>CM053763.1:9199461-9230758 GCA_028658305.1 Pachyuromys duprasi
AGGTTGGTATGATCAATGCTCGTTTGGATGAACAAATGGGATGGACATTGAGTGGAGGAGAAAACAAGCAACAGGACAGGAGCATGCCAAGGAGGACCTCTGGGGGGGGGGTGTCAATGTAGCGATGTATCAGAGCAGATATTAAGACTCGCGATCAAGCCTTTGGCAGAGGGCGAGAAATGATGATAGAAATGGGGGAGGTTGTTGAGACTTGGGGAGAACAAGAGCTCCACAAAGACCAAACTGGCCAGGGCACAGGGGTCTTGTATGAGACAGTTTCTACAACCAAGGACTATGTGTGGATGTGGCCTGGAACCCCCGCTCAGATGGGGCCCTTAATAGCTCAGTGTTGGACTGAGGTGAGGGAAACAGGGACTGTTTCAGTCATGAACTTGATGGCTGACTCTTTGACCCTCCCCCATACACGCCGGGGAGTGACAGACTGGCTAGATCCCAGGGGAGGATATTGCAGCCAGCCCTGAGGAGACAGGATGAGCTGGGGTCGGATGGAAGGGGAGGAGGTCCTCCCCCGTTGGGAGACTTGGAGGGGGTGGGGAGGAGATGAGGGATGGGGAAGGGGGGAGGGAATGAGGGAGGGGGCTACGCCTGGGATGCAAAGTACCTAACCTGTGATTGATATAAAAATATATAAATTAAAAAATATTGATCAATCAAGAATAATATGCCTGAATCCATTCTGGGGCTTGGAGGCCAACTTTGTGGGAGAACAAGTGTCCATCTCCCTCCACCTAGCAGTCTCTGTGGCTGGACCCATGGGAGTTGGGAGTCTGGAGGTGGTCCCACCAGGAGGGGAGTGTGAGAAAGGCAGCACCAGAGGTTTACATCTAAAATGGGGCTTTCTGATCAAAACTGAGATTTCCATATGTTCTTCTTAGTATAACATTTAAAAAACTATTTTTTGAGATAGTTGTGAAGAATGAGTGACATCATTCACACAGAGGACACAAGAAGATTTTTGTCTTAATTAAGACTTCAGACCTGGACAAGTGAGTGTTATGATTGGATTATTATTCTAGTAAGGATAATAATAATCTCTTAACAATGTCCTTCCTTCAGACTGATTTTTAGAAACAAATATAAAATTTAGCCAGCCGACACAGGGTTTCAATTTTCTGGGCCTTATATGAAAAATATATTATTTAAAAAAAGAAATATTATCTTAATTTTTGTATTTATAACACTGCTTTCTGTGAATAGCCCTTGAGGTGATATATACAAAATAAAAGTTACGAATGTACCATGATCACTATTTATCAGACTCTTTTGAAATGTTCACTCACTATTATAACCTAAAGTCATATAAAATTAATACAACCAAAGATGAAGAGTTCTGGCTTTGTAAAAATATTAACAATAAATAAAATGAAAGAAAAGAGGAACTATCTCTCAAGCACTCCTAAAATATTTCCTGGTGATCAAAAACCAGCATCTAAAATTGAGATATTGAACAGACTGAGAAAACTATTAACTGAAATAACTAAGAAACTTAACTGGAGTTGGAGATCACACGTTTTACAGTCAACAGAAACAGTTAATGTGCCAAGATGGAGTAACTATTCTCTTTAAGGTAACTCTGGCAATCTCAGTATGGTGAGATATTTGGGAACACCTTCCCAGATATGTAGAAGTGTCTCAGTATTACTTAGTGTATAAAATTTATAATGAAGTCAAAGTATTTTGATATTCACCGTAGCTTATTATCTGTTGCTGCTGTCATTTCCAAACTCCTCGACGGAGTTTCTTTCTAAAACTATGAATTTTAGCAAAACTACTTCTGAATTGCATATATCTACTCTATAAAACTTGATTCCATTTTGGTATAAATTCTCAAAGAGGCAAGTTCTTTTAAGATACTGTAGACTGGAAAAACTTTGAGAACTGAATGGCAGGTATTATCTTCTCCATTTTTTTCAGATCAAATATTTGAGACTCTTTCTCAAAGTAACTGCTTTAAGAAACTTAAGTTTTTAACAACCAAAGCAGAATCATAAAAGAAAATAATTTTATATCTGCCTTTTTGCAATGCTGAATACTATGCTACAAAACTACTTGCAATGAGCTGAAAGTAAAATTTGAAAATAACTTCAATATAGATAAAGCATTAAAAAAGCAATATCCTTAATATACACATTGTTTTATAAATAGACAACCCTTACAAAAGATTGCTCTGAGGTATTGTTCTAGTTTTATTCTGTTACTGGGGCAAACCCCATGACCAAAAGCAACACAAGAAGGGAAAGGATTCGTTTGACTAACATTTCCAGATCACAGTAGACCACTGAGGAAATCCAGGACAAGAACTCAAGCAAGAACCTGAAACAGAAACCCAGGAGGATCCTGTTTGTGGGCTTCCTCACTCACTGTCTCATATTTAATTAGTTTTCTTGTATACCTCCAGGTCTTCAAGCCTAGAGATGGTGATGCCCACAGTGGGCTGGGCTCTCTTGCAGCAATTAATTCCAGACACACACACTCCCCTACACACATGGCTACAGACCAATCTGATCAAACCAGATTCTAAGTTCTGGTTTTCCTCTCAGATAACTCTAGACCAGTGGTTCTCAACCTGTGGGTCATAATCCCTTTGAGGGTTCACCTCTCAGCTATCCTGCATAGCAGATATTTATATTACCATTCATAATAGTAGAGAATTTACAGCTATGAAGTATCAACAGACTAGTTTTATGGTTATGGAGTTAACAACATGAAGGACTGTGTTAGTGAATCACAGCATTAGAAAGGTTGAAAACCACTACCCTAGACTATGTCAAGTTGACAAGTAAGGCTAATAAGGACACGAAGTATTACATTCCAAAATATAAAAGTATGTTAAACAAAGAACTTTTCAATCTGTCTCACTTCTTAGTAAAAGTGCAAATGAAATAAATACAGTTGTCTGTTCATATAAAATGATCCAAGTTTTATTTAAAAAGATCTAACCTCAACTGAAGCATGTTATCTCTAGAATGCTAGTAAACTTGTTAACATATTTTTATTTATATGAAAAAAGTGAGTTTATTCTAAATCCTTAAAGTTACTCTTACTCTCCCTCAAAATTTGCTTAAAACAATTGTGGATCATTACTTGAAAATACCAACAAAAAATCATGTGCATTTATAAGAACTCTCAGCAAATGTACCACAATATCTGTATCCATTCCTCAGTTGGGGGACATTTGGGTTGTTTCTAGATCCTGGATATTATGAACAAAGATGCTCAATTTAAAATAAGGAATTCATGAAATTTGCACGTAAATGGTGGGAACTAGAAAAGATCATCCCGAGTGAGGTATCCCAGAAGCAGAAACACACACATAGTATATACTCACTTATAAGTGGATGTTAGACATATGGTATATGATAAACATACTAAAATCTCTACACCTAAAGAAGCTAAGCAAGAAAGAGGACCCTGGGTAAGATCAATCCTCATTCAGAAAGGCAAATGGGATAGACATCAGAAGAGGGAGAAACAGGGAACAGGACAGGAGCCTACCACAGAGGGAGGACCTCTGAAAGACTACCCAGCAGGGCATCAAAACATATGCTAAGACTCATAGCCACACTTTGGGTAGAGTGCAGGGAATCATATGAAAGAAGGGGAGATAGAAAGACCTGGAGGGGACCAGAGCTCCACAAGGAGAGCAACCGAACCAAAAATTCTGGGCCCAGATGTCTTTTCTGAGACTGATACTCCAACCAAGGACCATGCATAGACATAACCTAGAACCCTTGCACAGATGTAGCCCATGGCAGCTCAAACTCCAAGGGGATCGCCTAGTAAAGGGAACAGGGACTATCTCTAACTTGAACTCAGTGGCTGGCTCTTTGATCACCTCCCCCCTGAGGGTGGAGCAGTCTTACCAGGCCACAGAGGAACACAATGCAGCCAGTCCTGATAAGTCCTGATAGACTAGGGTCAGAAGCAAGGGGAGGAGAACTTCCCTATCAATGGACTAGGGGCATGGGAGGAGATGAGGGAGGGGAAAATGAGAGCAGATTAGGGAGGGGCTACAGCTGAGATACAAATTGAATAAACTGTAATTAATAAAAAATAATTAATTAAAAAACCCTCAGCAAATTAACAGGTGAAAATGTTCTCAAGCTAGTAAACAGTAGCTATAAACCAACACACTTAACATTGTCCTTAATAGTAAAAGACTAAACACCTTCCCCATGCCATAAAAACCAACACAACAGTAATCTGAATCCTAAAAGAAAAGTCTTTTCCAAATTGTTTTAAAATAATACAGAGCCTTAGGTATAATGAGTAATGCATCTAAAAGTGTATGCTGAGAACTAAACAATGTTGAGGAGTTACTCCATGGTCTAAATAAATACAAAGACATATTGTGTTCATGTCCTGAAAGACTAAACACAGTAATGATGTCAGCTCTCTGTAATTCATATAAAGATTTGACGCAAGTCCTGTGAATACCCCAGCAGGACATTGCTAGGATACAGATAGGATTATCCTAAAAGGAAATGGAAATCAAAGGAACTAGAATAGTCAGAGCAATTTTGAAAATGAGTAAATATGTGAGGAACCAATGTACCTGATCATGACTCCCACAGCGACAGCAGTGGCAAGTGTGTGGGATGCAGAGGGGTGCACATAGGTCACTGGGCAGAAAAGAGAACTCAAAATAGACCCACACACTCAGATGAGTCCTGACAACGGTTCAGATGGAATTCAGTGGCAGGGAACAGATTTTTACCCAATCATGCCAGAACTATGAGATACCTACAATAAAAATGTCATCTTATGTGCTTAGTCCTAATACAACTTGATGTGCCAGGGTGAGTATGTATGCAGGGAGGGTTCCCCTTTTCTGAGGAGAAGGGGCTAAGGGAAAGGGGAAAGAGGGTGGGAAGGTGGAACCGGGTGAACAAGAGGGAGGGAGCTGTGATCAAGATGTAAAATGAGTAAATAAGTAAATGTAATTTTAAAAAGCAATTCTATGTCTATGCTGCATGCATTGTATAAGATAATACTCAAGTGCTCCACATACTCAAATGTAAATGCAAAATTACAAAGCCTTAAGAGAAAAATGAACAAATAAAGACACACTGACATATCAATATATGGTTAAGAAATATATAAAATTAAGATGCCTGTGCACACATACAGTTTAAATATGTGTATGAAAATATAAGTCTATCAAGTAATAGCTGGGAAGATCTTTTGGGAGGTGGTTGCCTTGAAGTGTGAAGATCTGAGTTTGGATGGCCAGAACCAAAGGAAATGCTGATGCAGCAGTTCCAAAAGCCCTACAGAGATGGGAAGTAGAGACAGGAGGAAGCTTGCTGCTCTCGGAGGACAGCAGACTCTGTATTAAACAAGGAAGCAGAAGACCTACATTTGAGGTTGTCCTGTGAGGTCCACATGTTTGCTGTAGCAGGCACACCACATCCACACTCACACATGGATATGCACACACATGCACATATGTGTGTGTGTGTGTATATATATATATATATGTGTGTGTGTGTGTATGTGTGTGTGTATGTGTGTGTGTGTGTATGTCTCCATATTTGGAATATATATCTATATGTATATACATATATCACAAAAAGACTTTTAAAGGCAAAGTGAAAAGCTTAATTCAGGGAAATAAGATCTAACATAAATATAAATCCATAATTGCATATTTATGAGGGGATGAAAATCACCACCTCAGCAACAGGCACATCAACCCTAAATACTCAGACTTCTCCTGGACAATTTAGCATTTTCTGGCCATTAACCAAATATTTATCTTATTTTCCTTTTGTTCCTTAGCATTATCCTAATTCCCAAGAAAACAAACATTTTCAATGAAATAAGATTAGTGCCAAGGATCTTCATGGTTCATTGTCCTTCTTTTTCTTCTGGCAAACCATGCTAAAAAGTCATGTTCCCTGAAGCCCTCAAGACATGCTCACTCTGCCAAACAAACAAAGACAAGTACCAAATACACTCCCTTTACAAACAGAGGTGAACAGGACACAGGCTGCATCTCTGATGGAGCAAAGAGGCCCTGGGTCCTGTAATATGGTGGAATCTTCAACCCTTTGCCCGGTTGCACTCATCAATAATTGTCCTTAATTGAGTTCTGCCTGGCCTCAGGTAATGTGTGGTAAGTGAGTACTTTGCCTTCTGTGAGCCTATGAACTTAAGTTACTTTGCCTTTAGTTTTGCATTTTTGTTTTGCTTTTTAAAATAATTTTTCTTTTTATATTAATCACAGGTTATTTGATTTGTATCCCAACTGTAGCCCCCTTCCTCATTCCCTCCCAATCCCCCCTCCCTCATCTCTTCCCTGCCCCTTTCCAGGTCCATTGATAGGGGAGGTCTTCCTCCCCTTCCATCTAACACTAGCTTATCAGGAATCTTCAGGACTGGCTGCAATGTCCTCCTCTGTGGCCTAGCAAGGCTGCTTCTCCCTTGGGATGGGGAGAGGGAAGGCAAAGAGCCAGCCATTGAGTTCATGTCAAAATAGTCCCTGTTCCCCTTACTAGGCTACCCACTTGGATACTGAGCTACCATGGGCTACATCTGAGCAGAGGTTCTAGGTTGTATCCATACATGGTCCTTGGTTGGAGAAACAGTCTCATACAAGACCCCTGTGTTCTGATATATTTGGTCTTTGTGGAGCTCCTGTCCTCTCCAGGTCACACTAATTCCCCCTTCTTTCATATGATTCCCTGAACTCTGTCCAAGGTTTGGTTATGAGTCTCAGCATCTGCTTTGATGCACTGCTAGGTTGAATCTTTCAGAGGCTCTCGGTGGTAGGCTCCTGTCCTGTTACTTGTTTTCTCCTACTTCCAATGTCCATCCCATTTGTCTTTCTAAGTGAGGATTGATCATCTTACCCCAGGTCTTCTTTCTTGTTTATCTTCTTTAGGTGTACAGGTTTTAGTACGTTTATCCTATCTTATAGGTCTAGTACCCACTTATAAGTGAGTATATATAGTGTGTCTTTCTGCTCTTGGGATACCTCACTCAGGATGATCTTCTCTAGATCCCACCATTTGCCTGCAAAGCTCATGATTTCCTTGTTTTTAATTGCTGAGCAGTATTCCAATGGTTGAGTAAATGTCCTTGTTGTGTACTTGAGCATCTTCTGGATATATGCCTAGCAATGGTATAGCTGGATCTTGAGGTAGCACTATTTCTAATTGTCTGAGAAAGCACCAGACTGATTTCCAAAGTGGTTGTACAAGTTTATGTTCCCACCATGTGTTATCACTTGAGTTTTTGATCTTAGGCATTCTCATGGGTATAAGGTGAAATGTCAGGCTCATTTTGATTTGCATCTCTCTGATGGCTAAGGATGTTGAGCATCTCTCTAAGTGTTTCTCTGCCATTCTATATTCCTCTACAGAGCATTCTCTGTTTAGCTCCATGCCCCATTTTTAATCGGATTGCTTGATTTATTGCCTTTTAACTTCTTTAGTTCTTTATATATTCTGAATATCAGCCCTCTCTCAGATATAGGATTGGTGAAGATCCTTTCCCAGTCTGTAGGCTGTCATTTTGTTCTGACAACAGTGTCCTATGCTTTACAGAAGCTTTTCAGTTTCATGAGGTCCATTTATTGATTGTTGCTCTGAGAGCCTGCGCTGTCGGTTCTGTTCAGGAAGTTGTCTCTTGTGCCAATGAGTTCTAGGCTCTTCCCCACTTTTTATTCTAACTGATTTTGTGTATCTGGTTTTATGTGGAGGTCTTTGATTCACTTGGACATTAATTTTTTCCAGAGTGATAAATATGCATTTATTTTCATTTTCTGCATGTAGACATCCAGTTAGACCAGCACCATTTGTTGGAGATGCTGTCTTTTTTTCCATTAAATGGCTTTGGCTTCTTTGTCAAAAAACAAGTATTCATATACATTTTTGTTTTGAATAGTCAAAAAATATTTTGTCTGGACTCATGGTTTCTTTTAAAGTTCAATTTCTTTAAACATATCAGTGGTTCTCAACCTTTCTAATGCTATGATCCCTTAATACAGTTCCTCCTAGTGCAGTGCCTACAACCATGAAATTTTTCCATTGCTACTTCATACTATAATTTTGCTACTATTAAGAATTATAAATGTAAATATCTGATATGCAGGATATCTGATATGTGACCCTGTGACAAGGTCATTTGACTCCCCCCCTCAAAAGTATCTGAACCTGCAGGTTGACAACCACTGACTTAGAATTAACTTCTCTATTGGATGGTCATTTCTATGTCATAGTAACTACACCTGACCCTCTTCTGGGAGGAAGGAGAGATGCATCTGTTCTGTTGATTATTGTTTGATTTACTTGTTACATGCTCTTTACTTTATTAATTCAGCTAATTTAAAGCTATCTGAAAAATTTAATGAGAAGTTTACATGTTATCTTTAAGCTAGTTTGTATAGATGAGACATTCTGGGGTCTCACAGGTCAGAGATGTTAAAGCTACATTTCTTTTAACCTGAGTCTCTAAAAGTTAACAGTTTTTTCAAACTGCAAAGATGAGGCTTTTGTTGTCTCTTTTCCCTCTTTGCTTACACACTGGCCTGTTAGTTTTCAACCCTTGTTACTTTTAATGCTGCTGCTACTGCTGTCTCCCACTTGATATCAGGGTCATCCAAAATGGTTTGAATATTGATGGCTCTCAGGGGAATGTTCAGGCCTAAAGTGACACATTGGGACAGCTGAGGCATCCAGTTTCATGAGCTGAGCAGCTATGGGGTTTTCTACTCTCTGATGGGAAATAGGTCATCTTTGGAGGACTACTCAGTCTCTATCATATAAGAAGCAAACACACACACACACATGCACCAAAACAGTACCTCTTTTTATTGGTTAAGTTTCTAGAAAGAACACTACTTATACTTCTCAAGCTACCTTAAATAATAATTTATCTGAAGCATCTGATGTCACAGCCTCATGGAGGCTGCACAACCAGACTCTTTGAAGACAGAGACAAAGAGTGTGTGGCTCATGAAGGATCAAAGCAGCCATTCTTTCCCTCTGTCTCTAAATTCACAGAAATGAGAGAGATGGGAATGAAAGTAAGATTAAGTACAAGTAAGAACAGACTGATGGATGCATTTTTAATCATTCGTTTTTTAACAGTTCACATATTAGTCGTTTTCACTCTGGGAATGAAAGAAAAGATACTAAAAAGAAAGAGAGAAGTCTGAGAGAAATAAGTTAACAATGACACCATTGCTTTTTGCAAGTGAAAACACTCTACGTTATTTCAAGACTGTAAGAAGAAGGTAAAAACAAAGAGCTATCGTATCCTCTATGCCTTTCAGAAAACTAGACAACTTCTCAGGATGAATTCCTTCCCAGGAAGAAAGCAAGGATGTTTAGGACCTAACTTTGATGCTTGTTTTGATTTCCTATTGTGTTAGTTTCTCTGTGTCCTAAAAGATGCCACTGAGAATTTAAGATCTGAGCTGAGGTGCAGAATCTCTCTGCTTTCATGCTTTTCTCTGAAAGAAGTTAATGTGGGTTGGTCCCCTGCATGTATGAAAGACGTTCAGGAGTCACCTCCAGTGTTATCTGTTCCTTCATTTTAGACTTCATGGCTTTCGGAGCTGTTCCACGAATTTATTTCATGACTTTAGATCACCCAAAGCCATCGTTTTCAGTGAGATTGAAAATTTGGTGATGTGTCATGCATGTCCAAACCTGCTCTGTCTTTAAGTAATAAAGAGCTCAATATTTTAGCGCTTTTGAGTAAGTTCAAACACTCTGTTTTCACGAATATCTTAGAAATATAATCTTCAGATAAAAGAATGACAAAATTAAACATGAAAACTTCAGTTTGATCATAAAGAGGTCACCACATCTTTATTGAACAGGTTTGTTCCTGATTCCACACAAAGGAATTTACTTCAAGAACAAAGACAGTATTGTTAAATCCTTCCAACATGAGGAAAGATCTAATAAAGATCTCCTGCCTTCCTGCATACTATCAAAACATAACTGTGGGAACCAGATAATGTTTTTGTTGATTTTAATGATAACTTATTGAGAGACTTTCGTGCACGCACCTGAGGTATAGACAAGGCACAGAGTTTAAAGCTTGGGCTTTAAGCGGGGGCAGTTTTCCAGCTACTTCTAAACTTAACCTGACTTCCCAGCCTGTGCCAAGTACTTCCATTTCTTTTTTCCTGAGATAAGGAAGGGCATTATAGGTGAGAAGTAGAGTAGAGATACTCACCCCAAGCTGGACAGGAAGCATGAAGAAACTCAGAGGAATGGTATAGGGACAAAATACACCCTTCAAAGACCTGCTCACAGAGAGCTTCTTCCTTCTGATAAACCTGACCACCTCAAGTTTCCACCAGTTTACAATAGTGCAATCAAATTATAGGTCCTTCAGTGAATTAGTCATTGATTAGATCAGAATCTAAAGATCTTAGGACCTTTTGGGACATTTCACATCCAAACCTCAGCACTACTGTAGAAAAAATTAAGGCGTTGGGAGAGTGTGCAATAATATAAATAAAAATTCCACACAGAACAGATTTGGAATGAAGAGATTTAATGTGTGGGGTTGGGGAGTGAGGAGAGAGAGACAGAGCCATAGAGACAGAGAGCTACAGTGGGAGACATAGGAGAAGAGAAAGAGGAGCAGGTGGGATGAGGGAGAAAGTGAAAGAGGAGAAAAGAGCAGAGAAACCAAAGCAGAGAGAGCAGGTAGGAGCAACAGATGGGTTATATCTGGAGCACCTGGTGCAGTTGATGACATAGGATGCAGGTGATGACATAGGACCCTAAAGGCCCCTGAGGACAGGCCAGTTGAATTGCCTGCACAGCAATATAATGGAGTGAATACAAACTCTCAAGAGAGGTGCTACTCTCTCTTGTATATGTGAATCCAGTACATAACTATTACTTGGTCTCTTCACATTGATTTAGCATCTTGAAATAAACTGAACATTGTGCTAGACAGCAGGAAATAATGAAAAATATAGCATATTTCATTCTCACAGAACCATCATTCTGTTAGTACACACTGTATAAATGTTTGACGACAAAGTATTTATATGTGAATATAAACTAAATAAGTTACTAATTAGGAAAATTTTCAAATGATATAGTGGTAATTCATATAAAAAGTCAATATTTTTAGTATGTAATTAAAAGTATATTAGCACTTGGACATTTCTGACTTGAACCACTGTTTCACTTGATTGTGGCTATCAGCAAAGTCTGTTGCTGTAAAGGAATTTTAATTCAGAAGATGGCTGTTCTGGCAAGAGATCACATCCAAAGACCTTCTAGGACTGTGTGATCTGGTTGGAATACAACATGCCTTTAATCAAGGGAACAGAGGCAAGCAGATCTGAGTTCAATGGCAGCCTGGTATAGAGCAAGTTTCAGGTAAAGAAAATCTTACATCCAGGCCTGGTGGTACATGCCTCCAATTCCAAGCCATGAAGGTAAAGTTAGTTTGTAAAGTATACTCACTTTCACCCATGTTTGAAAGTGATGGCTAAATGAGTGGCAGAAAAGGTGATGATAAGAGAAAGATTTGACAGAAAGAGATACACCCAACTCTCATGAGAAGAGAGGAAAGGGAAAAAATACTTAAGGGGCAGTGAGAGAGAGAGGACAGATTTTTTTTTTTTTTTACCAGAACAGTAATAGAGAGACAGGATGCAAAGAGAGAGAACACAGGTGAAGACAGTACAATCCAGAGAGTGAGAAGGAGCCATAAAGATTAGAAAAGATAACTTGAGTTAGTTTGAGGCCAAGCAGTGCAACAAAGAGGCCAAGAGAAAAGCAAGACTGAATAAGTCAGCTGGGAGAGGAGTCTGAGCCAGAACAGCTGAGTTGAACCAGCCAACCCACAGCTGAGTTAGAACAAGAAAGGGTGAGCTTATTAGCAGTAAGTCTCAGAGACTGAAAACATTCTATACTTAGGTTGTACAGAGGCCAAAAGCTTCCTTGGCCTAGGCCTGGGTTAGCAAAGAGAGGAAGTAAGCCTCCAAGACAATTACACCAGGCGAATAAAGGTAATGGTTATAACCAGCTGTAGTAATTTGTTCAGGAAATAGCTGAATGTCTTAAAGCTGGAAGAAGACCATAGCAGATTCTCAACAAATATGTCTTGGGTGGTGTTTTTTTTATGTGTTCAGGCTACTGAAGCAAATTAGGGTACACTAAGTGGCTAGCTCATAAGCAGAAAGAATCTATTTCCTCAGAGTTCTGAAGGCTGAAGAATCCTAGAAAAACATACTTGTATTTAGTGTCTTGTGAATGTAAAGTTCTTGCTTCATAGACTGCCACCTTGCTCTTTCTCATGTGGAAGAAATAATGGTCAGAGAGCTGCCAAAAGTGTCTTATAAATAATACTAATGTCATTTATGAGGGTTCTATCCTCACGACCTAGTAAATTCCTACCAAATGCCCACCACATCTGTTATCATCACACCATGGGTTTGGATTTTAACATATAAGTTTCAGGGTTGGAGGAAGAGCAGAGAGTTATAAAAACAGATGCCATGCCTAAAAATCATTACTTTTACATCGATTGATATGGTGCTTTAAAATCAAGTTGTCTTTTACTGGTAGGATACATTGTTTCTCTATCCCAGGTAAATCAATCCTGGAATGCATAATATAAGAAAAATAAAGAGACCTTTAGAGTTAGAGAGTGTTGCAAGTGAGAGTTCAGCTTTGTCTTGACTCCCTCCCAACTCCCATAGAAACAGAAACCGTCCTTCCTCACCATCTTCTGTAGGATTCCAGAAGTTCTGCTAATGTTTGGCTATGGGTCTCTGCATCTATCAGTTGCTAGACGAAACCTCTCTCAGGACTATTATGCTAGGCTCCTGTTGGCAGAATATCCTTAATAGTACAAGTTTCCGAGACTGATTGACATCCATGGGAGGACTTGCCTTTTCTGAAGATAAAAGGAGTAGATGAGGAGAAGGTATGGGGGAGGGGGGAGGAAGGACTGGGATAAGGGAGGGAAAACTGGGGTTTGAATATTAATTAATTAAAATATGAAATTGAGTTTGAAGTGATAAAAAGAAAAAATAGAAACCATCCTTCCTTCTCCCTCCTCTCTCACTCTTCCCTTTTTTTTTCCAGAGCTGAGGACCGAACCCAGGGCCTTGTGCTTGCTAGGCAAGCGCTCTACCACTGAGCTAAATCCCCAACCCCTCATTCTTCCCTTTATGCAGGAGTACTATGAAGTCAGCTGGAAATGCAGGAGCCCCTGAGCATTCATTCTGAGGTTGCACCCTTCCACCATTCTTAATTAGCATGCACGGTAGCTAATACTCTATGGAAGTCACCTGCCAATAACCAAGCAACCTATATATACTGATCTGAAAGCATGCCAAGTATAAAGGAAAGACAAGACAGCTTCTCAAACTGTGTGAGGCTAATAAGAGCCTTGGAGCTAAATAAATGGCAGCTCTTCATCTACAGGTGTCTTCTCCATCCTCCTGACTTTTCCTTTATATTCCACTCAATATAGAAGAGTAAACCCTTTCATGAAAACAATTCTGTATATCCAATTCAGATAGCTTTGCTAATCCCTGTATCTGCTTTATAATCATGAAATATGAATGCTTAGCCTGTAATACCTGACTTTGTTCTCTTATAGAATTATCAAATGGTTGTTAGACATTTAAGATCATATTTGGTATCTCTCATGTACATATGTGTGTGTTTATTTGTGTGTGTGTATGATGAATAAGTATATATCTTCTTTTAATTCTGGTTTCTACATGCTGCCATAGGCCAAACTACACACAGGCATCACTTAATGAGTTCTTAATATAATATAAATGATTTGTTTTACTTAGAACAGAGCCTGGCTTTTCAAGGGTATTTATCTAGCCCCTGTGACTTTTAAGCACAGTATTTAATGCATGCTGAGAATTAAAAAATGTTGACTCTGGTTACTCGGCTCTTACAGACTTAATTGTACTTATGGTCTTTTTCTAGAACCATAAACATCACTATTCTTTTTGGAATGTATGCCATTTAGTCTATAGTAAGAATAAGAAATTATGGGATGGAGCAAAGATTGTCCCACTTGATAAGGAAAGCAGTTATTCTGATGTTAGGACCAGGAGGACGAGTTTTGTACAAGAACACTATTCAGATGGCTCTGAGGGTATGCACTTCCGTTAAGCCTTGGGACCCATATGATGGAAGCAAAATATTAACTGCAGCACACATGAACTCACACATAAAAATAAGCTAATCAACAGATAAATAAATGTCAAAAGCACAATTTTAAGTTTTTAAAAAATATTTTGTTGTGAATAACTTTAATACAATTTACAAATAAAACCCACAGTTCCTCTCTATTCTCCCAGTTTTCTTGAACGCCAGCATATTATTTAATCGTATTTATCAAAACAAACTTTCACAGTGTTACAACTTGGTCAATTAAAGCATCAACTAAATGGAACTTTTCCAGGTTTTCTATTCCTATACTTACTGTGTTTCAGGGCCAACTTCAGGACACTTCACGCTCAGCCAACCATCTCCCTCAGCCTCCAGCAATCTCCAAGCCTTTCTGTCTTTCCTTATGTTGCATGACATTTTTGAAGACTAGGTTTTGTGGAATACCCTTCATGTGCGGCCTGCTGGGTGTTCCGCTGAGATTGATATTAGAATAGTGCTGACTTGGAGCAAGGGGCTTTATGGCTTCAAATCAATAGAAAGAAGACAGAATTGTGCGCTACAGCAGACAGGCAACATGAGGATGGGTTCACACTAAGGAAGAAGGACCCAACACTGATCACAGCTCAGGCTGACTCTGAACAAAGGAGGGATACGATTCTGTTGTAGTGCTGAAGTGGCAAGAATTATAATTTTCCACCAGCTATGAAATGTAGTGACTTCTGATGTCTTGTCCATGTGCTAGGTACCTGGGAGCTGCCAATTAGTCCTCACAGACATTATGGTACCACCTTGGTCCTGTAGCAGAACCTGGTATCTGAATCTTATGGTGAATTCAGAAATAGGAAGAGTAGAGAGAGAGAGAGTGAAAAAAGCATGCAATGCACACCGAGATTTTAACCGCTAGTGGGCAATCCTCTCTCTCTCTCTCTTTCTCTCTCCTGATGTTCAATTACTTTTTAATTTTATTATTAGTTATATTTTATTAACTCTGTGTCCCAGCTGTATCCCGTTCCCTCATTCCCTCCCAATCCCACCCTCCCTCCTTCATCTCCTCCTTCCCTTTCATCTGACTGTGGTTTATCAGGTATCTTCAAGACTGGCTGCAAAGTCCTCCTCTGTGGCCTAGCAGGGCTGCTCCTCCTTTGCAGGGTGGGGAAGTCAAAGAGTCCACCATTGAGTTCATGTCAGAAATAGTCCCTGTTCCCCTTACTAGGCTACCCACTTGGATACTGAGCTACCATGGGCTACATCTGAGCAGAGGTTCTAGGTTATATCCATACATGGTCCTTGGTTGGAGAAACAGTCTCATGTAAGACCCCTGAGCCTTGCTATATTTGGTCCTTGTGGAGTTCCTGTCCTCTCCATATCATATTAACTCCCTCTTCTTTCATATGATTCCCTACACTCTGCTGAAGGTTTGGTTATGAGTCTCAGTATCTGCTTTGATACACTGCTAGGTAGAGTCTTTCAGAGGCCTTCTGTGGTAGGACCGTGTCCTGTTACTTGTTTTCTTTGTGTGAGTTCAGACCATCTCAGTGTTTGGCTACCCTTGGGCTGCTACAGTGGAATAACTGGGCAGTTATAAATAGCAGATTCACTTATCATAGTTGTATAAGTTAAAACGATACAGATCCAAATTACAAATTCTGTTTCCTACTTCACACAAAGGGGCCTTCCTGGTGAATTCGCACACAGTCTCTTTTATATGGAAAATTGTCATGTCCATAAAATATCAACATGTGTGGTGGAATCATTGCCAAAAGACCTGTTTTTAACATGATCACCTTGGTATTTCGAATCTGGACATAAAAATTATGGGTGGAGTAACAGCAACTTCACCATGATGACTAGATTAAGGGTTTTGAAGAAGACAATCTCAAGAGTAAGATTTCATCCCATCAGAGGGTTAAGATATCCACGTGACTGACTGTGGAGCCTGAGCTCTTGGTTGAGCTGGTATCTGTCAAACATTCCCGCTACACTTTTCATACTCTAGTCTTTGGAAGTCAGTCACTAAGTCATGTTCCCTAAAACAAAGGGAAGGCAGTTAATTGCCTCTTAGGACTATTATTTACAGACATTAATCTTTTTCTTCCACAATTATTTATCTGTTTAACTATTTATTTGTATCATATGCATTCAGAAATGTTTGTTTTCATGATTTAATTCAATACTGTCCTTATCCTTTTGTTGTTAGAATGGCTTCCTTGTTGGCTGTTAGAAGCGTTTTGAAGTTGGGTGTCTCTATTGTTGATTTGTTTCTCCCCACCTCGTGTTTGGTTTTATCCCATCAAACTCTTTCTGCAGCAGCACAAGTAGCCCCAGACAGACAGAGCCAGCATTGTCGCCTTAGAAGCCACCATTACACAAAGAGCTGCTGCTCCTTTTGCCAGAAACTGACACATAAATATAAAGATCTGGACATTGGCTGTGCTAGTTATTACGGATGTGTCATTCTTCTATGTTTGAAATTATATTTCACTGCTTACTAAGTATTTACACGAAAGGCTTGCTTTTCAAAGAACTATAGAATTCCTCAGAATGTACTCTCTGAAGAGGAAATAGGTCCACCTCCACAAAAACAAATCGATTCTGCTCTTGCTATTAGGGCACTAAATTACTGAGCCCATTGGAAAGTTTGGCTCTTTTTTCAGATATTTTCAATGTATGTCTCATAGAAACTCTTGTTAAGTGTATAGTCTTTTTCTTTCTTTCTTTCTTTTTTCTTTTTGGTTGACACATTTTTTAGGCACATGGTGGATTTGCTTTCATTGCTTGAACATGCTATTCAACTGGGTACCACCAAGAAGGAAAAAAAAAAAATGCGTTTGAAAGACAGTTCCTTCTTCAGCCTTCTCAGCAAATCTCTTTTAGTCAACTGTCTGGAACAGCAAAGAGTTGACAGTGAGTGATCATCCCTTCTGACACTGACTCTCAGGAGCAGCACACTGCAGCACTTAGATTAAAAGAGGTTATCTCCCTTGTTTGAAAAGCTCAGAGCTGCTCAACCACAGCTATTCTTGGCTAATATTTTCACAAGAGCCTGAACGGGAGGCAGAAGTTGATTTAGATGCTTCTTCACTTGGAGCTGTATCTCCAGGAGTGAGGAAGATCCCCACATGAAGAATTTACTCCTCACCATTAAGTACAGCACAGCAATAGAAGGACCCTCTTAGAAAACTGAGAACGAAGCTGGCAGAGGTCCAAGATGTGGGTATCTGTGCTGTCAGAGCTCCTCATTAAATGATGGGGGAAATTAAGAGCCCTGCCCAGGAGCCTGCTGCAGGGCCAGCCTGTCCATTTCTCTTTTCTGACAGTACCTGTGGGAACAGAATGGGCAATTTCTGAAGAAGGAAAAGTGTGCTAACATACAACACTCTATTTCTTTGTGTGAGACACAGCAACTATCAAAAACAGCCAATAAGGTATTCTGTGATCTCTGCATCAGTTGTCTCCAGTAAAGCAAATTACTATACTATACTGAGAGATGGCCTCTCAAAAATCACATACCTGGGTCTTTCTATCCATGAGGGAGGATGTAAACGTCTGCCTGGGAAGTTCAAAAGCAGCCTGCAAGCATCAAAGCTGTGCCCCAGTGGAATATGACAGTAATCTCCTTAAATGGAGGTCTTGCCAGATCTAGGGCGGGCCCAACCGAACTGTTTGTAACAGTGCAGGAGCTTGGCCTTTTCTTCTTGTGTTTTATACCTTGTAATGTACATACTGACCCTTAAAAATAAGGTCTATTTTAACACCTGAATTAAAAACAGAAGTAATGGATAATCCAAAAGGGGCATTTTCCCCTCAAAGAAGAGCTCATTAATGAAATAAAGGAAACTGTGAAAGTGAGGAATTTTTCAGGAAGGATTTTCTTTTCCTTTTTAATTTTTATATTAATTCAACTTGGTCTAATGGGTGCTCTGGAAATAATTTCCCCTGACAGGCAAACATAAGCACTTTGTAAATGTTCCAGGGAATTGCTTTTAATGTATTTATGGAGGGAATGTCTTTAACAAAGCTTGACAACCAGAAACAGTTTAGCAGTTCACACACACACACACACACACACACACACACACACACACAAGATGACAACTGGTATCAGGAAAAATCTTTTGGACTAGCTCCAAGTAATCTTATAAAGCACAGCTGAAGCAGGACATGAGGAGAGGGGAAGGCTGGACATCTAAATCCTATTATGCTGTTAGGAGGAAAATCTATTTCTAGTCCTTCCATTTTCTATTTATTCCCCCTCCACTTAGAGAGGAGGTGCAGTTCACCTTAACAGAATCCCGATAAGTAGAAAGCACAAATTAGAACAAAGGGACTTGTTCCCACTGAGAAGGATTTCCAGGAGTATCCCTGGCTAAGAACCACAGCCCTCCTGTTTGTACCATAAAATTTAATGCTCGAGACTGATCAAAGGGAAGCGTTTCCGCAATGTTTTCTTTTTTAAAATAATTTCCCTGGATATTATACCATCTCAAAGCATGGTTTGCACTGTGTGGTTGTTTCTATTAATGGAACTACTTATAACAGTGGATATATTTCAATGAGTATCAGTCACTATCGCTATTAGCTTCCTGTACTATGCTGTGAAAGACATAAAAGCAGAGCAAGTCAAATTCTCAGATTGAGATTGTCCCAGACTAATAATGCCTTTACCAACATTGACCTACACACCATGAAAGAAAACTGGATTTCGAAAGTTATAGATGAAAAATCCTTGAGTACAGAACAGGAAAGGGTAAGCTACCCTGTGGCAGAGCTCCCCAGAAGACATCTTAGAGGATATTAGAATCCAGTGACACTCAGGAAAGCATTATCTTCTTACTCTTAATAAGTCACAGAGAAATGCATGATGGGACCATGTCATTTATAGACACTACTGCCATACAGCCCCTACCTACCCCGGGTAGGAAGAAGCAGCACCTGAATTATCTAGACTTTGTAATTTTAAGGTGGGCTGCCCAATGTTAGAAATATTGAGTGAACGAGGATTCTGAAATGAGATCAAAGTACATTAAGCCAATGCTTTCTGAAGGCTCCTGACACTCTCTCCAGGAGCTCCAGAGCTGTTTGCAAAGCTTCCAGGGGATGGTACTTCTGGCTCATTTGTTAGCAGGAGGCAGGTGCTATTGGAAATCTGGGCAGGCTGGCTGGCACTTGACCCTCATCAATCCAGCACAACCTAGATCAGTTTTAAATATTATATCTATCAATGGCATTCCTCTCTTCCTTTCTCTCTTTAAAAATTTGTTTTACTTTTATTTTTGTGCATGTGTGTACCCAGGTGCCTGCAGAGGACAGAAAGGGTCATTTTTTCTGTCTCTGCTGACATGAGAAGGGCATGCTATCATGCTCAGGTCTTTGTTGTTTTGATTTGGCTTTACACAGGTCACGGATCTCAAACTCAGGATCCCATCTCACAAGGAAAGCACTTTACTAAATGATCTACCTCCGCAGCCACACTATGGATTTTAATGTGATAACTCGGTGTAGGACTGAAGACCCTATTCAGGGAAACAGGGACTGTTTCAGTCATGATCCTGATGGCTGACTCTTTGACCCTCCCCCATATAAGCCGGGGAGTGACAGACTGGCTAGATCCCAGGGGAGGACTTTGCAGCCAGCCCTGAGGAGACATGATAAGTTGGGGTTGGATGGAAGGGAAGGAGGTCCGCCCCTGTTGGTGGACTTGGAGGGGGCGGGGAAGAAGGAGATGAGGGAGGGAGGGAGAGGGTGGGAGGGAATGGGGGAGGGGGCTACGCCTGGGATTCAAAGTACCCAACCTGTGATTGAGATAAAAATAAATAAATTAAAAAAAAGAAAAAGAAAACAATGGTTTTACAGGCAAAATATACTAAGGTCTAAGAATCTGTTAGTTGAGAACTAGTCATGATGGCACTTGCCTCTAGTCACAGCACTCAGATGTGCAACCAGAGGACTGTCAGTTCAAAAGTTCAAAGCTACTGCTGGTTACATAATCAGTTTCTTGCCAACCTAAAATACAAGGTAAGGCTTTGCCTCTAAATAATCAACAACTAAAGGCTTTCTAATTTTAGATTTTTAAAATAATAAAGAATAGACTTTTAACTTCAAACATAAAATTTGGATCTGTTAAAAAATATAAAATAATTATTGTGCTGATAGTCTAGTTTAGGCTGGAGAACCCAGGCTTCTAAACCTGATCTTCTAGGCCTGCCCACTATATAAATATTAACCGACCATTAGCTCATGAACCTAACCCCCAGCAAGGCTATGTGCCAATAAATAAAGGTTACAGGTCAGAGGGTAGGAGAGGAAAGAGGTGCGTCTTTGGGAAAGTGGGAGCCAAATTGCTTTTTCCTTGAATGTGAAGGGATGGGGGAGGGAAGCCAGAGACCATGCTGCAGCCACAGCCTGGGCCAGAAAAATGGAGCTGAATGACAGGTAAACAATACCAAACAAGTAACAACTTAGAGCAGTCAGAGATGACTTAGACATCAAAGAACTTAACCATATTTAATTATTTCTATCCAAACCATTGTAAAAGATACTGCTTCTGTTGGAGGAAGAGTCTCTGCATCCAACAAAGACTACCCACTTTCTGTGTTGTGGTGGATGAACAGTGGCTAGTTCTACTCTTGTTTTATGGAGAGGACTGGCTTCCTGAAGCCATTCCCATTTTCCCCACAACAAGAACTCCCTCACCATCCCCACAATGAATGTTTTATTGTGGTAAATTATAATTTCTAATTGGTAGTTCATCCTTTAATGTGTTAAAACGTTGTTAATCCCATTCAATATATACTGAGTACCTGAACTTAATTTCACTATTAAGTCATGCATAGGTTCCCATTTTATATTTACTTCTTTAGATTCATTTTCTTAATGTGTAGTGTGTGTGCATGTGGGCTTGCATGTGCATATGGGTGTCCTTAAGTGGGCAGATGTATGTGCAAGTGTATGTTTATATAGAAGCCATAAAGTTGATGTCTAATGTTTACCTCCATTGCTCTTCTCCTATGGACTGAGGCAGGTCTCTCACTGAAGTCAGAGCTTACTACTTGAGCTAGCCAGCTTACACTGGGATTACAAGCAGGCCGCCATGACCAACCAGTGTTTATGAAGTTTCTGGGGGATCAGAAGGCTGGTATTCACACATGCCACAAGTACTTTACCCACTGAGTTATCTATCCAGTACCAATTTTTTCATTTTAATTAATTGTTTTGTTTTTTAGTTGGAAAAAGGAGGAACTAACCTTGCTGTATACGATTTTCTTTAACAGAAATTTGTAGTCCATAGAAAGCAAAATGCCAAAATGGAGGAAAATATAAGAACTGAATATAGAGATGAAATCCCAAACTATGATGACTCTTATCCCACAAAGAGAAAAATTGATAGACAGATACTTAGAGATGAGTAGCTCAGAAAACACATCAGAAATTGGCATAGAGCCACCAGGCCCATCTACAAGATATGTCTGTCAGCTTCTAAACTCCCACTAAGGAAAAGAAAGAGACTCCATTTTAAGAAGCATATGTGAAGTTGAAGTAGCTGATGCTGAGAGCGCTTTGAGAGGAGTCCAGATCAGCAGCCAGGGGCTTCAGTTCTAACAGTGAGACCTAGGACCTCCCAGGCCTGGTTTGGGAAGAATGACACTCAAGGCATTCATAAAGTAATTTCACTTTTTCTTCCTTTCTTCCTTTTTTTTTTTTTTTGGTGTCTATATGTTTATGTGTGCTTGTGTGTGTGATAGGTATGCATGTGCCTGTGTACGTAGATATTTAAATGCTTGTAGCAGGGGAGGTCAGAGGAAGACATTGGCTCTTTATCATGCTTTTAATCCTTTGAGACAGGGTCTCTCACTGACCCCAAATCTTGCTGTTTCAGCTAAGCTGGCTGGCAGCTCCCAATATCTGCTACTCTCTATCTCCCAACAGTGGGGATACAGACACATATGGCTATGCCTAGTTTTTATAAGTGTGTGCTAGGGATCGAACTTGGTCCTTTCGCTTGTGTGAGTACTGTTACCTAGTGAGCTATCATGTAGCCCTAGAAAAATATTTCCCCAAAGCCATCTCTCTTGTTCATAGTAAATAAATAAATAAATAAATAAATAAATAAATAAATAAATAAATAAATCCCTTAAATTCTAGGCTAGAAATGGATAAATGGATTCAAGACTTATACAAACCTTTTAGCCAAAATAATATCTACCAAATGTTATTGATAAGACTAAACGATTTCCCTCCAAATGTGCAAGGCTACAGTGTCTGCTATCATCACTGTTGCTAACACTATTGTAGGTGTAGTGAGTGCATTAGAACACGAATAAAGGTATCAACTGAGATAATGCAAAATTGTCTTCTTCATACAGAAAATCATAAATAAGCTTACAGACATTATAAGACAAAAGGCCATCCAAAAGTAGTTTATTATAAAAACAAAGTAAAAATCTTCCAAATAAAGGAAATGTATAGAGATGTTTCTGAGATATTCTGTTAAAATGATAAAATTGCATAGATTAATAGTCAAGTATTAAACCACCCTGGAACTCTTTGAGTATAGTCCATCATCACAGTATATCATCTGTTTTATATAGCTTTGGATTTCATCTACTGAATTTTAAAAATTCATTTCAGCTATGATGGTGAGAATTTTTGGTGCCATTTTCTTGTATGTTTGTCTGATTTGGGCATTATGGTAAGTACTTCATGGAAGTACTTGGGGAATCTCAGTTATCACTTAGCATCAAATTAATCTGTAGAATTAATATAACCCAATATCAAAAGCATTTTTAAAAGAATTTGACGAACTGATTCTAAATTTTACATGTAAAGTCACAAGATAAAGAATAATAAAGAATTTCTTTTCTCGCTCCCTCTTCTCTCTGCTTGTCTTTCTGGTTCTCTGTCTTCCTCCCCCTCTGTATTCTCCTCTCTCTTCTAAGCTCTCCTACTGTCTCAGTTTCCCATAATAAACCTCTTTGTAGACACAAAAAATACCCATAGTTTAAACAATAAAATAAATTAAAGCGAAATACTTGTTTCTATAGAAAGAGGAGAGGAATTTAAATCAAATATTGTCAATAATTCCTCTTTAAATGTATTTTAATTGACCATAAGTGCAAATATATATATATATATATATATGTATGTATAAGTAGATACAAATGTGGTGCGCAGTACTTAATATTGAAATCAGGTTGCAAACATTATCCCTTGATTAGCACCTTTGAGTGAGAGGAAGTCCTCCAGTCTCTGTCACTAACACTGTCTCAGTATCATATCTGCAAAGCAAAAGAGAGAGAGAGCAAATAGTAAACGTTTTTAATGTTTTATTTTTTTCCTTTTCAACTCTTTTCTAGATCTCCCAATGTTTTGCTTAGCTGTGATCCTTCATGATTTTTTTGTGTCAGCCATTTTTACAAATCTCCAGAACTATTACTATTTACTGAGATTCCAGGTCTAGTTAACAAGAACTGCCATGTTAAGGGTATATTGAGTCTACTAATCTATGCACAGGGAATATCTCCAGTTTTTTATCTTCACTTATGGATAATGATGCAAGAGGCTTAGCTAGACGTTCAGCATATGGATTTCCACCAAGAACTACAAAAATAGTACATTGAGATCAAAAAGAGTTTTTCAAGCAATACGATAAGGATTCATCAGGAGAAACTTGCCATAAATCTATCAACATGCTTAAGTATAAAAGTAAATACGATTACATCAATAACTGCTTTAGAGGCATTTAATGGATGTTAAGTCATTCTGAACAAACACTATTACTATGACTGGGATTAAAGTCTTAATGTACGATAAAGGCTCTTTATCTGATACTTAAGATAAATAACATGGGGATAGTGTTTGAATGCTTATTTGAAATGCATTTACAAAAAGGTTAGCAGCTAAATGGGCACTTTCTGGCACAATTTTCATTGAGTACTATTTGGGATGCAACAGCGTTCAGTCAATGAAAGAAGAAAATTCAGGAGGAGACATGTATGTGAGCAGAGAGAAGTGTTCTCTGATCAAACTGAAGAGAATAAAAATACTTTGATACAAAATCTGTTAGAATCATTCACTTAAGCTGCTTAGTTGCAAAACATGTATATTAACTCAATTGCTTTGTTTTTCAAAAACAGCAAGTAGTAAAAATGGATGTGAGAATGATGATTTCCTTTTATCTTGTGATTTAGTAATAAACTAGGTATTTGTGACAGAGAACATAGCTAAAATATCCCAAGCAATGAATATTTACCTATGAGTTGCTAATGGTTGGCCCGTTTTCTGAGAAACACGTCTTTAGGCAACGCCCTGGATTACACTGCGGAAAACCTAGCGGTTATGTTGTACTGCATACCTAGGATTTATAGCTCAGCCCGTTGTTCCTGTACACAGACATATAAACCATAGCAAAACTGTATGATGATGGGATTCACATGAATAACCATGTAGATATTTCAAAATTCTGTAAGTGTATAGTGTGAAACTGTAAAGACAGTGCAGAGACAGGGAGCTTGCCATCAACTGAGCCTAAAATACTGGAAGTTTCTCAGAGTGAGAGGGGGAGTAAGTGATTGGTAAGTCAGTGAGTGAATGTGACGAGCTAGGATATTGCCACCCTTTTTACACACTTCTTAAACATTGCACACTTAAGATCTGCTGAATTTACCTTGTTCTTCGCACCCCCCCCCCACCGCCTTCAGCAATATAAATGAACCTAGCTTAACTGTAACTTTTGTATCTTATTCTTAGCAGCACTCCTTGACTCTGGAATGATACTTAGGTTAAGTGCAAACGCATCATACAGATTTATAAAAAGTAATTTCTTTTCACACTCATATTCCTTTTTAAAGCTTTAATTCCTCTCTCATTCATTACATTCTGACTGCATTTCTCCTCTCTCCACTCTTCCCAGCACCCCCTCACTTTCTCTCTCCCCCAGATCCTCTTTTCCTCTGTTTTCCTCGAAAAAATGTTGCCTGCCTTTGGATCCCTCTCCCCTAACTTGGCTGCCTGCTGCCTTGTCTAGCCTCAATAGGAGAAGATGCACCTGATCTTACTCCAACTTGATATGCCAATGTAGGTTGATACCCACAGGAGGCCTCCCTGTCTCAGAGGAGAGGAGGAGGGAAAGTGGGGAAGGGAAGGGGAAAGGGTTGGACAGGGAGGTGTGATTGGGATGTAAAGTAAATAAATAAAATAATTTTAAAAACAAAACAAATAATATGTATGAAAAATAAAAAAGAGCAGGCCTCTCTGGGATATCAACTTAACACGGTCTAATAAGGTACAATAAGACTAGGCATAAACCTTCATATCAAGGCTGGGTGAGCCAACCTGGGCAGAGGAAAAGGGTCTTAAGAACAGGTAAAAGAGTCAGAGATAGTGTCAGATCCCAGCATTAGGAGCCTCGCAAGAACGCCAAGCTATACAACCAAAAGGCATGTGCAGAGGACCTAGCTCAGACCCATGCAAGCTCCATGTTTGTCTCTTTAGTTTCTCTGGGCCCCTATTAACCCTGCTTGGTTGATTTTGTGGGCCATATTCCTGTGCTATCTTCTATACCTCTGGCTCCCACAATTCTTTCTCTTCTTCCTCTTCAGGGTTCCTCTGGCTCTATATACATCCAATGTCCATCCCATTTGTCTTTCTAAGTGAAGATTGATCATCTTACCCCAGGTCCTCTTTCTTGTTTCTCTTCTTTAGGTGTACAGATTTTAGTATGATTATCCTACATTATATGTCTAGTATCCACTTATAAGTGAGTACATTCCATGTGTGTCTTTCTGCTTCTGGGATACCTCACTCAGGATGATCTTTTCTAGATCCCACCATTTGCTTGCAAAGCTCATGATTTCCTTGTTTTTAATTGCTGAGTAGTATTCCATTGTGTAAAAGTACCACAATTTCTGTATCCATTCCTCCATGACTAACATTCTAATTAAAAACTTATTCAATTGAATTTAAAAAGCAAAAACATATGCGGTCCATAACAAATGAACAAAAATATCAAAGTTAGTAGAAAATATAAAAAAGGGGTTAAAGAAACCCACAATACAGGGCCAGTAAATCTAGGAGAACTGAGAAGCTTCTATTAATATACCAAAATAAATTTAAAGGAAGTCATAGTGCTAGTGAAATAAACATTCCATAGTATAAGAATCATATTTTAAAAGTTATAAAATATGTACAGCTATTAGAAACCTAAAAATGGAAGAAATATTAACAGAACTATAATTATCGTATACCTTGATACTTAGTAAATTGCTACTTCTTATTTAACATCCTTGTCACACTAACACAGGTTCCATTAGATCGAAAATGACAAGAATATAGAAAGCCTGTAACTGTTCTAACTAAACCCATCAAATATGAACAATGGGAAAATACTCAACTTTTCAAATGCCCAGAGAACATTCACCAATGAAGCAAAAGCTACATGCAAAGCTTGTGCACAAACATTCAGCCATACTACCAGGAAATAATGAATGAATGCAACCTAGAAGAATGTCTGAAAAGAGATATAAAATCAAAATTATATAAGTTTTTAAACCTGTCCACGCTTTTAACTGTATTTTATAAAAACAAAATAATAATCTTCAAAGTGAGAATGATAAAAAGTGCATAAATAAACAAACAAGTAGGTGAGCACCTGAATTATCAGGTGAGCAAGCATGAAAGAATGCAGGAAAAAAAGGAGATTGTGGAATGTAGGCATGTTCAGAGATTAGAGAGAGCAGCATATTGAGAGAAACAAAGTAAATACTTTGTGTAAAAATCATTCAAAAGGATCAAAGATCTCAGTGTAAGACTTAAGATGAGACTTCCTTGAGGGAATGTGGTGGTTAGAATGAGAATGGCCCATAAGTACACTATTTGAGTGGGATCCTTGGTAGGCATATTGTTCATTAAGAATAAGTGTGCATGGCCTTGTTGGACAAGGTGTAGCACTTGTGGTGGCTTTGAGGTCTCAAAAGCCTATGCCAGACCCAGTCTCTTCTCTCTCTCTCTCTCTCTCTCTCTCTCTCTCTCTCTCTCTCTCTCTCTCTCTCTGCTGTGTGCTTATAACCAGATATAAGCTCCAATGTCATGACTACCACCACATTCCCCAACATGATGGCTGTGGACTTACCTTCTGTAACTGTAAGCAAGCTGCCAATTAATGCTGCTTTTGTTATCATACCTTTTCATAGTGCTAGAACAGTGACTGAGACAGGGAACCATGGGGAAAACACTTCAGGCATGGAAGATGAGCTGCTCATTAGGAAATCAAGTCACACAAAGCAAAGCCAAAATGAACAAATTAGGTTACATCAAAGTGACCAACTTCTGCATTGGAGAGGTAACAGCAGAATGAAAACAACTGTAGAGTGGAAGGACATAGTTGTCAAGGATTGATCAGATCAGAATATTAATAACCAGAACATAATAGCAGTTCAAAAGGTTAATTGCAGAAAAATAAACATTAGAAATAAAATTAGGTAACTAAGCTGAGTAGATGCTGTTGAAAAGTCATCTACAGTGTCCACAAACATATAACAAAATATTCACTATCATTGCACATCAGGGTCACAAATGCAAATGATAGATCTCAGTCCAAGTCCAATGGCAATTATAAGGAAAATAACAGGTGCTAGCTGGGTTATAGAGTAAAAAAAAATTTTAAATGCTGTTGGTGGCGTTATAATTGATATATCCATATGGAAATTACTACATGAAGATTACTCAAAACATAAAAAATAGAAATACCATCTGACTCAGCAATCCCACTGCTTGGTATATAACCAAGAAATTGAAATCAGTATGTTGTAAAGACACTTGCATTCCAGCATTCAGTGTGCCATAGCTACAATAGCTAAGATATGGAATTAGCCCAAGTGTTGAAAGATAGATCTATGAATAAAGAAAATGCAATCCATAGATTTATATATTTATACATAATATAATGTTAAAGGTATCATAATATCTCAAACATATATTACACTGTGTGTGTGCACCACACACACACATACAGCATTATGCTTCCTTAAATAAGCCAGGAAAAGAAAAAAATCAAACATATAATCTCATTTCTATATGGAATCCAAAAGCAAGATGAACTTACAGCAAAGAGAACAGTGGTTACCAGATGGAAACTGGGTAAATATCCAATCATTAGTTGTATACCAGAAAAAGATTGAGCTCTAGTGTTCTGTCATTTTGCTCATTGTCATAGTGGAAACCACACTGAGTATAAGACATTGTATTCTGAAATGTGCTTAGTAAGTAGATTTTAAGTACTTTTATCTTAAAAACATAAGTGAGGTGATACATGTGTCAATTGACTTGATTTATTCAGGCTAATTATAGAGATAATATGATGTACACCATGAATGTACACAGTTTTCATCTATCAGTTAAGACTTTTAGGTAAAAGAGAAAATAAAAGAATTTACAGAGGTTGCCATATTTAGTAGTGATTCAGTGAGCAGAGCTACTGTAAGATTGTAACTATAATCTTTCCCAGCTAGACCAACAGGTGCACAGAATGGCTTTAAACTTTTAAGAGCTTCACAGTACAGAAAAGTGGTAATGCTGGGTGGGGACTGCAGTAGAATAGAAGCTCACATATCAGCAGTCTGCTCGGAAATCCGGTACAAGAGTCACAGCCATACTTCAGCATAAGTATATGACACCAAGAAGAATAGTGCAAACTACTGCTAAGCTGAAAAGGTTGTGAGCCAGTCTTCAGACAGCCTGAGGGTGAGCATGAGGACTGTATGGGTGACAGCCTAAGAAAGGGTGTTTGACTTAGCTTGCACAATCTGTGTTTCCTGGCTTTCTGGATGCTCACTTCCCAGCACAGTTTCCTTTTGGAAATTTACAGTTCACCAAATGTCTTATCTCCAGTTTTAATGCATACTTGAAATAATAAAATTCAAAACTGAATGCTTAAAACAGGATGTCTTACCTGTCTGCCTTTGTCCAGCTTACACTAAAAGGAAAAGAAGAGATGCCAAATGACTTTTCTCATCCCATTGGGACTGGCCTCCTGGTGGAAAACAATCAGAGAGTAAAACTTGGTGCCATCAAATCCTCTGGAGCCCTTAATTAAAAGCCTGGCAAGTCCTTCCCTCCTTCTGAGTGTGTTCACGAACTCATTGTGAATGGAGATTTATTCAAAATAAGATTCACTTATGTGTCACAGACTGAGGCTCACTGTGCTCTCTTCTACCCTGAAGCCAAAGTTTCAGAGGAGGAAAGGCTTACTTCCAATTAATAAAAAAAAAAAAAGAAAGGAAGGAAGAAAGAAAGAAAGAAAGAAAGAAAGAAAGAAAGAAAGAAAGAAAGAAAGAAAGAAAGAAAGAAAGAAAGAAAGTTTGCTTTTCTGGCAAGACAAAGTTTTAGGCTGATTTCTATAGAGGATGAAAAATTCATTCTTTGGAGAGAGCTGTGAAGAAAAATTGTGTTCTCTGTTGTAACCAACCAAGGCATCTCCCAGCAGGAAGCAACCAGACACTAAATAATAACAGGCTTTTAACAAAAGTCAAAACATTATTTGAAAACATACAACTTTTACTTAATATGAATTTTGTTAAATTCTGGCACTTTGTTCAGATGAATCAAACAATTAAAAGTGTCAATTATTTTTCCATTTGTTTTTTTAAAATTCTTAGTGTGGAATGGATGTGTTTTTCACTTTAAAATACTAATATTTATCACTAAAATATAGCAATCAATATCAATAAAAAATTTAAAATGTACATGAAGTAGAATCAGAGTTAGTCTTACCAGTATAATTTGATGTGTGTTTTCAGAGGTTTCTGTGAATATGTAAATTAATCTTATAAAACTAAGATTATTGAGTAGCAATAAAAATACTTACACATAAGTAATATATCTTCAGTTTTCCATAGTTTTGGAATCATGAGTGCAAGGGATTCATTAAGATACAATGTATTCCTGCTTAAATCCAAACTTCTATGAAGATGAGTGAAGTGATTTTCTTTTTAAGCAATTAGGAGTCTACAAGAATAAAAGTATCTGGAATATAGGTGAATCTAGCAAGCATTTAGTAGCAGAAAGCAGCTAGGTGGCTGGTAACTGAACTAGCAGATCTGAGAAAGCTCCTGTGCGATGGTCCTCAGACAGGCACAGGGATGAATATGCCAACTAGATCTGAATGCTGATGAACTAAAGACAAGCATGACTCAGTCTTCCCTACCCCTTTGCTCGCTGTCTGTACTATGTAGCCTTTTCCCTTTTTAAGTTTTGCACCCGGAAGAGGATAATTGAGACAGTCTCTGCAGTGGGGAATTCTGGGTAGAATTGGAGTGGGTTCATGAGATATAAATGTTGAGGCTTCCAACTTCCTTTCCTTCCAACGTCATACACACAGAAATTAAGCTTTAACATATCATATTTGAAATATGATTCTCTAGAACCCTGACCAATAAGGAAAAATGTAATCCTAATAATGTTGTCCACAAAATGGCCAGTCGGATCACACAGCTACTAAGCCAGGGAAAAGAAACCTCGTTATAGCTAAAGCTTGTGATCAGCATTTGGTCTACTCTTACAGGTGGGTAAAAACAATCATCTAAAGAAATTAACTAAGAAGATAAGACAGATGTGAAAGAAAAGATGACTTAGAAGAAACATACACTGCAGGAAAAGACTGTCTTCTTGAACTTTCATTTTGAAAAGTGTCTAAGAAGGGGTGTATGAAAAGAAGAATGCCCACTTTGGTGCACTGAATGCAGCACCAAGTCACCATACGGTTGCCTGTTCCCTTCCCCAAATGCAGAACCCTGAAAATTCGTCTAAGTAATATATATCACCTAGTCGGATCCAAGATGGCTGCCACGAGAGAACACTGTGTCTTAGGAGCAGGAGAGCAGAAACAACGCAGCGACCAGGAGACTGAACTCTGGAACCTAAAACGCCAGCATTGTGAGTGCCAGGTGAGCGGAACTCCTACGGTGAGAAAATCAAGTGGGAGAACCCTAGAGACACCCAGTTATTACCTGGAGAAATTTCCCGGTGACCAGTAGCGCACAGCTCTGATCTGGACGAGCGGCTGCTCTGGGCGCCCGCACCCGCCATTATAGACTGGATCACACAGTCTCGCGGGCAGTCTCAGGACTAACTGGGTGCCGTTTTCACTGAACTGC
>CM053763.1:9231258-9258080 GCA_028658305.1 Pachyuromys duprasi
AAAAAAAAAAAAAAGAAATGTTCAACCTCTTTAGTCATCAGGGAAATGCAAATCAAAACAACCCTGAGGTTTCACCTTACACCCATCAGAATGGCTAAGATCAAAAACTCAAGTGACAACACATGCTGGAGAGGTTGTGGGGAAAGGAGAACCCTCCTCCATTGCTGGGAACCACTTTAGAAATCAATCTGGCACTTTCTCAGACAATTAGGAATAGTGCTTCTTCAAGATCCAGCTATACCACTCCTAGGCATATATCCAAAATATGCTCAAGTATACAGCAAGGACATTTGCTCAACCATGTTTGTAGCAGCATTATTCGTAATAGCCATAATCTGGAAACAACCCAGATATCCCTCAACTGAGGAATGGACACAAATATTGTACTACATTTACACAATGGAATACTATTCAGCAATTAAAAACAAGGAAATCATGAAATTTCCAGGCAAATGGTGGGAACTAGAAAAGATCATCATGAGTGAGATATCCCAGAAGCAGAAAGATTCACCTGCTATATACTCTCTTATAAGTGGATATTCGACATGTAATATAGGCTAATCATACTAAAATCTGTGCACCTAAAGAAACTAAGCAAGGAGGAGGACCCTGGGTAAGCTGATCAATCCTCACTCAGAAAGACAAATGTGACAGACATCAGAAGAAGGTAAATACAGGCAACAAGACAGAAGCCTACCACAGAGGGCCGCTGAAAGACTCTACCCAGCAAAGTATCAAAGCACATGCTGAGACTCATAGCCAAACTTTGGGGCAGAGTGCAGGGAATCTTATGGAAGGAGTTGGAGAACTGGAGGGGACAGGAGCTCCACAAGGAGAGCAACAGAACCAAAAAAATCTGGGCACAGGTTTTTTTTCTGAGACTGATACTCCAGCCTCCGACCATGCATAGAGATAACCTAGAACCTCTGCACAGATATAGCCCATGGCAGCTCTGTCTCCCTGGGTTCCCTAGCAAAGGGACATTAACTCAGTGCCTGGCTTTTTGATCACCTACCCCTGATAGGGGAGCAGCCTTACCAGGCCACAGAGGAAGACAATGCAGCTAGTCCTGATGAGACCTAACAGGCTAGGGTCAGAGGGAAGGGGAGGAGGACCTCCCCTATCAGTAGAATTGGGGAGAGGCATGGGAGGAGATTAGGGAAGGAAGGCAGGTTTGGGAGTGGGCTACAGCTGCCACACAAAGTAAATAAACTGCAATTAATAAAATAAATAAATAAAATTTAAAAACCCAATACAACACTAATATGTGAGTTCTCAGCTTTCTGCTGTAGCCCCCATGCCAGAAGTGCTGCCATCGCTTCTGGTTTTTCTACATAGTGTCTGTGAACCAAACTCACTGAGGTCCTCGTGGGTACATAGAAAGAATTTTATCAAATGATCTGTCTCTCAAGCACCCCAAATAAACTACAACCTTTAATATTTATTACAACAATTCAAGTTAATAACATTAAATTTAAAAAAAAAACATACAACCAGACATTGTGGTACTTCCTTTAAATCTAGCGCTTTAAGCAGAGTTAGGTTGATCCCTGAAAGTTTAAGACCAGCCTGGTCTACAGAGCAAGTTCCATGCCAGCCAGGACAATAAGGGTAAAACTGTCTCAAAACAATGAACCAACCAATTAACAAATAAAAGCTTATTTAGCAGATCTAGGTAGTACGTAATCTGCTACCTGGAAAATTTGAACTCCTATATTTTTAGTAAGCTTGAAATGAAAAAAAAAGCAAAACAAACAAAAGATCCAAAGAAAACAATAGACAAACACAAGGCATATAAAAAAAAGGCCCAGGAAAACAACAAATAACAAACATTCCCTAATCCCAAACTGTAAACCTGCTTGGATTTTTTTATCTTAAATATATGATTTTGTAATTTTATCATATTTTTCTTACACTTATCAACTAAATTAGAAGACTGGAAGATTCTTGCCTTTGGTTGTCTTTTTTCTTTTCAGTTTTACTCATTTTCATTATTTTATGCATGTGTTTTGACCATATATATATATATATCCACCTTGAGCATGCTGCAGAAGTCAGAAGAGTGTGTTGGACACCCTGATACTGGAGTTATAGTTGGTTATGAGCCCCTGTATAGGAGGAGACTGTGAGAGCAAGTACTCTTACCTGCTGGGCCATTCTTCAGTTTTGGCCTCTGATTCTTTCGACTGTTCTTATTCAAACATCTTTGCAACTAATGCATACACAGTGACCCCAGATTTCTGAAGTCATGGGTCACCCACTTCTGAGTGCCTCCGAGCACACAGCATTGAGTTTGGTATATTTGACTGTGCCAGTAGTAGCTCTTTTGTAGAGGACATTCCTGCTAGGAACTCTATTTTGCACGGACATCTTAATTACAATCTTCTTTCCAATCATTTGTAGGAAATTGATCTATTTAAGCTCTCTATTCCTATCAAGATCAATTTTGGTAAATGGTTTTCTCAGGAGAGTGTTCATATCCTTCAGATTTATATAAGCATCCCCGTACAGCTAGGTATAATATGTTCATGTGAGGCTACGCCTATGGCTCTTGTGTCTGTGATTGCCTCATCTCCGTTTTTTGGCCATAGTCAATAGTTTTGAAACCTTTCCCTTTTGCTCACTGTACTGGCTGGAATACAAATAGAGGGTTGATACCTAAAGGCCACTATGCTCAGGAATCATAAGAAACATGAGCCATCTATGAGATTTATAGGATGGGAAATAATTCTTTTTTAATTTTAATTTAATTTTTTATTTTTTTAAACTGACCCTCGCTATGTAGCTATGACTGTCCTGGACTCCCTGGGATGAAAGGCGTGTGCCACCATGCTTGGCCCCATTATACATTTTTAACTTTTTACATTTAATTTCAGCATTTAAAATCAATGCCTTTGTTTTCGGGATTTGTTTGTTTTATTGTTTGTTTGGTTTTTAATATAATTTTTATTTATTACGATTTATTCACTTGATATCCCAGCTGCAGCCCCACCCTCGTGCCCTCCCAATCCTGCCCTCCCTCCCTCATCTCCTCCCACGCCCCTTCTCCAGTCCACTGATAGTGGAGGACCTACTTCCCTTCCATCTGACCCTAGCCTATCAGGTCTCATTAGGACTCTCTTTCATAGTCTTCCTCTGTGGCTTAGTCAGGTTGCTCCCCCTCAAGGGGAAGGTGGTCAAAGAGCCAGCCACTGAGTTCATGTCAGAGACAGCCCCTGCTCCCCTTATTGGGAGCCCATTTGGAGACTGAGCTGCTATGGGCTACCTCTGTGCAGAGGGTCCAGGTTATTTCCATGCACGGACCTTGGTTGGAGTATCAGTCTCAGAAAAGACCCCCTAGGGCCAGATATTTTGGTTCTGTTGTTCTCCTTGTGGAGCTCCAGATTCTTTCAGGTCTTTCTAGCTCCCCCTTCCTTCATAAGATTCCCTGCACTCTGCCCAAAGTTTAGCTATGAGTCTCAGTATCCACTTTAATACCCTGCTGGGTAGAGTCTTTCAGAGGCCCTCTGTGGTATGCTCTTATGTTGTTCCTTATTTTTATTTTCTTCCAATGTCTATCCCACTTGCCTTTCTGAATGAAGATTGAGCATCTTACCCAGGGTTCTCCTTCTTGCTTAGCTTCTTTAGGTGTACAGGTTTTAGTATGATTATCCTATATTACATGTCTAATATCCACTTATAAGTGAGTATGCACTATGTACGTTTTTCTGCTTCTGGGATATCTCACTCAGGATGATCTTTTCTAGTTCCCACCATTTGCCTGCAAACATGATTTCCTTGTTTTTAATTGCTGAATAGTATTCACTCAACCATGTTCATAGCAGCTTTATTTATAATTGCCAGAATCTGGAAAGAACTCAGATATCCCTCAACTGAGGAATGGATACAGAATACTTTATATTACATGTACTTGTGATTACCGTGGCACAGCTCAGAAAGATACTCACAAAAATTCACTCTTTTCACATTGTTTATAGTACATGACAAAGCGATCATGTAGCATACCAGCAATTGAATAAAAATAAGTAATGAACTGAAGGAGAAAGGTCAACTCCCACATGGCAGAGTACAATGGACTCATCCATTGTTTCCTTAAAGAGGTAACTCTGTGCACTTATGTGTTCTTAGACCAAACACAGTAAAAAAATAAACCTGAACAATGGTGGGTTATTTAGACAGACTACATCTGTCTTCTATACCTTTGGGTCTATGTTTAAGGACCATAAATTTTAAAATTTTTGCATCTTCACTCAGTCCAGATGCAAGGATGAAGAACAGGTGACTCCAGCATCCTTCAGGCTCAGAGGTCTGTAAATCCTGGACACTGTCTAGGCCCAGAACACTGAGAAAAGAAAGACAGATAATCAGAGGAGGTTGGAGGCAGGAGAGATGAATTCAAGACTGGGTGTGACAGTCAAAGACATATAAATGAATACTTTATAAAACTTGTGGAGAAATAATGTAAAAGCTAAACAACAGCCAGGCATTAGTGGTGCATGCCTTTAATCCCAGCACTCAGGAGGCAGAGGCAGATGGATCTCTGTGAGTTCGAGGCCAGCCTGTTTTACAGAGCAAGTGTCAGGACAACCAGAGCTACATAGTTAGACACTGTATTGAAAAATAAATAAATAAAATAAAATAAACAAGTATTAGTTTTGACCAAATACATGTTTCTAATACTAACTCAAAGTGAAGCAAGCAAACAGAAATGTATCATATCAGAAAAGATTTGTAAGTTATATATATATATATATATATATATATATATATATATATATATATGTGTGTGTGTGTGTGTGTGTGTGTGTGTGTGTGTGTGTGTGTCTCAACTAAGGAATTATAAATAAAAGGCAACACAGCTCAGCCCTGGATGAGGAGCGATGAGCAAAAAACTCTAGTAAGGTCAGGATGCAGAAGAAGGCAGCAGTGCATCAGCTGATTTAAAACACCTTGTTTTAAATTAATGTTTGCCAAAGTTGATATCAATTGTTTTTCATCAGCAAATGTATGTGATTTCATTCTAATTAAGATATTAGAAGAAAAATTGTACAAAAAAATCAAAATCACAACCACAACTGTCAGATACTGTATGGTCTGGGAATCGGAGAAAGGCCCAGTTTTAAAAAATTAAAAATGCATAGTTCTGATATGTAAATTATTATGTCAGTAAAGTTCAAAGTGAATTTTAAGGATTTAGTAATCTTTCTCTGTGTGTGTGTGTTAGGTTTATTGGTTTGTCTCATAAAAGCATTTTATTGGGATAGTTTGTTTATTTTAATGAATCTGGGAATCTCAACATATTGATTTGTTGGCTCATTCATTCATATTAATTGGACTTACTGCTGCCTAGAATGCCTTATGTCTTATGCATTTCAACTTATTTTATTTTCTTATTCTTCTCTAGCAAGTACATTCTTTTTTATTGTTTTAAATATTATATAATATTTGCCTCTGCTATGGGCTTGTTTTGAATCCCACAGTTCATTTAATTAAGCCCTAACTTCTGAAATGACTGTGCTTGGAGGTTGAATCGTTAAAGGAGTAAGGTGAAACAAAAACATAGGGACAGGGCCTCTGTGACAAAACTAGTGGTCCTATAAGGAAAAAAAATTCTCTCTCTCCGTCCCCTTTCTTCCCTCCTCCCCTTCCTCCTCTCTGAATGCTACTTTCTACTGACCTCTCCTCAATCCTATCATGGACCATTTATCCAGGTACTTAAGCACACAGGAAGAAAACAACTATTGACACAACTTCACTGGGAGCTGAGCTGGCGTACTGACCTGGTCTCCATCAATTAAGGCATCCATCCTGTGCTTTTTGTTTTAGCAGCTGAAGTTGACTGCTATAAAGTGTTTTCCCCACAGACAAAAGCTACACTTGGGAGAAGGGGCTGGGATGGAATGCATATAAAATATTCATAGCCAATTTCTTTTAGAACTTTCTACCTTTGTAGCTTGTTTTCAACCACTGACTTTCTGCCAGGTTCTGGTGTAGTGATCCTGAAATAGCGTCTGGCATTTTTGTGTTTCATTTGACCTCAGGCTGTTGTATTTTCCTCAACATCTATGCTACGATGCCAGGCTTCCAACGAACATTGTGTGTTTGAGGCAAGATAGGAGGTGGCACATCACGGAGATGCTCTTTCTCCTGGGCTGGGAGCCAGACAAGGGAACAAGCCAGGAAGAGCTGGAGCACATGTGACTCCTGCTGTCACCAGGTCATTATTTGTCACTGACTTCTGTGTTTCCACAAACCCACAAACCAAATGTTTTCCTGTGTTAGTTTTAGGACTACGGTAGTTTTTCTCTGTGTTGAGGAAAATGTAAAACAACTCATAATTTTATTTTATTTTTTTAACATGGAGTTCAGAAAAAGTCGTCACTAGGTTATAGACAGAAGATGCAGTGCCCGGGTCTACTCAGGAACAGTAGGTTGCAACCTGACCACTCCCTGATTTATTCAGGAATCCTCAGAAACTGACAGATCAGCCCCAGGTTATATCAAACTAAGAAAGAGGAAGACCAGCCCAAGAAAACTTCCTGTTTCCACCTGGAGAGAAAATAAACATACAAATGTGTAGCCTATTTTCTACCTGACTGTCATAATACTATACATGGTTTCTTTTCATTACTTTTAAGTAAAACTGTTCTGCCTCAGAAAAACTGGAGGGCCACATTCTATATACTCACCATGTTCTGCAAATTAAGTATTTTCACTAAAATAATATAATATTTGTGATCTGTTTTCAATGTATCTAATGATGACATTAGAACTATCTTTGCTTTTAGCCATTTTTTTTTATCAAAACTCCTCTGTGTGTTGTAATAACTGTGTCTCCATCACACTACTTTCCCTTTCTATGAAAATGGGCACTTGGATGCAAAACGATAATAGAATACTAAAAATTTTGTAGAGGATTTTGGTGGAATTTTTCTTGTTCTTCATGAAAGAATCATAATCATTATAAGTATTGTGAACAGTATTTTCCAATTTGTATCCCAAAACTAAAACAGTTAGAAAAGTCTTTTTGTTTCTATATATCAGAAAAATCACTACTCTTCCGTGTAGATTATGCATTAAAAAATGAGAAGTGTGTTGAGAGTGTGCATACCCTCTAAACAAAGTAGAATTCTTTGTCTGACTCAATAAATTCAAATTTAATATAATCAATGTTATTTTAATCCAGTATTTGATTTTATACCAGATGAAATATGGTAGCTGAAGAATTTGTCATGCAGTACTACAAAACTCCAGAGTTCCCACTCTTGTACACCAGGGCACAAGTGCAGGCAAAGTACTCTGTCCACCTTTATGCCATTGAAACAGAGGTTTAAGTGGATAGAAATGTCTAAGACAGATATATAGTGGAACCAGAGCAGCCCATCATTCCTTTTCTTCTCTGCTACGATTATAAAGTCAGAGCCTTGTTCAGGAGTGTGAAACTAGGGTGTATAAAAAGGGAATCTGGTCATCCAAGTTTTCCCTATGAATACTCAGGGGAATAATACTCTGGGATTTCACTAGTAAAAAGGAACTTCTAAAATAACTTCATGCTGGGTTGACAGGTGTCTTAGTTACTATTCTATTGCTGTGAGAAGACAGCATGACCAAGGAAACTTAACACAGGAAATAGTTTATTGGGGACTTGCTTACAATTTCAGAGGGTGAGTAAGTGACCATCATGATGGGTGCATGGTGGAGGGTAGGCATGGCACTGGAGCATTAGCTAAGAACTTACATCTTGAGACGACGACAAAGCAGAGAAAGAGCTAACTGGGAATGGCAAGGATGTGGCATTTGGAACCCAACCCCAACCACAGTGACACACCTCCTGCAACAAAACCATGCCTCTTACTCCTTCCCAAATAGTTTCACCAGTTAGGAACCAAGCATTCAAACACATGAGCCTATAAATGTAATTCTCATTCAAATCACTACACTGTGACATCTTCATCATGTCAACATTGGTGATGGCAGTTAAATGAAAACATTTCATCTAATTGTACATTTCTGATAAAGGTAAAAAAAAAAGAATTACTGACTTTCCAACAATCCATTTTAACTGGTGACTTCCTGGAAATGTTATGCTTTTTTTTCTTCTCACTATACTAGAAATACCACTTTTTGAACTTTTAGATGGTTCTCAATTCAGAAAAGAAGGGATGGACTGATTTGCAATTCATGCCTTGTAATTAAAGAAGAAAATGTACAGTTGCTTAGAGAGATGCTAAATATTCCATGAAATGCATGATAGACTCCCATATGTATGAAATGTATTGGGTTGAATTTGTCTCATTTAAACAGTGAAATGAAAAATTGTTATAAATGGGCTGATATGCTCATAATTATTTAATATTTTCATATATGTGAACATGTTAATGTAATACTCTATCTCCCCAATGAATTTCAACAAGATAACCACCTATACAGGCATAATGTAACCATTAGGGGCACAACTTTAAAGAGTGCAAAAATAATGATAATAAAAGATAAAAATTAAATTGAGAAAATGTTTAACTAATGTAATTATTTTACTTCTTAAAACAAGTGTTAATTGGTGAAGGCTAGTTATATAGTAGAAAGAGGATATTTCATATTGGAACCTAAGTATACAGAAAAACGAAGTATTGCAGAATGTATCAGATCATTTTTACCAGGCATGAATTGTTCCTTATGTTATTATCTTCATACCCCCAGACTGGTGCATCTCTCAGCCTTTATCAGAGAAGCTTATTTTTGCTGTAGGTCATGATAAATACAGAGACCCATAACTCATCAATACAGACAATAAAAGACATTGGGTGCCCAACTCTAGACTGGAGACCTAAATCACAGCCATTCCTCACAAGGCTCAGGAATCATCACAGCAAAGAGCTGTGGAGATTCTGAGATCCAGGAAAGGCGGGCATCTGGGGCAAGACAGTATTTCCTGGACACTGCAAGGTCTTTACACACATGGTCTCACAGCAGCTGTGACTGTGTGGGCAGTACTGAGCCAGTCCAAGTACACGGATGGAGGAGGGACTCACCTTGCTGAGGAGAGTGAGTGAGTTCCTGCCCTACGAGAGGCTTCATACATTACATTAGATGATCCCTACACTTAGGCGCACACAGAGAGCACTAACGAATTTGGTGTGTTTAGAAAGAGTGAGAAAGCACATGGAACTGTTACAGGAAAGCAGCAGGGGAATATGGCGTGAGAGGGAAGGGAATGGAGTAGATTTAACAGAAAAATGCATGTACATAATTGTCAATGAAATATTCTTAAAATAAAATATTTAGGCTGGATTTAAACATGACTGAACTTATTTTAAAAGAAAGGAAGTAAAAGGTTCAAGTACAAAGTTATTTTTCCTTATGTTTATTTCTCTTTAGACTACAGATATAAATTAATTACATTTAATGATCTTAAGGTCACATTTTTGAATCTAGTAATACTTTAAAAAAAGCAAAAAAGCTATAATGTGGGTCCATGATGGAAGAGTACACAGGATACAACTGACAAGAAAAACTGTTCTACCTAAATGTCAGAGCAATCTCTAAATTGTTTCAAGCTATTTTTTTTTCTCAAAGAGAAAAATTGTTTCAAATTTGCAGGGTTTTGTTGGCTGGAGATAATCATTCATTCTAATGAAAATTTACAACCTTCCTCACCGATCAGAAGTATCAGAGGAAAAAGTCAGCATCTTGAAAAGACAGCAGGTATGTGATTGCTTCCTGACATAGCATCAAGAATCTGTCCCTGTGTGGCCATCAAAGATCCTGAGCTTGATCCAAGACAGCACCAAACCACAAGTACAGAGAAAAGGCTTTGGAGTGCACGAGTGACCTCTCCTCTGTGCATGGGATTTACTTGAGGACATTTTGTTTTCTGAAGGACAGTGGGGGGTCTCTGGGGTCCTGATGAAGTCTGACTGGAAATGGACTAATTCCCATGAGAGAGAATCAAACACATGGAAATAATCTCAGCAACAAGACTTCTAATGAGAGAGGAAAATATTCCTCACTTGATGCCAGGGGTAATTCTCTTTTATATTTACCACAGAGTACCAGAGAGTTCTTTTACATTGGCCAATAATTTATTTTACATCCTAAACACAAAAGAAAGTGTTTTGAGTTATGGAGATGAGTCAGTCAGTAAATTACTTGCAAATTCTGATGAACTAAGCTCAGATCCCCAGCTCTGGTATAGAAGCGGGGTTAAGCAGCCTGAGTTTGTATCCCCAGTACTGGGGACAGCAATAGATGGTGGGGTGGTCTGAATGATTCATAGAGAGCAGCATTGTTGGAAGTGTGGATTTGTTGGACAAAGTGTGTTCCTTTGAGGTTTCAGAGAATCAAGACAGGCCTGGTAGTTCACTGCCTTTTTCTGTTTTGCAAATTCAAATATAGAACTCTCAGCTACCTCTCCTGTACCATGTACAACTGCAGGCTGCCATGCTTCCTGCCTTGATGATAAAGGGCTGGGCTTCTGAAACTGTAAACCAGCCCAATAAAATGTTTTTTGGGGGTGTGTTTATTTATTTATTTTAATAACAGTTGGTCATGGTGTCTCTTAACAGTAATAGAAACCCCAACTAAAACAGAAATGATGGGTTGTAAATTCACCGAGAAACCATGTCTCAAAACCAGAACAAAATAAAATAGTAGAGAGAAGTTGAGGAAGATATTCCACCTATAGTCTACACACACACACACAGACACACACACACACTAATAATAATAAGTAATAATACATTTTAATGCATGTTTTCAGACCCTTCTTCCACCATCTCCATATTATCTCTGGAACTGTCACTTGAATGATCGATACCCACTGTCTGAATTTTAGTTAATTATATGAAAAGACTGGTTTTCACCTTTCAAGTCATTTTTGATTCTGCTTCTCAAATTTCCCCAAATACCAAACCTAAACCTAAAACCTCCTGTACTTCTGCTGGATTTTGCTAAATATGGTTATACTTTTCAAATAGTATACCTTCATCTGAAAAATATTTTTGTACAATTTTGTTCCATGCTTGATATGTATTTTCACCCCAATTTAGCATTCTCTAAGTCTAATCAATTAAATATTTTACATCATTTTCATTTCTTGATAAACAACTTAAAAAGTCAGTCATTGATTGATATAAACCAGATGCCAGTGAACTAATAAGTTTATACTGTCAAATTTATATTCACTGTGTTTCCATCTCTACCTCTGGTCTTAAGCTCCATTAGTTTATTTAGTCATTTTCAACTAATTAAATCACTCATTATTGCTCTTATTAAAGTATGTGTTTTCCTGTAAGAAGATTTTAAAATAGAAAATAAAGCTTCCAGTGACAACAAGAATAAACAGATTTGGGGTATCCATATCAGTGTCAATATCTGCAATAATTAGAACAGATCATGAATTCTCTTTATATATGAGTGTTCACAAAAACATCTATCCAATTGTATATGTGTTAGAAGTCTACTCATGAAGTAGTTATGGATATGGCGATGGAGGAAACAGAGAAGAAAATTGGGAAGCTTTCTTTCTAAAGGTTCCTTTTTGCCATGGTTGTTACTGCATCTCATCTGACCTTATATTTACATGTCTTGTTCCTACAGCTAAAATTCTAAGCAGCAAATGGGAGGCTCAATTTTTGCTTTCTTTAACCTATGCCAGACAGAGAAACCAGGAGGCCTACTTTCAGGGTCCAAGACAAGAGGATAAAAATAATTTTAAGAACAGTACTGTTATTTTATGAATGACTAGGGAGCAGACAATGAGTAATTGGATCGTTGTGGCACTGGGCAGAAACAGTTGAAAGGAGAATAGTGTTGCTTTCACTCACAGTTTTGAAGAGTTTATTCCATGGTCCCTCGGTCCCATGAACTTTAGTAGAGCATCATGATGCAAGAGCTTGAGGCAGAGGAGGGTCTCAATTCATATTTAACATGAAATGAAGGGAAGAGATTTCTGTAAGGGACAAAGGAAAGATACATATTTTTCAGTGAGCTTCATCCTTCAGCTATGGTCTACCTTTCAAGTGTTTTCAGACATACCAAAAAGGAGCTATCAGCTTGGATCAAGAGTTCAACATATGAGCTCATGGAGTACATATTTCATAGTCAAACCATAAAATATTTTATTCAATTTGATTGATTTATTATTTATTACAATCTGTTCATTCATATACTGGCTGTAGCCCCGCCTCAGCTCCTCCCAGTCATACCGTTTCTCCCTCTTTCCGCCCATATCCTTCCCCTAGTCCACTGATAAGGTGGTCCTCCTCCCTTACTATCTGACCCTAGCCTATCAGGTCTCATCAAGACTGGCTGCATCCTCTTCCTCTTTGGGCTAGGAAGGGTGCCTCCCCCTACCCCGGGTGAAAATGACCATATTACCAAAAGAAATATACAGATTCAGTGTAATTCCCATTAAAATACCAACATGATTCTTTACAAACCTTGAAAGAACAATTCCCAATTCCATATGATAAAGTAAAAAAGAATTGCTAAAAAAAAAAAAAAAAAAACATGTGCAATAAAATATCTTCTGGAAGTATCTCCATCCCTGAACTCAAGCTGTACTATAGAGAAACAGTAATAATAACTGCATGGTGCTGGCACAGAAATAGAATGGTGGATCAACAGAATCAAATAGAATACCCAGAAATACACTCATACACCTATGTATACTCGATTTTTGACAAAGAAGCCAAAACCATATAATGGAAAAAAGACGGCATCTTCAACAAAAGGTGTTGGTCTAACTGGATGTCTACATGTAGAAAAATGCAATAGAGCCATATTTATCACCCTATGCTGGAGACAAGCCCTGAGAAACTTCCCTCACCTCTCCCTGAGTAAGAAGGTTCTATTGTGGGCCTTTCCACCCTCGCCCCAGGCCTTTCCACCCTCGCCCTGGGCCTTCCAACCTTGCCCCTCCCTGAGTAAGAAGGCTCTATTATGGGCCTTTCCAATCTTGCTCCTCCCTCGCCGAGCCCCTACCTAAAGTTGGCCTTAAAAAGCCTGCTTCGGCTCAATAAAATTTGGCTCTTGACGCTTGAGTCTGTTCCTTCTCTCACCCATCTCTTTCAGGTTCTGGTCCTCTTCGCCCCCAGGAATAACTAGGTCCTGCAGGTTGGGGCAGGTGGCACCCAACGTGTGGGGCTCGAGGCACAGATCATTACCGGACGGACACACCCTGGATTCATCCGGGGATTAGTATATGAGAGGTTACCGACTCATTGCCCGTGAGACGGCTAGACCTGGTGAGTGCACAGCTTTTACATTCCGTCCCAGCGAGATGGGCCATTCATTGTCTAAAGATGCCTGTTTTATTAAAGATTTAAAGGCCTCTCTCAGAGAGCGAGGAATAAGGGTAAAGAAAAAGGATCTTATAAACTTCTTTATATTTATTGATAACACATGTCCATGGTTTATGATTGATGGGCCAAACATTCACCCCAAAAAGTGGCAAAAAGTAGGTAGAGAATTAAATCAAAAAGTCACTGAGGAAGGTAATGCCACCTTGTCCCCAACTATTTTCTCTTTATGGGATATAATTTGAGACATTGTCGAGGAAGCAGACAATGACTCTGGCAAATGCCACCTTCTCTCTGTAGCCGAATACTGTCTTTCGTCTTCGCAGCCTGGCTCCCGCTGCTCTTCGCGCCCTCCCTCTCAGGCTTCTGCCTCCTTTTCTCTCATTGATGCCTCCGATTCTCATAACTCTGACCCCTCAACTTTCCTTCAACTTTATCCTCCACTTCCCTCAGTAGATGCACCTTCCCCTAAGCCTCCTCTTGGGATTACATTACCTTGAGGAGAAAAAAACCTCCCCAATTATTTACAAAGAAAACTGGGTGTCACTACGCCCTTTCCCACTAAGACATGGTGCCAAAATAATTGGTGTGTACCCTTGCTTATTTCTTTTACTGGTCCAGGAAAACAGAAAGACTGAACTGACTGAGGCTTTCAATGGGGACTTCGGCTGAGAGAATGCACTGCTGGAACCTTGGGATGTCAGGACCCAGGGCTTCTTTTTAAAATTAAGCAAGCTTATCAAAGCCATCCCAAATAAAGGTTCTGCGGCCATAGGACCTAATCCTGTCCTGCTTAAACCAGCAAAGCCCAAATTACCTGCTACTCCAAAGTCTTTTACACCCCCTACTGTTACACAGTTGTCTCTGGGATATACCTTGTTCCAGCCTACCATCCCTGAGGGACCCCCAAGTTCAGCTGATCTTATTGTTTCTTTAGTAAACGCCTCCCTGGAGGCTATTCATAATACTAGCATTCCCAATTATCAAGAATGCTGGATCTGCTTCTCTCCTACACCTCCCTTTTATGAAGGTGTTGCGATGCTTATGACCCCCATATTCACCAATGACTCAGATGGCCTGCTTTGGCATGCTGCCCCGGATGGAGGTATCACTCTTAGTTCCATTTCGGCATTGGACTCTGTCTTGTTGGCCCTAAAATGTTGGCCCACCCCCCATTCACTCATATCAGTCTGTAACCAGACTGTTATTGTCAGTAAAACCTCCACTTATACTAAGGCTCCCGATAACACCTACTTTGCTTGCTCTTCTGGTCTAACTCCCTTTATAACCAATGAAAACTTTATTGATAACAAAGATTATTGTGTTATGGTCACTGTGCTACCACGGTTCTTTGTCCATGATCCAGAGAGTTTTTTAACTACTCTGGACCAAGGTGTCTCTATTAGACAAAAGAGAAAACCTCTAACTGCCATTACCCTAACTGTGCTCCTGGGACTTAGTGCTGCAGGAGCCGGGACAGGTATTGCCTCCTTGGTCACTTCCCAGCAACATTTTTCACATCTCAGTGCCTTGGTAGATAGAGATCTCAAGCTCATACATGAGGGAATACAAGATCTTAAAGTTTCATTACCTTCCCTTTCTGACGTAGTTCTCCAAAATCGGAGGGGATTAGATTTAGTCTTCCTTAAAGAAGGAGGACTCTGTGTAGCCCTCAAGGAAGAATGCTGCTTCTACTCAGATAAGACTGGACTGGTACAAAACAGCCTTGATAAGGTTAAAAAAAATCTAGAGGATAGAAAGAGGGCTCGAGAACAACAAGAATCTTGGTATAAAAATTGGTTTTCCACATCCCCATGGCTAACCACTCTACTTCCTAGTCTGCTAGGACCTTTTGTAGGTATCCTTTTACTTCTCTCTTTTGGCCCCTGGGCCTTTAATCGATTGACAAGCTTTGTTAAGAGTCAGGTGGATTCTGCAATCAAGCTGGTGGGAGTCCATTACCATTGCCTTGCCACGGAAGAAGAGTCTACCGTTGGCCTGCCAAAAGACCAAAACGACCCCACATCTCGACCCTTAGACTTCACCTCCCTACAAAAATCAACCCGGGGGTGGAAATTCTGGTCCCGTCCCTCCAAATTTAACTCAGGTCTCTGTGACCCCTCATATACTATTTGGCTACTAAACATATTCCTTCCAGGATCCTTATGGAGCCTTGATGGTCTTATTAGAGCAAAATTCGTTACATTTCTACAAAGTGAGTGGTCTGGTAAGTCAGAGATGGAACAGGTGGATAAGTCTCAGCCCACCTAAGACAGGACAACCTCGCCGGGAGGAGGCTGATCCAATGATGGGTAAGGGTCCAGCACTGCCCTTCTAACAGGCTCAGACCCCATTTGTGCCCCTTGTACTGAGGTCAATCTAAGTGGCCTTGTCAAAACCAATGGCCTATGAGTGACAACGCTTGACCTACTCTGGGGAACGCTTGCCTTTCTGGTGACGGTTTGCTCCTTTGGATCCAAAAATTTTACTCTTAAACAAAAATAATTGGCTTCCAAAATGAGCCCTTCTTTGGGACACCGTTAGAGGGTCACGGAAACCTCCCTATCCTTGTTCTTGTATACAGAAAAGGGGAAGATGCTGGAGACAAGCCCTGAGAAACTTCCCTCACCTCTCCCTGAGTAAGAAGGTTCTATTGTGGGCCTTTCCACCCTCGCCCCAGGCCTTTCCACCCTTGCCCTGGGCCTTTCCACCCTTGCCCCTCCCTGAGTAAGAAGGCTCTATTATGGGCCTTTCCAACCTTGCCCCTTCCTGAGTAAGAAGGTTCTATTATGGGCCTTTCCAATCTTGCTCCTCCCTCGCCCAGCCCCTACCTAAAGTTGGCCTTAAAAAGCCTGCTTCGGCTCAATAAAATTTGGCTCTTGACAAGTGCACATTTGCTTGAGTCCCTTCCTTCTCCTCTCACCCATCTCTTTCAGGTTCTGGTCCTCTTCGCCCCCACGAATAACTAGGTCCCACGGGTTGGGGCAACCCTATACAAAGCTAAAATCCAAGTGAATCAAAGACCTTAACATAAAACCAGACACACTTAACCTGTTAGAAGAAAAAGTGGGGAAGAGCCTTGAACTCATTGGCACAGGAGCCAGCTTCCTGAATAGAATACCAACAGCACAGGCTCTAAGATCAACAATCAATAAATGGGATCTCATGAGACTGAAAAGCTTCTGTAAAGCAAAAGACACTGTCATCAGAACAAAACAACAGCCTACAGACTGGGAAAGGATCTTCACCAACCCTATATTTGACAGAGGACTAATATCCAGAATATATAAAGAACTCAAGAAGTTAAACACTAACAAACCAAGCAATCTGATTAAAAATAGGGTACAGAGCTAAGCAGAGAATTCTCAATAGAGAAATATTGAATGGCAGAGAAACACTTAAAGAAATGTTCAGAGTCCTTAGTCATCAAGGAAATGCAAATCAAAATGATTCTGAGATTTCACCTTATACTCATAAAAGATGCTTAGAGACAAAAAGAAAACAACAACAAAAACTTTTGCCTAGAGTCTTAGGATGTAATTAAGAAAATCAAAAAGGTAAACTACCAAAAGCCAGAGATGTAGAGTAGACAAAACTTTCTCCCGGAGGAGTGACTCACAACAGTATAATCCTAATGGTGCAGATGAGAGTCCTGCTGTGTTCCTAGGGTTCTCTCAGAACCATGAGGCAGATCCATCAGAAACAACGAGAAGTAACAATAAAGAACATCCAACCCCAAAGGAACCCAGTCCCATACACACTTATTGCAGAATTTCATGAAGAATTAAAATTATTGCTTCCCACACTATTTTATAAAATACAAAAGAAAGGGATGTATCCAAACTGTCTTTATGCAGGCAACATTATTAGATAAAACACAGCAACCAAAAGAAAGTAATAGGCGAATGCCCCTGATGACAACTGATCCAAAAATGCTCAATAAAGTACATATATCAGGATCTCCCACCACAACCAGGTCACCTTCATCCTAGATACAGAACCTTGTTGTGTTGTAGCCATTGCTGGCCTGGGAGTCCTTATGTGCACCAGACTTGTTTCAAAGCAGCAATCTTTTACTTCTGTCTGGCTAAGTGCTAGGACTATAGGCGTTAAGTACACTTCTGATTATCAGTGCTATCAATTTAACCATGTGATTCTCCCATTAAAAATCAGTTAATAATTAACTATAATGGAATTAAAATTGTCAAATGTCAAACTCTAAGTTGAAAGAGTTCTGTGAGTGTAATTCTCACAGATAATGATTCTGGAGCTGGTGGACTACAGGTCTGGGGTCAGGCTAACAGAAATGTTGCATAAACAGAAAAGGATTGCTTCCCTGCCTCATTAACTAACCAGCTGCCATCTTAAAGCTCTGCATTTTAGGCAAATCAGGAACAACTTGTTTCTGAAAGGACAATTACTAGACAATAGAAGCTTCTGGGAAACACGTTGCATAGGGAGCAGACAAAGAAAACATGAGTTTGACTCGATCACCAGAGGGTTCTCGGAAAGTCCCTTCAACTTGTTTTCAGAAGGGCTGTGTAGTGGAAAGGATGCCTGTCCTTTCATGCTCCGAAGAGCAAGGACACAAAAAAGAGCTTCGTAGCAATGTATGTAGGGTAAAGTACGCCTCCTCACTCACCGTGGTGGTGGTAGTGGGTATGTGTGAAGTTTCCCAGGCTGGGTTTCCCTGCAGAGGCTCCTTGACCATCTGTTAGAGATGCAGCCAAGAGAATTTCTACACCAGGTGGGAGATTCCAGGAATGGCTCCCAGATTCCTTTCCAGAGGCAAACGCTATGCTGCTAATTGGGCCAAAGGCATATGGCCTCACTTTACCTTCTTCCAGAACCCTGGAAACAGCACTTTTTTGAAAAATAATAATAATAATGGGCTTTGTTCCACCCAAAAAAAAAATAAGAGAAAGGAGGAGAAAAAGGAAGGAAGGAAGGAAGGAATAAAGGAAGGAGAAGGAGGAAGAGAAGAAGAAAAGTAAAAGAGAATCATTCTTTAGGTTATTTCATATCTGATGGCATGTTTCCGGACTGGCTTGCACTTCTCCTCAGACTTGAGGTTTTGTATGTTTTCCCTTATTTTCTTTTTCTTTGTTTTTTTTTTCTAATGGAAGACAATTGATCTTGGCATTACAAACACAGGGAATATCCCACTTGGATACATCACATAAAAGAAACATTTCTCTGCATGTGAGAATTTTGAACAAAATAGCACAGTGTCACACTTTGATTTTTAGCAGTTTAGTAGTTATCTGCATGTTAGTGGGTATCTTCTACTCTGACATGTCTACATCACTCCCAAAGACTGGAATTTGAGTTTTCTCTGTGCAACATGTTAAGTAGAATACATTCCCAACCAGCTTTATAAATGTATGTTTTCCCTTTTCAGTATGTAAAAGTCTACAGATCCCTGCAAACATTTTATTCTGCCTAAATTGGAATGAATTTTTTTCCTTCCTTTTGGCAAATATCCTCATCACTAGGATTTGTACAGAACTAATGCCAGACTTACTCAGTGTGGCAAAGTTGTGTTTGTGCAACAAGCTTATCATCCACAATGAACACATGGCTTTTAGGCACAGAAATTAATCAGTGCTGGAGAGACATCCTGGCATAGGTTCCAGGATGCCTGCTTGCATAAGCCTTCATTTGGGATCTATTATACAAGGCAGGAGCCAGGGCTACAGAACACAGAATCTCAAACACAGTTATCTGTCAGCCTCAAGCCTTTCATAAAGTGTCTAACCATTTTCAGGAAAATAGAAATGTGGGTAGTTAAAATTGGGTTAGCAATAAAACTCTTTTATGGGCTTTACATGAAAATCAAAGGCAATATTACATGTGAAAGTAAATAATATATATCCCACCTTACTCCTAAAAAAATCATTTGAAGTGGTTTACAATGAAATGTAAATACAGGAAGATAACATAAATTCAAAGTAAGAGAGACCAAAAATAGTATGGATACCTAACACGAGTACTGTGATCTTTGCTGTTTGTGTCTGTGTGTGTGTTTTGTTTTTTGAGGAGGGGTATTTATTATTTTTTAATTTATTCATTTTACATCCTGATGGTAGCCCCTCTCTCATCTCCTCCAGGTCCCACCCTCCCTCCGTCATCCCCCCTATTCCTCTCCTCTAGTCCTCAGAAAGGGAGAGCCTTCCTCCTCTACCAACTGACAGAGCCTATCAAGTCTCAGCAGGACTGCTTGCATCCTCTTCCTTCCTCTGTGGCCGGGAGAAGTGGTCTAAGAACAAGTCCATGTGAGAGACAGCCCCTTCTCCCCTTACTAGGGAAACCACGTGGAGACTGAGCTGCCTCTCTGCTACATCTGAGCAGAGAGCCTAGGTGCTCTTCATGCATGGTCCTTAGTTGGTGCGTCAGTCTCTGCTGGCCCCCTGAGCCCAGATTTTTGGCTCTGTTGTTCTTCTTTTAATAAAAATTAATAAAATTATATATAATCTTTTGCTGTTGTTGTTATTCCCTTTACATCCTGATTGTAGGCTCTCCTTCCTCTCCTCCCAGTCCCACACTCCCTCCCTCTTCCCCCTATCCATCCTCCCCTACTCCTCAGATAAGGGAAGCCTCTCCCCACCAACCCACACCGAACACATCAAGTACCATTAGGACTGAGCTCATGTTCTTCCCCTATGGCCTGGTGAGGCAGCCCTGCCAAGGGGAAATGATTGAAAAACAGGCAACAGAATCCGTGTCAGAGACAGCCTCCTCTCCCCTTTCTAGGAGACCTACATGAAGGCCAAGCTCCCTATTGGCTACTTATGTGTTGGGGGCCTACGTCAAGTTCACACTTAGTAGTGTATCAGCCTCTGTAAGGCCGCCTGGGCCCAGCCCAGGTTAGTTGGCTCTGTTGTTCTTCTTGTGGAGCTCCTGTCACTTCAGGTCCTTCTATTCTTTCTCCAACTCTTCCACAACACTCTCTGCCCTCTGCCCAATAGTTGGTTATGAGTCTTAACATCTGTTTGGATCCGCTGCTGTGTGTAGCCTCTCAGAAGGCAGCTATGCAAGGCTCCTGTCTGCGAGTATAGAAAAATACCATTTGTTAGGGGTTGGCTCTCTCGCATGGTGTGGGTCTCAGGTTGGGCCACGCATTGGTTGGACATTCCCTCATTCTCTGCTGTATCTTTATCCCTGCACATCTTGTATGCAGGGTAAATTTTAGGTTGAAATTTTTCAGTTTATATGTGAAAAGACATCAAATAATTTCAGTCATACATGCTGCTCATATGACTAAACTGCTCAACAGAAGCAATTAGCCCTTAGATTATGGTGATAGGAGCTCTTTTCAGTGAGTATCTCTAAATAGAATACTCCCTGTCATGTTGAATAGGATAGCTTTCTCAATAACTTACTTTAGAGTCTGACCAGGTCACATTGAAATATTGTCAAAATAAATCTGAAAGGATCATGAAGGAAGTCTTGCTGGCTGTACTTCTACACTCTGGAAAGTAGCAGGATAAATGAATTGGCTATTGGCTATCAGCGTAGCAGTTTGCAGATTGCAAAACATTGTGTAAATACAAGTGACAGTAAATTTTATCATACTATGATTTTAAAAGCCAGGTGGTTTAAATGGAGGCTTAATAGAATCACAACAGCAAAAATAAAATACAGACAGGCCTAAAAAAATCTGATTTTCCTTTTGTTTTTCTTTTGTTGGAGATCAATAATATTCTCAAACATAAATGTTTCTAAGTTCATACTCAAACTGGAAGTGAAAACACTGACTTAGAAACAGCCTCTAAGATAAGCCTGCCTAGTACTGATAAGGTTTTTGCAGTAAAAAGAAACCATTGATTTGTGCAACAGAAGCCCAATTTAAAAAATAAAATCCAAACTCTTAAGCACATTATCTGTATATTTTAATGTGACTACTTGTGATATCTTAGAAAGTACTAGCAATTAAAATCAAATTGATATCTCATCACAAGGACCTAAACACAGACCTCTTGCCTTTAGTTTTTTATTTTTTTACAAAATATTTGAAAACATTCTTTGATTGAGTTTAACTCAAGATGTATTTATTTAACTGGAGTATCTTTCTTCTGTAAAGATATCCATTTTACCATCATATTTACTACAAACACAGGGAATGGTTTTGCTTTTTGTGTTCAGTGTTCTTTTTTCTTAAAAATGACTGCCTCAAAAATTAATACAATAGTCTCCATTGCTACTGAATAAGAATAGAAAAATGTTCTCTCATTAAATATTTTTTTCATACTCTGCAATGGACTAGACATTAAGTAGAAAACATACACCTCTGTCTTCAAGAAAAATAACAATACTAACAACAGAAAACCTGTCTGCCCCTGTTTCTTCAGCAAAACATCACTCTAAGTTCTTCGTCTGAATCACTTAACTTTATCATCCAGGTAAACCCACAAAACAGTCATTGTCATTTCTATTCATTAGGTGAAACTATGAATACAGAGATGTTACTAACCATTAATAAGTCAGTGCTGGCTGAAAAGCTAATAATAAAGGATTTGACTCCTGAGCCCAAGATTTAAGTGATATCAAAGTGGATGATTACAGCTTTCTTGTAGAAACTCATCAATAGTGTGGTAGGACAAAAGGTAGAAAAATATAAAGATTATACACGCATGTGCACACACACACTTCCTGGAGCATGAGAAGACTTTGTGGAGGTCATCTAAGTCCCATAGATCATGGGAAGTTTAGTTAGGTGGAGGAGCAGGGAGAAAAAATTTCAGAGCATGCAGACAGTCTATTTCCTCCCTGTAAAATCAAGGTAAGATACAGTATTGAAGATGGTCAAGAGAAAAAGATTGCACTATGTATAAAAAACCATGCACCATCAACATGAATGCTGGATGCAAAGCAAAGTCCATTAGTGAGAGAAACAACATGGCATTTGATTACACTGGGGTCTGGAGGTGTAAATGATATTGAATTGTTCTTCCCTATGATGTGTAGTAGATGTCTCTGGATTCTCTGCAGAGCTTTAAGTGCCTTCAAGGACTTCCTCACCTCCACTAGCTTAGTCTCCAGCTTTATTTAGTCATCTTATCCAGTGACACTTGAAATATTGTCCTAATTAAAGCACTGACACTTTAGGGGTACTGTGAAAATTCTCCTGGAAGCATGCCGTCTTGTCTCTCATCATGAAACCAGGAAAAAGGTTTAGAAACTCATCATGTTTTGGATCTTTTTAAAACCTCTGGCAATCCATAGCCTCATCTTTCCAGTGAATGATTGTCAGATCCAAGGTGAAGGATCACTGCGCAAGACACAAAAGTCAACTTATTGTGGCATTTTTATGCTTTTCAAAATTTCCATAAGAAGATAAACGCTGAAGGATCAGTGATCTAAACAGCTTGGACACCCACTGCTGCCTCACAGGCGTGTGAAATGCCTCCATCTGACTCATGATTAGAGATGTAAAATTGTCATCTTGTTCAGGATTAGAGCTTGACATTAAAGTATTTATAACGCTTGTGAGCAGAAACTGTGGGCTTGCCAATGCTTTGCTGGAAAACCAGAATTCTTAAAAAGAAATTCCTTCAGGTTAAAAGGGTTCTGGGCAAAATATCTAAATATTGATGGAATACTCTAACTATTGTGCCATATTCAAATTATTTACAGGTATTACTTAACAGTAGATGATTCTTCTTAATCTTATTTGTACAAGAAAGCCATCCTACAATTCTCTTCCTATATTACAGCATTGAAAAGCTATTCCTACTTTTTCTCTAGCTGGTAATCTAGTTGGTATATTGACATATACTGTGAAATTGCTTATTGTTTTAGAGATATTTGTGAAATACTTACATAGACAAGCTGCTGAAATTATTGATTCAACCCTCAGGAAAATGTGTCTCTTACAAAATTAAAAATAATGAAGACCCTGGAATGGAGCAAATACTGCTCTATCCCAAAACATGCAAGGAATCCCATGTTCTTATTTCATTAATGTGGGGAATAAGTTCCACAGAATCAGAGTGAGAACTTGACCTTTGTATTGCTTTGTGGCTCTCATCCTCCACAAATGCAACAGATGGCATGCAATACAACCTGGTAAGTAAGATAGAAGCATCCACAATTGTTTTTTAGAATGAAGCAGAAAGAGAGACGTTCTATCAGATCCTAGTGATTTTACAAATGTGTTTTTATTTAATTATGTTTCATGCTTTGGCTTTTATTTAAAGACAATTTAAATAGTTTCAGGAAAAAAAAACTAGTTAAATTTTCCAAGTAATATACTGGGTAAGATGTGTTTCCTGATGTGACAGTTGGATCAATTTTCGCAACAGCTTTCAACTCAATATTTGCTGACAGATAATGGTAGCTAATTTATTTTTCTTTTCAGCATAGGGATTTCACCTGATCAAATGAGTTTGTTTCAAGAAAACAACCACTGCTCCCTACCACTTCATTAAATAAAAACATAGCTACTCCCTTAGGAAAAATGAAGTCAGAATCTTTAAATTGGACAAATTCAATTTTATGGAAAACTAAATCAAATGTCCTTGCATTTCTTCCTCACTTTTGTTAAAACCTTTCCAATATACTCCATTGGCCAAGAGACCAACACTTGGTATTCTCTATACAATCTGTCCCATAAGAATCCAATTGATTGTCTGGGATTTCTGCTACATGTTGCAGGACAAGGCCGCAGATGCTGCCACTGATCTCCCAGAGACCCTCAGTTCCCGTGCCACAACAAGCACATTTCCTATCAGCTGTCCTTTACCAAGTGCCCTAAGTCTTGAAAGAGGTTCAACTCTGTTCTTGGTCAAAGGTGCCAGTATTGCTGGGACTAGTGTGTCATTAAAAGAGGAAATGACATCATATCATCCAGTTTGCTGTAAATTACACCTTTCCCTTATAACTTGGCTCTGGTCTTGGTTATCTTTCTCTTATTTAGCTTTTCTTCCAAATTTCCATGACTCACCGTGACCATCAGATGCAGAGACCACTGAAGAGACATTGTGATGCACTCCTGCAAGTATGTGAGTCAGAATCCTTGTAGCAAATACCTTCTTCCACGGTGATGTTCCTCTTCCCTGCAGGAAACTATGTTCTCTTGGAAAAGAGAAAGGAAATTTTACAAACGTATCAGACTGCTTAGAAATAAAACAGGTGATCAGAGAAGTCAAAACTGTGTGTTGCTAGATATAAAATAAAGTACTGAGTCAATCCAAAGGCCTTTTAACTATATTGTTCACACGGCTCCTAAATTCTCTTTTGGTCATTATAGTATATTATGAAAATCAATAAACATGAAAATAAGTAATACTGATATAAATGCTGATAATTAAAGGAAAGACAAGTGAAACTGCCCATAGAGAAAATTTAGAAAAGATTTGGATGACTGAACACAGATACAGACATACACAGAGAGACACACAAGCAATGTATATGTCTGTATATACACACAAGCAATGGGAGGCAAACATAATGATGCTTTAATACATCCTGCAGGAAACCTATGAATAAATACGTAAATATTTAGGAAATTTTGCACTATTTTGATTATAGCACTATAAATTTGGCTTGCGCATACTTGATAGAAGTTATGCATTAAAAACCTTTCAGTGTACTAATATCATAATACAAAAATGTGAGGTAATTCACCTAATTCAGTCATAACAGTGGCTTACAGTATGGCACCCACAGGTAGAAGTATATAAATCTAAGAGATGCACTAAGATAAATAACAGGGAAGTGAAGACACTTATTGCTGCTGTTAATTTTAATAGATGGTGGGGATGGAAGCATGTGAATTTAATGTTCCCAGGATGCACTATCTCCGCTCCTCTCAGTGTCTTGCGTGCTTACATAAGCCAGCGATAGTATCTGTGCAATATCTGTTCCTCCCTTCCTTACATTAGCTGACATCTGCCTGGGAGCTGGCTCTGAAGTTGGGAGTTGTTGATGTTCACTGTTTGGCAGTCCCCAGGAGACAGTGCTGATGGTAGATGCCCTGCTCTAACTGGGCTGCTCCTCAGCCCCTTTTCACACAAGTTGAGAAGGAAGTGTTAGAAGTACTTGACTGTGGAGGACAGGAACTGGTGAGCAGGGCATTTTTAGAATAAAGGAAGAGTCTTCTATTATAAGCCTTCTACAGTATACATTCTATACTGCTTTTCACTGTTGGTGCTTTGGCAGAAAATTAAAATACAACCAAAATAATAGCAAATAAGTATCATTTTAAAAATGAAATGCTAAATGCTATCTGATAACTTGTAGTAGAACTGTGGGTTAATCATACAAGAAAACAACTTCAGATTTTTATAACTATTCAAACCATCAGTCAAGAGTATAAAAGAAGGGTGCTTTTAGATGTGAAACTTGTAAGATTGATTTTTTTCATTGTTTCTTAGGATGTTACTAATATGCCCATCTATGAAATCAGAAAAGACTAAGAAATCAGGGGTCAAAAAGAATTAACTAAATACAAGAAGGTGGCAAAGACAGCATCTAATGAGCAGGTTAGGGGTGGATAGGATCATTAAGGCAGAGGGTACTGAAAGAGAATATTGACACAGCACAGCCTGGGGACATTCTAAATTAAACACTGAAAAAGCTCAACAATAAATTTGCAACAACAGTGGCATAGCATATTAAAACCCCAGACCTGCCCTGGAGAAGTTACACCAATAGAAAGCATTTGAATTATTGATCAGCCTAAGAATGATGTCTAGAAAGTAAAGCATATCTGCCTGGCTGTCTGCCCATGCCACATCCCTTCGATGGAGGACTAAATGGCCCTTAAAAAGAATGAGGTACATCCGGATTTCCTGGTAGGAAACAATAGCTCCCATAAACAAGGAATATCAGTAACAAACAGTAAAGAGCCCTGAGAAAATATGATCTGGATATAAATTGAGTGGCAATCCATTAATGGCTTCCCTCCATTACATCACCCAAATATGTTAGGGAAGAGAAGAGTGGAGCCTGAAATTTATAGAGGCACAGAACAAGGAAAATAGACTGCCAAAATGAATAAGGGAAAAACCTATCAGCCTCAGCCTACAGAAAGAACTGCAGGCAACAAAGGAAGGCTGAGAAAAGGAGTAGTGTATTCCAAAGAGAACAGTGTGCCAATTGTTTATGCAATTCCAGATGGTTAGCCCTGGAAACATGGATAAAATATTATAAGAACTGAGCAGGGTATATTAATATATATATGTGTATATACATATATACATATATATATACACATAGCATATTATATATACTATACTATATAATATATATAATAAACATAGTATATATAGTATGTATATATTAGATTCAATTATACCATATATACTATATATATTATAAGTATAGTATATATGCATATAGTATACTGTATATACAGTATATATAGTATATATGTATATATACATATAGTATACATTATGCATATAGTATACTATATATTATATATAATATATTTATATAATTAATAATGTGTATATATAATAAGCACACACTACATATTATATATTATATGTTATATGTTATGTGTTACATATTATATAT
>CM053763.1:9258580-9307116 GCA_028658305.1 Pachyuromys duprasi
ATATCCGCTCTGATACATCGCTACATTGACCCCCCCCCCCATAGGTCCTCTTTGGCATGCTCCTGTTCTGTTGCTTGTTTTCTCCTCCGCTCAATGTCCATCCCATTTGTTCATCCAAACAAGCATTGATCATACCAACCTGGGTCCTCCTTCTTGTATATCCTCTCTGGGTGCGTAGATTTCAGCTTGAACTTCCTATCCTATAGGTTTATATAAGTGAAATTGTGGTACTTTTACACAATGGAATACTATTCAGCAATTAAAAAGGAGGAAATCATGAAATTCGCAGGCAAATGGTGGGACCTGGAAACGATCATACTGAGTGAGGTATCCCAAAAGCAGAAAGAAACATAGGGTTTCTAGCTTTTCACAGAGATGCCCCCACCTACAGTTCCTCTTCTCTATGGAGGCCCTTTGTTTTCCAAACCCCAGCAATCCCCAGGTCTGCTCCCTACCGGAACTCTCTGTGCTCCTTCTCTTACCTTCTTCCTTCTCTTCAACCACTTCCACCGTGTGTTCTATTTCTTCTTCTGAGTGAGATTTAAGTAGCTTTATTTGTAATAACCAGAATCTGGAAACAACCTAGATGTCTCTCAAAGGAAGAATGAATAAAGAAACTATGGTACTTTTACACAGTGGAATACTTCTCAGCTGTCAAAAAAAAAAAGGGGGGGGGAAATCATGAAATTTGCAGGCAAATGGATGGAACTTGAAGAGATCATCTTGAGTGAGGTAACCCAGATTCAGAAAGACATACATGGTGTGTACTCACTTATAAGTGGATTTCATCAGTATATTACAAGATAATTATACTATAACTCACAGACCCAAAGAAGATAAGTAACATAGAGAACCCAAGCTTAATCCCCACTCAGAAGTGGAAATAAAATAGACAGCAGAAGTGGTTGAGGAGAGGGAATAGGGTAAGAGCAGAAGCACAGAGAAAAATGAGGGTTGATAACATTACATTTTCTTTAGACAACCCAGTAATTTCAAATTACAAGATCCCCTAGACTTCTCTTATGAAGGTTGTGGAAAGAAATTTGAGCCATCAGGATACTCAAGTGAAAAAAAAATGAGGGTGCAGTTGTCGTATAAACAAGCATACGGCAGCTTTACCATGACATAACTAACATATAATAAAATTCAGATATATTAAACATATACCCTGACCCCTTGAAGCCTGTGTACACCCATGAATCCATCACCACAACCAAGGTACTGAACATAACCCATCATTTCACAAATTTTCTCAATCAATTTCTCCCATCTTTCCCAATCCCAGAGCCTTTGATCTTCTTTGAATTCCCAGATTTTTTTTTGGATGGCTTCTGTTTGTTTGTTTGTTTGTTTGTTTTTTACTACAAACTGACCCTAAAGTTTTCTCTTAGCATATACTGACCCTAAAATTACCTATGATGTGGTGTATATTGATAACTTATTTTTCATTGTTAAGTAGTATTTCCCTGTGTGAATATACCACACATGGCCCACTCACACGCTGATTGGACATTTTGTTCTCTTAATAGTTTAAAGGAGTAGAATGAAAACTGCTAAGCATATAAACATTTAAATGTTCACATGAACACATTTGATATCTCTTAGCTGTGGTAGAGTTTGAGTAGGATTTTATATATAGTAAGATGTATGTGTGCAAATCATTTTCCTTTCATGTGTATCTGTACTAGAAGCACTGGTTTGAAAGAATATACTTTATTAAATTCTCTTGGCATCTTTTTTGTAAATTAATTATAAAAGCATTGTAGGTGTGTTTCTTGGCTCTCTGTTTTGTTCTATTTTTCTATGTTTGCACCAATAACACATGGGTTTGCCAACTGCACCTTTATAATAAGTCTTAGAATAAGATAATGTTAATCCTTCTATTTATTCTCATTTTTCAAAGTGTTTTGGATGCTCTGAGTCTTTCGTGTTTCCATGTGACTTTGAAGATGCTTGTCTGTTGCAACAACAAAATGTCTCCTGGGATTTGGGGTGGTACTGTGTAACCTCACATGAGTAGTAAATGTATCTCTTGATCCACACACAGCACATCTTTCCACCTCCTGCAGTGTTCTTTAGTTGCTTTTAGCTGTGTACAAGTCTTTCAACATTTGCTGTTTGGCTGACCAGTAAGCATGTCTTATGTTTGTTGTTATTTTGAAGGTTGTTTTTTTTAATTCCCTAATGTTATGTGTGTACATAAAATTGCTGTATCTTGCCGCCAAATTTATCATTACAACCAGCAAAGTAAATGTGAATTTCAGAGTAATGAAAAAAAATTTTGTCATACAGTCTTGCAACTATTTTTTTTGCAAGAAGGAATTTGAGCATATATTCTTCCTTTAAGAACAACCAGGTAGGAGAAAGAATTCAGGGTGGAGATCAGACCTGGGATGAGGGGGTGAGTGTACAGAGGACCTACATAGAGAAGAGAAACCATGAGTGGGTCATCTCTATGACAAGCTGGATACCTGAGACAGGGTAGGCTTCTGGAAGGATATGGGGGTGAGTCTAGCCGAGACTCCTAGTATATGGGTATGGAGACTGAAGAGCCCACCACCCTCTAACTAGACAAGACTCCTTGTGGAGGGAGAAGAGCACCAACCCACCCACTAAAACTTTGATACAAAATGTATCCTGCCTACAAGATGTACAGGGATAAAGATAGACCAGAGATTGAGGGAATGTCCAACCAATGCCTGGCCCAACCTGAAAACCAAACCCATGGGAGAGAGCCAACTCCTGACACTATTAATGATATTTTGCTATGCTCACAGACAAGAGCCTAACATAGCTGTCTTCTGAGAGTCTCTATCCAGCAGCAGATCAAAACAGATGCTGAGACTCACAGTCAAATGTTGGGAAAGCATAAGGAGTCTTCTGGAAAAGAGGGGAGAAGGAGAGAAGGACCCGGAGGCGACAGGAGCTCCACAAGAAGGCCAACAGAGACAACTAACCAGGGCCCGGAGGAGCTCGTGGAGACTGAACCACTAACCGAGGAGCATGCATAAACAGGACCTACACCCTCTACACAGATATAACAGACGAGCAGTTCAGGGTTCATGTGGCTACCCTATTAAGGGGAGTCGAAGCTTACTCTGACATGGACTCTGTTGCCTGATTTTGGTCCCTTCCCGGTGGCAGGGCTGCCTCCCCAAGCCTCAGGTGCAGAGGACTAACTCAGGCCTGATGCAATTTGATGAACTGAGGTGGGTGGGTAAGGGAGGCTCCCCTTTTCTCAGGAATAGAAGAGGAAGAATGGGGGAAGAGTGAGAGAAGGTGGGACCTGGAGGAGGTGAAGGAGGTGGCCATGAGAGAAATGTTTAGCGATTAATCAATTAATTAATGTAATTAATTAAAAACAAGAACATGTTTTTAATTGAAAAATAATTACATCACTTTCATCCTCCTTTTTTCTTCCCTTCAACCCCTCCCAGATACCTTACCTTGAGCCCCTTAATATCTCCCAACTCTCCACTTGATAGCCTTTTCTTTGATTATAATTATGTGTGCATATATCTATACATTATATAATATGCATATATATATATACAAACAACCTACTGAGTTAGTTTTTGTTTGCATGTATATGCTTTCAGGGCAGATAAATATATTTTATATAAGTATATCCAAGTATATCTTGAACCTATTTTTTTTATTTTTCACAGAGAAAACTCTGGACCAGGATAGCTCAATTTCTAACTTTTAACCAAACTTTCAAAAATGTATTAATACTATTTCTACATGAGGATTTCCAAAAGGTAAGGAAAGAGGACTAATTTTTAGCTCCTAGACACAGTTTCTACTCAGGCAGACACTTCAAGAAAAAAGTATGGCCTAATGTGCTTCGTGGACAAAGATTCTGAACTAGCTTTTGCAGATTAAGTCCAATCACGCAGAATAAATTATCAGTTATGAACAAAGTACACTTATTTCAGGAATGAAATGTTAATGTACTATGCAGAATTTAAACACTATAATCAAATTACTAAAATGTTAAAATAAGGTGGTCAAACCAAACAGTGAAAACAGTGTTGAGAAGACCCAACATCTATTCTTTAATATTAACCTCAAAAGCAAGAACTTTAAGAATGAAAGAATACCTCCTCCCTAAGGGGGGGTCTACCAGATTGATATTTGTGTGTCTTGAACATAAGTCTCAGCCAAACTTGAAATCCTCAGTGGGTTCTCGAATTTCAACAAAGAAAGGAGAAGTTGAGCTGTGAATATTCTCCATAATGTGCCATAACGTATGCGTATTAGTAGCTACACACACATATAAATCAAATGCATATATAATGTATAATTTAGTTTGTCATGGTTTTAGCTTGAAATAAAAATCATGAATATTTGCATTCTACATTTGTTTTTTTGATCAATACCTTAAAAATGAGAACTACTCATTTCCTTTGTTCATTATGTGTTCTTACTGTTTATGATTATATAAAGCAATTTCTAGCTGTTGTACTAGTGACAGACTACTTAATTGTGTTTAAACACTACTACTTAATTGTTTAAACACACACATACTCACACACACTCACATATATATGTGTGTTATGATTAAAGAGTGTTTATATATATATATATATATATTTGTAATGATTAAAGAGTATAATTCCAATGAGCTCTTCTATGCCAAGTGCTATGTATTAGGCATCTACATACTCAGCATAAGCAACTGGATATTAAGTCAGGACTTAGTGAGAAAAATCCCAGCTCTGGGTGTAAATTTGACAACATTGACTAAAATTAGAGATCTTCAAGAGAATGAGAGCAGATAAAGAAGAAAAAGTTAAAAGTGCTTTTGTTTTAGTATTAGAGACAACCAAAGCTGAAATTTACTGGTGAAAAACAAAGAAAATTGTAACACATAGATGACTGTGGTATCCTAACAGACAAGTTTCAAAATACAATCAATAATTAATTAATGTTAATGAAGACTCAAAGAGATGAAAATCATCATTGACACTTACACTTCTCATCTGGCAATGCTGAAGTGTTTATAGCATTGGCAATTAGCATGGTATCACAGTAAAAGCCTGGTTGAAATGTGCTCTGATGTTGACTGATCTCCAATAGGTTACTATAAATTTTTAAATATATTTTAGTTATGTTAAAAATGGCAGTTCAGTATTCAAGTGGGTTCCCTAGTATGGGAACAGGGACTGTATCTGACATGAGCTCAATGGCTGCCTCTTTGATCACCTCCCTCTGAGGGAGGAGCAGCTTTGCCAGGCCACAGAGGAGGACAATGTAGTCCTTCCTGATGAGACCTGATAAAGCTAGGGTCAGATGGAAGGGGAGGAGGACCTATCTTTTAAGTGGACTTGGAGAGGGACTTGGGAGAAGATGAGGGAGGAAGGGTGGGATTGGAAAGGAATGAGGGAGGGAGCTACAGCTAGGATTCAAAGCAAATAAACTGTAATTAATATAAAATAATTTTTAAAATATGTCAATTTGATATATTACAGTGCATCATTTTCCCTTCCCTTTCAGCCCTCCAAACCTTCCCATTACACCACCCACTCCCTTTCAAATTGATGACATATTTTATTTTGATTATGAATTGATAGAGAGATAGGTAGATAGATAGATGTGTACAAATGTATAAATACAAGCTTCTGAGTCTATTTTTATTCTTTGTATGTATGATTTCAGGACTGACCACTTTGTGTTGAATAGCACATTTGATCTCCAGGTTCTAAGTCCATATACTTTTTTCTCACTCTTTTCCTTAATTATTATTGAAAATAGATTCTTCTTTCATACAATGCATCTTGACCACCTTCTTCTCCCTCCCCTCTCCACAGACCTGCCCCACCTTCCCCACCATTCTCCTTCAGAAAAGAGCAGACCCCCAAGAGACTATAACCAAACAATACAAAGCAAGATATGATAAAACAAGGCAAAAGCTGTCATATCTAGGCTGGACAAGGCAACCCAATAGGAAGAAAAGAGTCCCAGGAGCAGGCAAAAGAGTCAGAGACACACCAACTCCCACTGTTAACAGCTAACAGCCATAACATATATGCAAAAGGACCTAGCGCAGACCCTGTGTTTTCTGCTCCCATCTTTGTGAGTTTATGAGCTCTACTTAGTTTATTCAATAAGCCATGTTCTCCTGGGGCCCTGCATCCCTACAATATTTTCTTATAACTCTACGTAAAAGAAACATTAGGCCTTGTTTTGTCGCTAGTGTCTCCTATCATTTCCCATTAATTGTTTCTTACTGGAATTTCTTTTGAGGTATTTTCACACTTATTTTCCATTTCACCAATTTTCTTTTCAGTTATATCTAATCTGTCACCTAAACTATTTTTGTTACTTTTAACTATCGCTTTTATTTTTAATCCTAAGAATTTGATTCTTAATGTGTTTCTTTCTTTATTTTACCACATCTTAACACTCAGATTTTGAAATCCTTTACATTTTATTGAATAACATAGTCATACATATGGCCTATTTCATATATGCGTATGTGATTTTATAAGTCTGATTTCTCCATCTGCTGTTTCTGCTATACTGTGCTTAGGCTAAATCTTCTTTACATGCTTCAGAATTTTTTTACTACAAGAACATATTTTCCAGAAGTTATTTTTGAGATTTCTTTGAGTCTCATGGGCATATTCAGACATATGACAAATTCATAGGATTTTTGCCTAAAGTACACTCATGCCTTGGAGCTTTTTCAAATGCCCCAAATAGTGGATAATGAAGTTGTGAACATGCATGTTATACATTTGTAAGGAAGGTATCTTTCTTCTCCACTCTATTCACTCCCTCCAACTTTGGCATCAGTTTTCACTGTACCACTTTCCGGACTCATGTTCATTTATATTTCCCCTGAGAGTATGGTAGCTGGAGTTTCAGTATTATTTAGGAAGACTGACTCTCATAATGCACACACACACATACACACACACACACACACACACACAAGCTATGAATCATTCCCTTGAGGAAATTGGAAATTATTTGGAATGATAACAGCTTCACTAGACACGTTTTCAAAGTAAATGCAAGTTTATGTTCCATACGTATGCAGGAGGTTTTTAAAATCCTTGGTTTAAGTTCCTCACCAATGTTATAGCTCACTGATGATTTGCAATGCTTTTTAAATGAATTCTTTATCTAGAGTTTGATCAATGTATCCAGGCATAGATCATAAGACAGAAGTGCAGATTAGATATGAAAGTGCTGACAGAAATAATTTAAGAGTGCTACTTAATTATTTAGTTATTGATTCAACTGTGATGAAAAATATCCTTCATGAATTATTCATTCTTTCAAATACTTTCATTTTGTTAGCAGTGACAATATTGTTCACAATATTGCCCTATTATTTTAAACATTTGTAACCTCTCAAATTATTTCTCTTTTCAATAGCAACACACTACGTGTCTTCTCTAATCTTATGGTGGTATGGTATGCCTTAACTGAAACATCATTCAGCAGTGTCATGTACATCTTGTAAGCTGTCATTCATTTCCCCCAGTACCTCCCTTATTATTACGTTTCAGCCTATGGAAAATTTAAAGTCATTTCATTGAAATAACCCATTTTTCTTATATATCCACATCTTAAGTCATCAGTAACATTAGTGAATATGATTAAATCATTTGGTGTACATGTAGGAAATTGTTAAAAAGGATTATAATGTTGAATAGGAAGGCAGTTTTATATTCCTGTAGCTATTCTTCTGCAAAATGCACTACATTATATAAATGGGAAAACTCTATGCTATGTGAATTATTTGTCAATAAAGATATTATTACAAAAGGCTTATGCTCATAACTATTTCAGTATTTCTTAGCCTTAACTATTTTCAAGTACCCCGTCATAAAGTCTTTAATAGCATTGGTATATGAGAAAGCTTTAAGTAAATTATGACTCATAGTACATATGAGTTACCCCAACTCTTTAATATCTTATAATTGTACTTAAAACAAAGCAAACTATAGAAACTCTGTATCTGAAAGTGGAAGGTGGAAGAAAACAGTGATGAGCTATCTGACAAATGATTGCCATGACTGCCAAAAAAGACTGTGAGAAAGAGAGAGAGAGAGAGAGAGAGAGAGAGAGAGAGAGAGAGAGAGAGAGAGAGAGAGAGAGAGAGAGAGAGAGGGAGAGTCAGAGAGACAGAGAAAGAAACAGAGATTAACCAATGATCTTCTTGTAAACCTGAACAAAGACTGTAGAAATGAAATGTGAAAAGAGAGGATCCATAGAGTTGCAGAAGAAGCGTATCACCTTTAGTGTGGACACTACACTGCTGTTTTTCAAAACAAAAATTTTGAAACGTACATATAAATTGTGCTTCCTAAGCTGTAAGCAAAGACTACTTCATGTTTCTCCCTTTCAACCTTGTTTATCTTTCTAGATTCTTGATTAACTCAATCATTTGGCTTTATTAGAGCGTCTTAATTGTTTCAAATAGTTATAAGTTGGAATTGACTCATGGATTTACTATATATTTTCAAATATGTGAAGAAAAGAAATAATTTCACACCACTCCATGTTCACAGGCTTATGTGTCTTCACGACTCTTTCCAAACTCCTGCTAGCTAGAGGAATTCTTCATCATACAGGTTTAGCTCAGCCCTACAACTTACTAAAGCATCAGCTTTACTCCCTTAAACTTCCAAATGAATTCAGAAGTTTTCTTTGAATCTTGTATTTCTCCTTCGTGGAAACTATTGCAGTTTCACAGTGATGTGTTCTTCAAGTCTGGCCTCTATGCAATGCAATGTGTTTCACTATTGTGTCCATCTGCCTTGCATGTACACTGGCCTTTAGTATGAACATGATGAATAGTGGATAGAAATGAAGAAAGGGATCCGGTGTTTAAAATTTTATTCTTGCAGGATCTTTATTATTATGTTACATATTTTCTGCAAAATTTAAAACCCAAAAGGGCCCCTTTTTGGTATAACTCATGATCATATTTATAAATCCATCTTATACTCGATTGTCATAGATTGATTGACAACTCTTGAGATTTGTGTCCTGTTAGGACATCTTCCCTGGTGTAAAACTTTCAGTGGACACACTTTTTTACAGTTCAGTCATTGTGTATCTTGCCTTGTGAGTTTTCTGTTTTGTCTAAGTAGTTCCCTGTCTCAGGGTCCCTGTATGGCATTTACTTCTTTATTGGACTTGGTGGACCTAAGCAATGATGCCAGTGTCCAATCATGAAGTATACAAACAACTTTCTCCAGCTATTTTCTTCATTATGATGATTAAATTTCTTTCCTTTTTAACAATGTGGCCTTTCAGGTACCCATCTGTGCTCTGCACAGTTATGAGTCCTTGACATCTGACCAAAAAGCAAATTATTTCAGACTGAAGAGTTCACTTTTTAAATGCTTCAACATATGCCTAAAAGAAAATGAGAATCCTAATATGATGACTGACAGAGCACTTTATTACTTGTTAGTTATACGATTACTGAAATTATTTGGCGTTCACCTTCTTAACTGTAAGATTTTGAGAATATATTTAATTCACACATAAACAGAAATTAAAATGTTTGAGGTTTAGCAGTTGTTCAGTGGACCTTTCCCTCAATTGTGCATTATTTAGATTTGAAGGTGTTAAAACACTAGACAGGGCTAAAAAACCAAGTTCGGTGCAGAAAGATAGAAGTTGTTAGTTCCAACACAGTGCTTGGCTCCTTTTATCTTTCTAGTCAGGCTGCTGGGGAAACTCTTAACGAGCATGTTTTAGATATCACAAAAGCAAATCTAACTGACACGAGAAGCCCTTAAGCTAATGTGATTCAATATGTTTTGAGAGCCCGTTAAGTGTAAGGCACTTGGCTAAATGCGGCACATGTGAGTCCCAGTCCCTGCCCTTCAACGAGGCTCACAATGAATCACGGACAGGGGCCTGAATGAAAGACGGATTCCAACAGAGCCATTCTAAACGCACCATAATCACATGCGAGCACACTAAAGAGATGGGAGAAACATGCAGAAGAGAGAAAGAGGGATGTGGCAGGAGGCTGGGAACCTTCCACTCAGGGCTTTACGGGTTTCCAAGGAAACAGCAGGCTTGAATGCATGGGTGGGTAAGTCAACCTTACCAGGTGTCAGTTATTAGAGGACAGAAAAGTACATTTTCAGGACAGTTACAGATTAGCTGAGCAAGTGGCTTTATAAAGTGATGTACTTGGTAAAATAAATAAATAAATAAGTAAATGAATAGATAAATGAATAAATAAATAAAATGAATAAATGAAAAAGAGACATTGGCAGTGTCCAGAACAAAATGTTTCTCTTCCCTCAGGCCAGCTGAGCAATTAGACCTCCCCTCAGGAAGGTCCCAGCTGCAGTTTGTTCTTTCTGATCATTTTACCCGAGGTAGCAGGACCTCCAACACAGCACTCAGTTTCTGGCAGGGTGAGTTTTGTCATATGTAGGTAGACATTAGGAGAAAAATTGAAAATGGGAGAAAAATGATCAAAAGGGAACGGTGCAGATTATTTAGAGTCTGCTAAAATGAGACTCAGAGTACAACTGTGTTTCATAAAAAGTTATGAGATATTTTAAATCGTATCAGAGGTCAAAGTGTGTGGCCATGACATGATACAATGTTCTCTGCTGTGATTTGGGATTTAAGTCAGCAAAACCCAGGGATCTATCCCAGATCAAGAGGTGACAAAGGAAGTAAAGAAAAATTAGACAAGGTAGAATAAGGAGCATACTGATGTGAATATAGCCTGAGTTAGGAAAAATATGTAAGTATAGTGTTATCTTCTAAATATACATTGCTATACATATGTTGGTGCTCAACTTTTAATGAAATGTTTAATCACTTATATACAAATTATCTCTGTACTCAATGATTATATTGTTTGTTGACTACCAGGAGGAAGGATAACAATGTCAAAATGCAGCAGCTACCTCCTGAGAACATTTGAAAGAATTAATATGCACGGCTAGAGGGATGACTGAGATCGAAAACTGCATCCCATCAGACATGAGGACCAGAGTTAGAACTCTGGAACCTATGCGAAAGCTGGGAATAATGGTGCTGGCTAGTAACCTCAACACTAGGGAGACAGATAAGAGGGCTCTTAGAGCTTGCAAGCCTGTCAGCCTAGCAAAAGAAACAAACTCCAGGTCCAATGAGAGATCCTGTCTCAAAAAAGAAGATGAAGAGTGATTAAAACACACACGTGCACACTTGCACACATGAACACACACAACCACACACATGTGCATAGTATGTTCAAATATGCACACACTCTCTTCCTCTCTCCCTCCCCCTCTCTCACACTCAAACACACACACACAGAGCAGTATGCTTCACTGTCACAGTGTAGAGTAATTGCTGTGTATTCTGAGTAAAAAGAATTCTGAATAATTTGAGAAATATTTTGAAGGGAGTTGAATTTGGAGCCATATTTCAAGATGTGGTTAGCCTTGGGAGGCTACCATGAAGATGGCTACCATGTCAATGTATGTAAATACTGAGTTTAGAGAAATGCAAGTCATAAGAAGCTTTGAGCAAGCTCTGAAAGAAGCAGCAAGCCAAAGGGAAGCAGCAACAAGCCTTTTGTCATGTGTCTCCCAACAGATGCAGTCAAAATGTTGACTACAATAGGCAGCTTGTTGCCTTCATGGGGTGTGTTCTCCAACCTGTGCCTTCCACCCCCAGTAATTGATCCATAAGATGTGATGGTCCTGGATGCAGGACAATGATGTAGAAAATAGTAAGTCCTGAACATGCTGTTGCTTTAGAAAAGCATACAACCTAGCAGTAGTCATCTTGCTACAAATGTCTAAGAAAAAAACCATCAGAAATATAGAAAAGAATGTTATGTATTTTATTGATGCTTTGTGAGTTTAGTGAGATTTTTTTTCATATTTTTCTTTCCTGCTCATTATTTTCAAGAGCATCACAGTGTATGTTGCTGAAGAAAATGGATGCATTGGAAAGCAACAAAGTAGTCTGAAAGTATGTGCATCTTTAAGGCCCATGCAAGAAGCAGCATACACAAGCTTGATGTCAATCATCGAAAGATTAAAGAGACCATTGTCAAGATCCATCTTTCTGAAGTATAAAATGTATAACTGACTGCTTACTAAACACGGGACTTTAGCCAACCTGTTTAATATTAATGAGGCAATGTTTTCTTAAATATAAGGTGGAGATAATAATATCAAATTTAAAGGTTCTGATGAAAATAAGCTAATTTTATCCAGTTTGTTTAGTTATTTACCTCAGCAGTGACTAAATGTTAGTCAGTAACCATTACATTTTTAAAAGAATTATATCCAGGACCACAGGGTTAAAACATAAGAAGCTGAAACTACCTGCCTTAATAATTTCACATTTAAATTATTTAAAAGTCAAAGGTACCACACTCCCTTGTCTATTGTAACACTCTTTACAATTGCTGACCAGATGCAAACAACCTATGGGTCCATCAACATCTAAACAAACACAGAATATGTGGTGCATAAACACAGGGGACTATCAGTCATACACTAAAATGAAATCTTGCCATTTCATACCATGTGGATTGACCTAGGACTCATTAAGTTAAGGGAGAAAAGAAGGGCAAAGAAAAGTCATTATTTCATAGTCTCAAAAATGAAATCTGAAAAATGCTGATCTCAAATAAATCAAGAATAAGGTGGTGACCAGCTAGAGGGCTGTGATTGCAAGAGAGGGCAGGCATGAAGAAGTTCTTCTGTGGGTCTCAGCTAAGGCTGAAGTGAGAAGTTCTGATGTGTTATTCCACAGCAGACTGACAGCAAGTATGTACTGTGTAAGTCAAAAGTCTACTTAAAGGATTTTAAAGAGTTTCACCTTAAAAAGTGATAAATGTTTGATAAGATAGATGAGTCTAACCTTACACATGGGTTCACATATAGAAATCCAACTTACATATTAAGACAGGCCCATCAGAATAATCGGATTTTTATAAGAAAAATGTTAAAGCCAAAAGAGCTTGGAGCAATGCACTTCATGCCCTGAAAGACTATAGATGCCAATACCATACCCAGCAAAACTATCAGTCATACCTGAAGGAGAAAGAAAAGTTTCTATGACAAAAACACCTTATGTGCACTGTGCAATTTGAATATGACACCCACTGGCTCAGATATTTGAATGCTTAGTCACCCAAGAGTGGCATTATTTGAAAGAATTAGGAGGTGTGATCTGTTGAAGGAAGTGTGTCACTGGGGTGATCTGGAGGTTTTCAAAGCCCATGCCAAGCCCAGTGTCCCCCTCTCTGTCTGTGGACGAGAATGTGGATATCAACTATTTCTCCATGTCTGCCATGCCCTCTGCCAATGCCTCACACCATTACAATAATGAACTAAATCTCTGAAACTGTAAGGAACCCCAATTAAGTGCCTTCTCTTATAGCAGTTACCATGGTCATGGCATCTATTCACAACAATAAAAGAATTCTGCAGACAATTCTCAAGAGAATGCTTAAAACAAAAGAGACTGAAACAAACACCCAAGAAATTTCAGAAAATATAAACGATGCTAAGATGTTTGTTTAGAGATGAAGGAAAGAAAACATCAAACACTACAAAATCAACAAAAATTACAGAATTAATATACTTCAATAATAACTGTTAACAGGCTTGACTCATCAGTCAACAGACATAGACTAACATTTTGGAGATCCCTCAAAATATTTTCCCTCTTTTTCTTCTCCCTAGGAATCAACCTGTTTCACCTTTTTCAACACCTTAGGGTGAAAAGGATAGGTGAAGATATTCCAAACAAATGGAACCAGGAAACAAGCTCTGAGATTGGATAAAATATGTTTCAAACCAACAGAAGTTAAAAGCGATAAAGATCATGTCACACTGACTAAGAAAAAATGCCTTACCATTTTAAACATGTATATATATATATGTATATATACATATATAAACATATATGTGTACATATATATATACTCATATTATGCATATATATACATATATAGGTATATACAAAATAGTTGTGCCCAGATTCATAAAACTTATACTACTAGATATGAAGTCACAGATTAACTTCAGTAATGATGATGATGATGATAGTGGATGGCTTCAACACACCACTCACTAATGAACAGTCATCCAGGTGAAAAGTGAATAGAGAAACAGTGCCACTCACTGATACTATAGAGCAAATGGATTTAACATACATCTGCAATATTAAACCCCAAATTACATAGCACACATTCTTCTCAGAAACTTATGAGGTGCACGAAAACATATTGCATATTCTCATATAAAGCTAGTCTCTATAAATACAGGAAAATTAAAATTACTAACTTTTTCTTAGGTCTCTCTTTCTGATGAACATGGATACAAGAAATTCTCAGCGAAACAGTGCAAACTGTCTTTCACAGTCTTCCTCTGTGGCCTGATCAGGCTGCTCGCCCCCCACCCCGGCAGGGGGAGGTGCTCAAACTATGAAAGACAGTCCTGATGAGACCTGATAGGATAGGGTCAGATGGAAGGGGAGGTCCTCCCCTATCAGTGGACTTTGGAAGGGGCATGGGGGAAGATGAGGGAGGGAGGGCGGGATTGGGAAGGAACATGTGTAGGGTTACAGCTAGAATACAAAGTGAATAAATTATAATAAATAAAAATTATATAAAAAAGAAATAGTGCAAACTGAACTTAATGACCCTGATACTTCTAGAATAAAACGTGAAATAAACTGAAAAGTTTAGACAGAGATAAATACTTTCCAAATAAGATTCTAGTAGCTCAGTAAATAAGGATAACAATTAACAAATGGGATTTCATGGAGTTAAAATGTTTCTATACATCAAAGAAAACTGTCAGTGGAGTAAAGAGTCAGCCTACAAAATGGGAGAAAGTATTTGCCACATATACATCTGATCAAAGATTAATATAAAGAATATAAAATAACTAAAAATTAAACATAAAAAGCATATAATCAAGCAAAACCTGAGCTCAGGAACAGAGCAGAGAGTTCTCAAAATGTGGCTAATAAACATTTTTTAAAAAGTGTTTGACATCCAAGAAAATATAAACTAACATCATGTTGATATTCTATATCACCCCAGTTATCATGACTATTATATATAAAAAAAGATTAGACAATAGCAGATGTTGGTGATGTATGAGGAAAAGAGAACCTTAGTTTATCTTACTTGGAGTGTAAACTAGAATATCTAGTATGGAAATCAATGTAGGGGATCATCAGAATTATAGCAACCATAAGACCCAACTGTTCAGCTCTAGCATGTATAATAATAGAAGTCTAAATCCTACCATAAAGATACTTTTTCATCTAATAGCTAGGGTATGGAGCCAGCCTAGATGTCTATCATCAACAGACATGGACAAGGATAATGTACTTATTCACAAGGGAATTCTAATTGGCTGTAAATAACAATGACATTATAAAATGTTCAGGTAAATGGATGGAAATGGACAGTTTTATACTGAGAGAGGCAATACCAGCTCAGAGAGACAAATGACACATATTCCTTCTCATGTGTTGATCCTAGCTTTGTATTTTCAGTTTTGTTTGGCTTAGAGCATGTTCAGAAGTCAAAAAGCCAGAAAGCCAGCTGAGGGGATGATATCTTAAGGAAGGGAAACTAATAGAACATATATGATCTGAAAGTGGAGATGGTGAAATATTGAGGAGAGAGTGTTGCCCAGTTGGAAACCCTACAATAACAACCTACATGCTGTGCATTGATGCAACAGTGGCATGACAGCTATACAAGTAATCAACCGCTTCGATCTGATGATGGGTTAGATTTGAGATCTGCTTCACAGGAGAGAATATATGCATAGCACCATAAGCAGGTCCAAGTTTAAAACTGGAGAGGATCATAGGCACAGAGGTGAGGTGGGACTAATGCTATCATTTTGTTAAATTGAAATGGTATGAAAGTATAGTCTAAATATTTATACTTATTCTCATATCAAAATATTACTCTAATTCTGTTTTAAGTTTATTTATTTATTCATTTTACATCCTAAATGCAGCCCCTTCCTCCTCTCCTCCTGATTCTACGTCCCATCATCTTCCTCCTTTTCCTCCTTCCTTCCCCTCTTCCCATAAAAGGAGAATCCGAGTATCAACCCACCCCAGCACATCAAGTCATGTCAGAACTAAGAGCATCATTTTCCAATGAGGCTTGGCAATGCAGCCCTGCTAAGGGGAAGTGATTCAAAATGAGAAAACAGAGTCCATGTCATAGACAGTCCCTCGCTCCACATGAAGAGCAAGCTGCCCATCGGTTACATACGTGTAGGTGGCCTATGTCCAGACTATACATGCTCTTCAGTCTCCGTAAGGCACTATGGGCCTAGGTTAGTTGATTCTTTTTGTCTTCTTGTGGAGTTCTTGTCCCCTTCAGTTCCTCCTATCCTTCCCCCAACATATACTTCCACAAGACTCCCTGAGCTCTGCCCCATGTTTGTTTCAATCCACTGGTGGGTGGATCCTCTCAGAGGACAGTTATGCTAGGCTCCAATATGCAGGCATAGCAGAATATTTTTAACAGGGTCAGGAGTTGTCTCTCTACCATGGGGTGAGGTCTCAGGTTGGGCTAGTCACTGAGGGTTGGACATTCCCTCAATCTCTGCTCCCTCTTTGTTCCCGCACTTCTCCTAGGCAGGGTAAGTTTTGGGTCTAAGGTTATGTGGGTGTGTTGGTGTTCCCCTCCCTCCACTAGGAGTCCTGCCTGTCTATAAGGTGGCCACTTCAGTCTCCATGTACCCTGCTGCTTGGAATCTCAGCTAGAATCACTCTATGTCATCCCAGCCTGTCTCAGAGACGCCCCACCCCATCTCAGTTTCCCTTCTGTCTCCCAGCCCTCTCAACTACCATCCCTGCACGTTCCACATCTGATCTGAATTGTGCTTACCACATCTCCTGCCCTCTCTCTTCCCCTTCCCACCCTGTTGCTGTCACCTTCTCCCTATAGGTCCCTTGCCACATTCAAGCCTTTTTGTTTTGTGTCATGACACACTGAGTTTTAACACATATCTTCTGTGTGGCCACGGGTTTGATACTATCCATTGAAGCCTGGTAGTATACAAACAAGGCTAAGGAAATACTGTGGACAAAGGAGAAGAAAGATTTGTAAGAGCCATAAGAGAGAGAAAAGCACCCTAAAATGCTACCTTTAGGGTGTCATACAGCCATTACAAAATTCACAATACATAAGCTTACCTATATAAGGGCTTCATAAGACTGAGCTTCTTAACAGCCAAACATAAACTAGGGAAAACTCAAGGGACACTTACTCTCCCTATTGACCTAATGGTCTGATGAACTGGGGAGGGGCAGTCATTGACCATGTCTTCACTTGTGGGAATGACAGACATAGTAAAGGGGAAGAAAGGTAAAGGGTATGGTTAACAATTCATTACACACGTTGATCAAATTGTTGAGGAAGATATTTAATCAATAAAAATGATAAGGAAAAATAAATTCTTTTGGAGAATTAAAAAGATGGCTCAGCAATTTAGAGCCCTTGTGTTCTGGCAGAGGACCTAGATTTGGTTTCCAGCACCCACATGGCAGCTGACAACTTTGTGTACTCCAATTTCAGAGCTCTGATTCTTTTTCCTGACCTCAGTGAGGGCTAGGCATGCACATGGTACACACACATACATGCAGGAAAAACATTCTGATCCATGAGGCAAAATAAATAAATTCTTAAAAAGCAACTCTTCATTTAAGAATAGAGAAAAATAAATTAAAACTTAAAATTCAGCTGACATTTTGGTAGCTATAACACTAAATAGTACTTCCATATATTTTATGTCATTTGAATTTCTGACAAATTGATGGTTAGATTCATAGCCCAAGCTCTACATGTCTGCTCTTTGTGATTTGTATCAGGAAGCACATGAATCTGAGTCATCTGTTTCCATGACATTAACAGCTGCTTAGGGTCAGTGCTTGCATTCAATAATGCAGTGGGTTTGAAATCAGTTGATGCTCTAATAGTTAGCTTTAATCTATTAATTAAAATGGCCTTATAAAGAGATGTTTATCACAATCTGACTGCATAGTGGCATACAATTTATTTGAGAGAAAGGAAAGATAAATATGTTAATGTTTTGCCTTATTTACAGTTTCCAAGGTAATGAGTCATTTTTCTGTATGCACCCAAGGCTATCAATCACAATTTTAATTGTATTGTGAACTCATGTATTTAAACATGAGGACAAATTGATATAATTTCTTTTGAGAAGCTAGTATTATCTCTGGCCAGTGGGATCCTACCCAAAGGAAATTAACTTATAATAAAATAATTTATATTTCATAATGCAAAGTCAGGCCTAACTACACCAAAGACAAAATAAATTACATGATTTTTCTAATTACTCGCAGAGATTCTATACCAAATTTCTAAAAATGTGGAATGACATAGGATTCTTTTTAAATAGAAAAAATTGTTAAAGTTTCTCTATTCATGGTTTCTAACAGTAGACTTTTTGATGGCTGTATCCATATTTAAAAATATTAAGTTCAATACTCCTAACCACTTTTAAATGCAAATGGCACATAAAAGTTTATAGTCACCAAAATTATTCCTAGAAAATACACTCTAAATCTTTGGGCGTTTTCTTGGTTGAAAACTGCTCATTTATTGGAAATGCACACACTAGTTCCATTTGAATAACCCGTGACCACATTTTCACTGTGGCTCCTTCGGAGTCTTGTGGTGACTCACAGCACAGTGCTGGAATCTCGTGTTCTTTCCCTCCGGTGGATTCAGAAAGAACGCTGCAGGACACCAGCACCTTGTGAATTTTTTTTTTCATAAACCTAAAAACTTAGTTGCAATTCTTATAACTTTTTTACATTTTGAAAAAATATTTACAGCTTGCATATATGGATATATGTATACATATATTTGCATATATATGTACAAACTATTTAGTCTATATATTATTACTTATGATTTCAGGCTGACTTCTTTCTATTGGATAAAAAAATGGGGGTATATTTCCTGGGGAATAAATACTGTTTCTCTTGTTCTAAGTATTTCTCTTTCTTTGTGAAATTTGATGGCTGAATTTATCAGGCAAATTTTAATTTATTTTCACTTCACTTATTGTAGATTCCAAAGCAAAGAACTATCATTGTGTGAGAACTCAGTGAAGGACTGTTGGAAGTGGGTGTGCTCGTTCCTTTCTGCGGGGATGTGTTTGTGAGCCTTGCTGTGTGTTCTGGGATATGACTACATCACAAAAACTGTAAATATTTTCTTAAAGGGTTAAAAAAAGAAAGGAAAAAAATAAGAAAAGAAAAAGAAAGCAGTATGTTACTGAGAGCCAGAGAGAAATCACTAAAAATAAATACGTGAAAAGGTGTTCCCTAAGATTTCTGATGGTGCCTCCCTGGAGCCTGAAGTACTGGCCTTACACTGTCTAACGCTGCCGTCACTCCTCAACTCTTCCAAGTTCTATATTCTGTGGTTAGTTTCTACAGGATGTCTCAGAGCTGGGCAGCAGAACTTCATGCCAGCTTCATTCTTGAAGTGATGATTGTTATTTCACAACTTCCTAAGCTAAGGGTCACACATTTCACAAACTGAAGGACGAAAAACAGTAAAAAAAAAATTGGAACAAATTAACATGTCTAAAAGTGTAAGATTATTTATACCAGAATTCTCGTCATTTCCAGTGTTACTTTAAACATTTAATAACTCATCTTTCAGTGAATATCTTTACTTTTATTCTTTAATTCCTTTCTATCTTACTGCTCATCTGCAGACTTTTCCTCATTCTATCAACCCATTCATCCAAGCCACTTATGATTCCACACCGACAAATATTCATATTTCAGTCTTATAAAGGTGGGGTATGTCCTAATACTTCTGTTCCTGGGTGTGAAGTTTTGTAGTATTTGTGTGTGGGTTGAATTGCACATGGTAGTTTAGAATGAGTCTTTGAAAACTGCTCCGAATAAACACAGACTTTGAAATAACAATTTCTTCTACTGTATTTGACTATTCATTATATAAAATATTGCATTTAAAATATGCATGTATGTAGAGCCTTTTCCTAAAATATATATGTACATACATATATACTTTTATTTATATACATATATTTTCTAAGAAAAGGCTCTATACACATACTATATATGTATATACATGTATATACATGTATTCAGATATCACATATATATGATACATACATACATGCATAGACATATGTTCCATACAATTTTTCACATTTCAGCTTATGTTCTCTGTACACCCACAAAGGTAATGTATGGTTGCACATAAAATTAAAAGCACACTCTCTATATAACATTTGGTTGTTATATTGTGGTTTTCATGGGCCTTATCCTATGTATACATTGCCAGTTATTTGTTGATGAATTTGGTCTTGTTTACAGGTAGATTTCTATGCTGTATCTGCATAAGAATCTCATATTATTATCTCAAAGTGAGTCTGCTGACTATTGCTATTCCAAGGTAGTTGGTAAATACCGTACGACATAATTAGTATGCGTTTAAAAGGTGAAAATGTGGACACTACAGGCTGTGTGTGTCTGTGTTGGAGTTGGGGAGACGGGGGTAACTGAAAGTTTCTCACAAACATGGAAAGGAGCTTCCTAGATACTACAATGTGGAAAGGTAGACACTGTAGGAACTAAAAGGGAGTCTGGCTTTCAAAGCATTACAAAACATTAGTTGAAATCTAAATATATTTAATATACTACACATGGAGAATATAATGAGTTCTTTTTTGTTTTGTTTTCATTTTTTTTTACAACTTATTTACTTTATATCCCAATTGTAGCCCCTTCCCTCATCTCCTCCTGGTTCCACCTTCCCTCCCTCTTTCCCCTTAGCCCCCTTTCCTAGACCAATAAAAGCTGGAGACCTCCTCCTCCCCTTCTATCTGACCCTAGCCTATCAAGTCTCATCAGGACTGCCTAGATCCTGTTCCTCTGTGGCCTAGCAAGGCCGCCCTGCCAGGCAGAATTTATCAAAGAGCAGACAACCAAGTTCATGTCAGACACAACCACTGCTCCCCTTACTAGGAGACCCACACAGAGACTGAACTGGCTATTGGCTACAACTGTACAGGGGATCTAGGTTATCTCCATGCATGCTCCTTGATTGATGCATCAGTCTCTCCAGGGACCCCTGGGGGCAGATTTTTTTGGCTTTGTTAGGCTCCTTGTCCTCTCTGGGTCCTTCTATCCCCATCCCCACCGTTTTTCCATAATACTCCCTGAGCTCTGCCCAAAGTTTGGCTATGAGTCTAGGTGTCTGCTCTGATCCCCTGCTGTGTGGAGTCTTTCAGAGGCCCTCTGTGATAGAATCCAGTCCTGTCCTCTCTCTTTGGCCACTTCTGGTGTCCTGTTTTTGTATGTTTCTTACATACTCAGACATTCTACTTTTTGAAGGATTTTATATAACCTAATGACGTAAGATATTTATTTCTTTTCATTTTATGTCTACATAGTGTTTTGCCTACATGCAAGTAAGTGCAGCCTGTGTGTGCAATGCTCTAAGGACCAGAAAATTTTTTCAACAAAATCATAAAAAAAAATTTCCCCAATGTAAAGAAAGAGATACTGAAACTTACAGAATGTCAAATAGATTAGACTAGAAAAAAATAATCCTCCCACCACATAATAATCAAAACATGAAATATACAGAACAAAGAAATATTAAAAGCTGAAAAGAAAAAAGGTCAAGTAACAGTTAAAGGCAGACCTATCAGAATTATACATGTCTTCTCAATATTGACTTTAAAAGCCAGAAGGGCCTAGGAGGTGTTTTGCAGACTCTAAGAAACCACAGATGTCAGCCCAGAAAACTGTACCCAGTAAAACTTCCCACCACCATAGACAGAGAAAACAAGACATTCCACAACAAAACCAAATTTAAACAATAGCTATGCATAAATCCAGCTCTACAGAAGATAGTAGAAGAAAAACTCCAACCCTAGGAGGTTAACTACACCCAAGAAAACTGAGGAAATAAGTAACTCCACTGTAGCAAAGCCAAAAGAAGACAAACACACACACACAGAGGAACACACACGAACTCATGCACATGCAGAGCCACTACCAATATCAAAATAACAGGAACTAACAGAGCATCAACAGCTCAGGCACTAAAATCAACAATTAATAAATGGCGTCTTATGAAACTGAAAACTTCTATAAGGCAAAGGACACTGTAAATAGGAAAAATACCAGCCAACAGACTGGGAAAAGATCTTCACCAATCCTCCAGCTGACAGAGGATAATATCTAAAATATATAAGGAAATCAAGAAATTAGACACCAACAAACCAAATAACCCAATTACAAATGGGGTACAGAGCTAAACAGAGAATTCTCAAAAGAGGACTCTCAAATGGCCAAGAAACATTTAATGTTTAGCATCCTTAGTCATCAAGGAAATGCAAATCAAAATGGTTCTGAGATTCCATCTTACACCCATCAGAATGGCTAAGATCAAAAACTCAAGGTACAGCATATGCTGGTGAGGTTGTAGAAAAAGGGAAACATTTCTCCATTGTTGGTGGGAGTGCACACTTGCACAACCACTGTGGAAATCAATTGGGTGGTTTCTCAGAAAACTGGGAATCATTCTACCTTAAGACCCAGCCATCCTACTCCTGGGTACACACACACACACACACACACACACACAAATGTTCCATCGTACTACAGGGACACTTGCTCAACTATGTTGATAGCAGCTTTTTTTGTAGTAGCCAGGAACTGGATACAACTTAGATGTCCTTCAACTGAAAAATGGATAAAGAAAATGTGGAGCATTTATATAATGGAATATGACTTAGCTACTGAGAACAAAGACATATTAAAATTTGTAGGAAAATGGATGGAACTAGAAAAGAATATCCTGAGTGAGGTAACCCAAATCAAAAATACATGCACGATATATACTCACTTATAAGTGTACTTTAGCCATAAAGTACAGGAAAACCATGGTGCAATCCACAGACCCAAAGAAATTAGGTTGCAAGGAGGGCCCAAAGGAGGATGCTTGAATCTCTCTGAGAGAGAAATAAAATAAGCATTGGAGGTGGATGAAGGGGAGGAACTGGATAGGAGGGGAGCAGAGGTGAGGATTAGGAGTAGAGAGAGTAGGGTAGAAGGACTGCGTGAGAGAACGGAAATTGGACATAGTGCCTTCTCTGAAATTTGCCATAGACCTGGGATAGGGGAGGCTCCAAGAAATCTATGGCGGTGACCCTAGCTGAGACTCCTAAGAGTTGGTGATATTGAGCCTGAAGTAGCCACCTCCTACAACCAGGCAGGACTTCCATTGGAGGGATACGGGCACCAAAACACCTTCAAAGCCTTCTGCCCATTATTTATCCTTCCTACAAGTTGTGCAGAGGCAAAGATGGAGCAAAGATTGATGGAATGGCGAAACCAAAGGTTGGCCCTACTTGAGACCCAACCTATAGAAAAGATCCAATCCCTGACACTATTAATGTTACTCTGCTATGCTTATAGAACCTAGCATAACATTTCTGAGAGGCTTCACCCAGCAGCTGATAGGAACAGATGCAGAGACCCAGAGCCAAACATTAGACAAAGCTCAGGACTAGTATGGAAGAGTTCAGGAAATGATTGATGGAACTGGAGGGATCAAGGACTCCACAAGAAGATCTACAGAGTCAACTAAACTGAGCCCATGGGGGCTTACAGAGAATGAACCACCAACCAAAGAGCGTGCATGCATTGGCTAGTCCTAGGCTCCCTGCACAGCTTGGCCTTCATGTGGATCCTCCAATAACTGAAGTAGGGCCTTCTCTAACTTTGATGCCTCCCTTTGGATCCCATTCACCTAACTGGGCAGTCTTGTCTGGCCTCAGTGGAAGAGGATGAGCCTGGTTCTTCAGTGACTTAATGTGGCAGGGCAGGACCTCCCCTTTCTCTGAGAAGAAGAAATGAAACAATTGGGATGGAGATTAATGGGGGACACTGGGATGAGAGAAATGGGGGCCGCAAATGGGATGTAAAGTGAATAAATATTTTTTTAAAAAGAACTAACTCATTTGCTTGGTCCACTCTGCAGATCCACACCCTTGGTTACTCTTTCTTTTGGAGATGAGGATCTACAACTGTACATCAGTTATTGTACATCAGCAAGATGCTCTCGGAACCTAAGCAACTCTCTCAGCTCATTTTTGCCTGGAGATGCTTGGGGTTTCCAGATTCTTTTCAAGACTCACACATTTAAAATCTACTTTGATTTCTTTGGTTTTTTTATTATTATCATTTTATTTTATTTACTTATTTTGGTATCATAATTCTATAATTCTCTCCTACATATTTTTGTCTTCTCTGTTTTCCGTCATCCCTGTGAATCCTCCCCCAATTTTCTTTCATTTGAGTCATTGTATCTCTTTGCTTTCTCTCCATCTTTCTCTCTCTCTTTCTTTCTCCACCAGTCATCTCTAGAAAAATATGAAGCCTTTATGAATTTAGCCATCATATATCAAGAACATATTTTTCCCAGTCTGTCCTTGTTCTCTACCACACAAACCATTAAGCAAATAACCGTCTTTTGAGGTTGTTTTCTATAGTTTCCCATGTAAAGGAACTAATAGCTGAAGAAATAGAGTAGGCCATATTTTTACCATGGTAGTTAATAATCTCCAAGTGTTAGTAGTTTATAACAACAAAGTCTTACATCTTGCTTAGGAGTTGAGATTGGTAACTCCCTCTTCTGCACATTATCATCTCAGAGACTAATGGAGTCTGGCTAATGGAGTCTGGGCTCAATCAGTAGTTAGGAAATATGAAGAGAATGTTAAAGACTGTATGCCATTCTCTGGCTCTTAATAGGCTCCATTAACAAGTAACCAGCAAAAGTAAATCATAACCATGCACAACTGCCACACAGTCCAAAGAATCTTACTGCATGCCTGGAGAACAGAGAAAACACATGAGAAATTACCATGATGCTGCCTGGCTACATACACCATATTTAAAATGTGGGGTTTATTTTTTTTCCGCTAAAGAGCATGAGGAAGAACTAGACCTCGTGCTGACTGAGCTGTTGCCACTCTGTCCGTGCTAAACCTCACACTATGGTGATAGACAGGGTCCACTCCACAGATGGTAATAGACAGGGCCCACTGCAAAGATGGAGATAGATTGGAGTATGGCAAAGATGGAGACATTGAGGTTTGTGGCCTGAACCAGTAAATATTCTCCACATCATAATAACTCATTTAATTCTGATTCATGATCATCAAATTTATCTTCTATGAAATCTTCCAAGCAGCCTATTCATAAGACAAAATGTGCAGTTACTAGAGAGCAATCCACATGTCTTCCATTATGATCATAACTCCTAGTGAAATTTGCTGAGTATTCAGATTTTGCATAGTGTTTATATATTGTGAGGTTTACATATTTTACAATTTTACATATAGTGAGGTTTATCACTCTGAGCTGCCATTACCAAATCAAATCAAGTATACTGCACATATATGACCAAATTCATAAAGTAACAAATGACTAGTAGAAAATCTAGAGGCAAAATCTTCGATGTGGCTTACTTCTTGCTATTGTTTATTTTATTCTATGTTAGTTTTTTCTGATACAAGGCCTCATTATACAGTCTATAGGCTATTCTGGAATTTATTATGTTGCCTTCAACTAGCAATCCTCCTGTCTCAATCTTTCAAGTACTGGGAACACAAGCATGTGTGATCAAACCCAGATCAATAATTTACCTCTTCTGTGTTGACCACCTGTGACTATTTTCCTATACTGCAAAAAGAGCAATGTAAAAGTTTATATGTCTTTTGTTTTCAAAAGATATGCAATAGAGCATATGTGTAATAGTGCACAGGAAAGGCCAATGAGATCAAAGACACTGTGTTTACCTATGCTCTATTTTTAGATTCATGAAAGGGTTTGGACCAGGTATGTTTTTCAGGGGTAGGGAGGAAGCCAATCACTAAGAGTTTAATAATAAAGCCAGGCAGTGATGGCACACACGTGCAATCCCAGCATTCAGGAGGCTGAGAATGGTAGCTCTCTGAGTTCAAGGTCAACCTGGTCTACAGAGCAAGTTTCAAGGTAGCCAGATAAACCCTGTCATAAAAAAATCAAGAGACAGAGAGAAAGACAGAGACAGAGAGAGTCTGAAAATAGGTGCTGACCCAAAAGTAAGGCTCAAGGTATCACAGATAGCAAAAATCAGAGCTGTTGACGAAAGATGACAGGCAAGAACACAGGAACACAGGTGGAGCGACAGCAGGTGGCAGCTAGTGAAGAGAACTAGCTCTTGTTGCTCTTGCTGTCCTCTCTGGAAATCCCTGTCCACAAGGGCTTCCTGTCAGCCACTGGACTTTTACGTCACTGTGAACTCCACAAAAACACATTCTTACCAAATTCTGAAACCGAAGTATAAATTTGACCATCAGATGGGAAAGGAGGAGGAGAAAAAAAAAAAAAAGTCCTGACTCTGCTGGAAAGTTGCCAAGGACTTTTATACCATAAGAGTAACAGTAACAGAAACCTGCTGAAACAGATTTGGAAGAAAAAAAAGTGATGGGGAAAAAATAAAAGGAAAGGAAAGGAAAAGAAAAGGGGAGGAAGGAAAGGAATAACAAAGGAATAACAGAAGAGAAAAGAAACAAGAGGCTGACAGTGTGGCAAAATATAAAACAATATCGAAAAGGCAGAATGTCGATTTTACTGATCTGGGTCAATCTATGGTGGGTCAGGGATAACCCTTTATATGAAATGTCTGTGAATGTCTAGATTTCCTGCAATCCAAGCAGGCTCTTGCCACCATAGAGCAGGATATGAATCTCTGTTCAGTGACAACAGGGGGCGATAAAAGAGGCCAAGTTTCCCTGTTCAGCCTTTCGCATTTTTATAGCCGTCTCGCATAAAGAAGAGTCCTTATTTAAAATATGCTCAACGAGAAGAAGGAAGAGAAAGAGTAGAAGAAGGAAGAGAGAGAGAGAGAGAGAGAGAGAGAGAGAGGGAGGGAGGGAGGGAGGGAGGGAGGGAGGGAGGGAGGGAGGGAGGGAGGGAGGAAGGAAGGAAGGAAGGAAGGAAGGAAGGAAGGAAGGAAGGAAGGAAGGAAGGAAGACTGCAAATAAGAATAAGGAGGAGGAGAAAAATAAAATCATCATCACCATAATCACCATCATTATCATCATCACCATCATTATCATGATCATCATCCTGGGTTTATAAGACTCTCCTTAAAAGGCAAAAAAGAAATATGTTTCAGGAATGAAATACATTTCTAGGCATCTTAACAGTACAAATCAACAGCCTTTTCAAATTAAAAAGAAATGATGCAGTGGACTCAGAGAAAAAATAAAAATAAAAAACTGTAAAGAAACAAAAGAAACAATCAGATCAGATATGAAGAACCTGAGCAATGATGTTCACACATTAACCAGTTCACTTCAAAGCTCAGCAGGAAGCGGGTGAAGTTGCTATAGTTTAGATATCCAATGTACCATAATGGGCAAGCTTGGTTCCTAGTCTGGAAGAGGGGGAAAAATGTTTTTAAAATCATAACTGGAAGTAAAGGAAACATGGAAAATGGAATTGTGAAAATGAAATAGGAATGAAAAACATTACACAGAAGAAAGTGGGGTTACAGGAGCAGAGACAATAGAAATTGTGGTTTTACTGATAGGTACAGAGATAGTGAACAGAGACAACATAACAAATTAAAAGGTCATTGAAATAAAAGAAAACCTGCCCTACAGATGAAAGGACCCATGAGGCACCAAGAAAACATCAACAGAGACCCTTGGAACACCCTCTTAAATAATACTGGGTTCCTAAAAAGAAGCAATTAGCAGGTCTCCTGGGAAAATGAAAACTGTGACGAAGAGAGCCAGTTGGAGCAGTGTCCTCTGGGAGTTCACACAGACAGTATAAGTGTTTCACCCCCATCAAGCAATCAAGAAAGATTGGAAGCAGTAGAGAGACATTTTGAAAATTCAAGTATTCAAGTAATGCAATATCCATAAGCAGTTAAAAAATAGCAATAGGGATTGAGGGATGGCTCAGAGGTTAAGAGCACTGGCTGTTCTTCCAAAGGTCCTGAGTTCAATTTCCAGCAGCAACATGATCACTCACAATCACCTATAATGAGAACTGATGCCCTCTTCTTGCATGCAGGCAGAACAATGTATACATAATAAATACATATATACATACATACAAAATAAACCTTAAAAAAGAAAACAGCTATAATTGTTTAAAAATAAGCTCCTGGTTACTACAAGATAAATGTAGAGATTTGGGCAAAAGCTCTGGCTTTAGTTTAGGCTTCAGCTCCTCAGTTCCCTGGTTTTTTGGTCTTTGAGCTCGCAAGCCTTTGGCCTTGGATTGTTTTATCATTTTGCTCCTGGGCTGTCAGCTGAACTAGTGAGCCTTTTAGATTTGTTTTTTGTTTGTGTGTGTGTTTTCCATCCAGACCTGAGCTTAGAATGAAGGTTAGCGGGTTACTTTCTCTGCCTCTCTGAACTAACAGGTTTTCACCCTAGCATCTGGCTTCTGAGTCTTCATTGTTAAAATAGAACAGTTGGGATTTTTCTTCGTTTAAACATCTTGAAAATGTATAGCCCAACTAGCTCAGTTGGTAGAGCATGAGATTCTTAATGTCAGGGTCATGGGTTCGAGGCCCACATTGGGCACCAAAATGTTGTTTTTCATTTCACAATTTTGGGATTCACAATTGCTAGCTCAAAACATCAAAAGCCAGAGAACTGAGGATCTAAAGCCTGAGCTTGAGCTAAAAGCCCATTTTTCTTCTCCATGCTGTCTTAGGTATCTTTCTACTCAAAGTCCTTCCTTCTCTTTAATTCCTGTCAACTGGCTTCTTGCTCCACCTCTTGACCTAGGGTTAACTTTATTATATCCTGTGTACAAAAAGCGCTTATATTAAATATCTGTGGTAGGGCTGGGTGAACCACATCATAATCACTGGTTTATAATAAACACAAAGTTCTTTGATTAAAGGTGTATGATAGGGCTCAACTACACCAAAGAAACGGTTTTACAGTTCACAATCTTGGAGTTCACAATGGGATCAAATATCCTGCAACACCAGATTGAATCAGTCAGCTTGGAGAGGAGTTTGAGCCAGAACAAACTCATTTGAACCAAAGTTCAGAAAGAACTAGAAAGGATGAGCTTACAGCAGCAAGTCTCTGAGGCTGAAAACATTCTAGGCCTAGATTTAGATTGTATGGAGGCTAGAAACTTCCTGGACTAGGCCTAGGTGAGCAGACAGCAGTAGTAAACCTGTGAGATGACAATTAAATCAGGCAAATAAAAGTTACTTTTACAGTCCTGTTGCTGATATTTTATGGGTGTAGCTTCGGACATTACTAGGAGACACTATCTCACAGAAAACTCCATGCTCTTTTGGCTCTCATGATTTTTCCAAGCTCTCTCTCCTCTTCTTTCTCTGTCTCGTATGTGTGTGTGTGTGTGTGTGTGTGTGTGTGTGTGTTATGCATGTGTGTTTCCTGAGCCTTAGGAGCAAACTATGTTATGCCCAGTTCCTGAGACCCCCAGAAACCACTAGGAGTCAACTCTGCTGTAAATACATGAGGGTTTATTGTATGTGTTTGGACACAGGACCCAAGTCTCACTGACGCAGCAGTAGAGAAGTGGGACCCCAGGCCCTGGGTGAACAGGGTTTTTAAAGAGAAAAATGGTAAGCTGGGGGTTCCATGGCTTGGCATTACAGGATTGGGTAAAAATCAGAGGGGCAAGGTGGCCTTCAAGCTGAAGCTTAGCTTACAATGGCTATTCTTCTAAGTACATCTGGAATATTGGGGAAATTTTTCACACACAATTCTCATTGATTGTTGCCAGGGGAATTATCTCTAGTTTCTACCAAGTATTCATTCTGTGATATTTCCTGGAAGCTGTTGCTAGGAAAATTAACTCTGTTTTCTGCCAAGTGCACATTCTGTGATATTTCCTGGTACCTGAGTTCAGCCCCCGGTCACAGGTGTGCACAAGATGGCTTCTTATCTCAAAATGGAGTCACCCAAGCTAACTTAAGCTCTTCAACTACTCATTACCATGTATCTTGAGGGAGAAACTGTAACTGTCACTTTACTAGACCAGCATAATCCATGACAACAATCTAAACATTTGTCATTATACCCAGAAGTAAGTGTAGTCTTCAAACCTCATCACGGAAACGGTTCTTGCAACAGACAAAGACTGCTACAGAAAACTAAAATCATTCAAAATGCAGAGCTGTGAAGCCCAGTCCCAAAAAATACCTACATAATACAGTATACTTTTAAAAGCACAGCTGACACATCTTAAGAAATACATTGTGCATATTTTTATTAGTCATCTATCTTTTATTTCTTTTGTTTCTGATGAAGAATATTCTCCAGGTGACTGTACTTGGTGTTATGAATTCAGCTCTGATCACACAGTGAAAGGTATGTCCACTGGCCTGTGTTTCAAGTGTGAGTGTACTTGGTCCATGATTAATTCCTGGTTTGATATTTTTCTTGGATATCCAGTGTCTAATTTTGATATGTGTTCCCAAACCTATTTTCTCTGTTTTGTTAATCATTATTACCATGTTTCACATCATCTTTTACCAAATCTAAAGCCAAACTAGTAATTCCTAACCCACTCTTAAACCTTATATAGCAGAACATCATTTTGGACATCAGTATTGTAATTTTAAGGTCGAGAGCAGTGGTTCTCAACTTTCCTAATGCTGTGACTCTTTAGTACAGTTCCTCATGTTGTGTTGACCTCCAACCATAAAATTATTTTTGTTCTTACTTCATAACTGAAATTTTTATATTGTTATGAATTGTAAATGTCTGATATGCAGAATATGTGATATGTGACCCCACAGGGGTCATGGCCCACAGGTTGAGAATATATAGTTTAGAGTTATTTTATGAGGTATTAGTTTTATTGTTGGCATATTATTACACTCTTGTACACTAATGACTTTTTTCAGTTTTAACTCTTCAAATGTTTGTATTGTACTAGATTCTTTATTTTTTCATCTAATATGTGTTTTCACTTTTGCCTACTATCAACAATGTTTTCTGTATGATACAAGTTGTGTTTTTCTTCCTTTTAATATCTTTATTGAGTTGTGAACACATTGAGATCTTGATACTGAGATCTTGCTGAGTGTTGGTAGCTTGATGACTGTTTGTTTGTTTGTGGTTAGAGAGTATTGATTTTGGTTTTAGCAGGCTATTGAGTTGACTAGATTCAAACTCCTGGCTACAGTGGACAGTGGCTGAAATCTCATCTGTCAAGTCTACCTTCTACCTATTGTTTTTCTACAGCAGGTTAATTTTCTTTCTCCTCATTTTCACACAAAGCACTTTGGTGGGCTAGTCACTTACATTGTAATATGACTTCTTCATTCAGTAAAAGTTTTCCTCATTTCCCAATCATTCTTGAAGCCACATAATATCAAACCAGTGGGTGTGTGGCTTTCAACTTGAGTTCTAGTTGCCCTGTGCTAAGGTTTCTGGGAGCACCTCATACCTGTAAAAACTGCCTTTTATGCAGGGCATTCTTCATGACTGACTCACTTCTGTTTACTATACTTGCCTTTAAATTGTTGGGCAGACGATTTTGTCCAGAACATATGTTCACCTCCTGAGGGAGTGTCAAGATGATTCAGTTTATTCACCATTACTGGAAAAACAATAACCAAATTCACAATTTAATAAGTGCATTATCTTACAACCATGATAACTGTCCACATGTTTCATCCCTGCCTTGTTTCCTATCACATATTCTCTAAAGCACATGACAAAATGTCCTGAACTAAGTTGTTTCTCACATTTTCTGTAATGCTTTCAATCCAAGTGTTTTCAGTACCGTTCTGCCTGCAACAGTCAAACTATCCTATGAATTGCAAAGGAGTGCTTCAAAGGGGCTACCATCTTTGATCTTGGTAACATGACATTTTACTTTTGGATTGCATTTTAATGCTATAGTAGTGCATATTAATAGTGCATAATACTGGCTCACACTATGACCCATTCATATATGTACATAATATATTTCTATCACACTTATTTCTATTAGAGTTTTTATTTTCTTCTCTGTGAATCCTTTTCCTCATTGCTAGTGTACCTTTTCTCTTCCATGCTGTGTGTGCAGGATATATCTCAATGAGTTTTATTAGGGTTCTTCATAGGACAATGAGTCAGAGTTTGTTTATAGGAATGCATGCATCTTACCTGTACTTTTGGGATATCTAGTATGTATGTGTATTTCAATTGTGAATGTTCTAAATATGCATGATGTGATAATTATTTGTAGCACTTTTGTATATATTTAATGTGGTTTTATATATGTTGGAGAGAGTATTCAGAACTTCTTTAAATTATTCTTCTTTAAATAAGCAGTCACTATGATGAAAAGGCTGGCTCAAGGAATAGGGTCAATAGGAAAAACAACACACACATATCTATGTTCATATCTACATACATATCATAGGTAGGTACACATATACGCTAATAATTTATATACTTGGTGGAAGAAAAACTAAATAGTGTTAGGATGAAATTTCTAAACTGGTTCATTTATAAGAGTGCTATCTTTATATTTGTGCTTTTCTTCTTTGTGAAAAAAAAAAGATTTTCATTTAATTAGTTTCCTGAAAATTAACATCTAATTTTTAAAGAGCTGTGAAATAGCTGCTGTTGATCTATGGTAAATCAAGCAAAAGCTCATGTCCCTAGAGTGAGTGGATTCTTAATCAGGTTGATTAGCATAACATGACAATCAAGGTCATACTGTCATCCCTTTAACTTATTTCTAAGTTTATGGTAATTTTTCTTAAAAACCTGTGGTCTTTGTGATAAAAGTAATCTCTGCATAATATTTGATTTACATAAATGGTGGTGGAATATGAATCACTGAATCCATTTATTCTCATTCCACATTATGTCTTTCTGCATTAGGAAGATAGACAGATATATAGATAGATTCTTGCTGGTGGTGTTGTGTTGTATTCCACCAAATGCTCTCACCAGATGCTGAGTCATAAACTGGGAGCAGAAGAGCTCAGGGGAAGGGTCAGAAATTCCAGAGGCTAGTGAGGTCAATGAGGGACACACTGTAAGGGCTACTATATAAAGGAACACAATAGCTTGTTGTGGTTGACAGCTGAGTTATTGTTTCTGAGTGGTTGCTTCTGAGTTATTGGACAAAAGACAGGAAATGAAAAGACATAATGTTTTCAAAACTAATAGTAGGGAAATCATTCATGGCCATAGAGATGTTCACTCTCTTGTTACACTCAACAAGGGAAAAATGGCAAAATCAAGCTAATGTTAAATATTGACTAATGACTAGGCAAATAATAGTATATCAAGTGTTGGTTCATCACTCATTACAAATTACACTACAAAGAGCTGTGACAATGTGTCAATTACACATAAAACACAGTCATCATCTTAAAAAAAGCCTAAAACATTGCTTTCTCGAGAATGTTAATAACACAATAACACACTGCTTGAAGCATACATAATGGCCAAATTACATGTTGAAAAGACCAAAGATAATTGGCTTTTTACCTGTTTATGTTCTAGAACACTATAATTATATATAAAACTCTAACTGAAATAATCTGTAGTTCCATGCTGAATAGAATGAGCTAAGTTAAAATTTTAAGCGCAATTGTCATTAGAAATACATCATGATTTCACTGAATATTTAAACCCAAATTTTTGCTTTACAAAAACTGGACTTAGATATATTATCTTTCCTGATACATTTTATCCATGATCTTTAGAGGTGAGCCCATAGTAGTTTTTGTTTCAATAAAGAATTAATATGATTAATCCAGGGAACTGCAGTAGTAAATGATAGCCACAACATCAGGGTATTCCAAAAAATAAGAGTTTTCCATATTCAGAGTCCTCTCCTGCAAATTTATATTTGGTTAAAATCAATATGTAAAGAGACATCTCTTATCCTGGTCACACGATGGCTTCATTTCAACTCTGTTCATTCAAATTAACTGCTTTGTACATTAGAACACATACACAACTAGTGCACCTCCATCAGATCATGACAAGTTTTCTTGTATCTCATAAGCTGCAATGGCATTATTGATGACAATCTAGTCATTAATAACCACAGTACTGTAAGAATAGATATTATCTTAAGGATTACAGAAAACTGAAAAAGCCCAAGTTGTTGGATAATTATCAGGATCATATTTTTTACTTGCTGTAAGTTTTATTTATAACTGAAGAAACTAACTTTCCTCCTCAGTGAAGCAATTTCAAAAGTCAATATATCAGAACTCAAATACATAGATTTCCAATTTTGTGCTATTTCTACCCCAGAAATATCAATGTCTTTTTTGCGTAATGTAAGCCAAAATTAATACCCATGAATAAATTATGTCATGTTTGTGATTCCTTCTGTAGAAAACTGTATCACAAAATGCTAAATTAAAAATATGAACACATTATAATAATCATCACTTGAGTTAGGGTTTTTATATCATTGTAACATATATTGCTGCCTCAATGCCCTTGTGTTGTTCCCACTTCCAATACATGCAAATTTTTCTGTCTGTTTTCACAGTCTAAATTTGTATTCTAGATAATGCTGAAGTTTTTGCTAATTTGAACCAGAATGACGAAGAGAGTCCACAAAAGTTAATGTATCTGCATTGTAAAATGTTTGAAAATTTTTTCATCACTCACAGGAACTAAGTAAAAAATGAACAAAGACATGGAATAAAAATTCACTTGTGAAACAGGAAAAATCTGGCGAAAAGAGTCATTCACATGCTACTGTCTTCAGAATTCCCGGGCTTTGGCACAGTCAAAAAATAAATAAGTAAAATAAAATACTAGCTAGCTTGGTGATTTCATCAGGAAGAATAAAATTTAAAAAGAAATCTACAAAGAGAGAAAACTGGAGATTTACAGAAAGACACTCTGCACTTTTCACCCAGTATCAGCCAGTACCCGAATGAAGACATATTTACCTTTATAAAACTGAGAAAAGACTAAGAGGAGAGCGTGTTCAGTGCTCACACAGTGCAGAGAAGAATGCCTGCTTTTGCCCCACCAAGCAGACAGTATATTCTGTAGACTCAAGAGCTGTAATGAAGAATGCAGCAAGTCCCTTGATAAATCATGAGGAAAAAAAATAAACTGAACCTTGTGTTAATCTCACCTAAAATAATCTCAAAAACTATTCCAATTGCATCATAGAAAGTGCTAAATATTTTTAGACACATAAAATACCCAGCACCTTGGAGAAAGGGGATCAACTACAATTCTGTATCCAGCTAAACTATCTTTCCAAATTTGAGATGAAATAAAGATACTTTCATACTTCAAATATCCAAAAATAACATATAATGAATAAAATTCTACTTTTGACAAGAGTTAAAGTGATTTTCTGAGGTAAAAACAAACAAAAGTAAAAATCTATATAAACCTGCACGAAATAATGAAGATTAAAGAAATAGCAGTTATCTGGTAGAATTATAAGATGATTTTTAAAATGCTTTAAAACATTATCCTAAAGGAATAGCAGAGTATTTAAAACTAAATAATGACAAGGTAGAGGTGGATGGAATATATATATATATATATATATATATATATATATATATATATATATCAGTATAGAATATGTCTCTGTAAGGGCACAAAAAAGAGTAGGTAGAAAGTGAAGTATTATGGCAAAATCCTAATATGACATCAATATCATTTGAAGATATATTTTGGGAAATAACAATTAAAAACTATGAACACTCTAACAGCAAAGAAAATTATAGCTAAGAAGCCAATTCAAGAGAGAAAATGCAATAATAAAAATATAGTCTAATCAAAGTCAGAAATACAGAATAAAATGAAAATTGGATAGCATAAGAAAAACAAATGATACTGGTGAATCTAATTTTATATTCACTCTAAGTTACATGTTTCTCCATATCAAATATATAGTGTAGAAACTGATTAAATTTGAAGGAAAAATACAAATGCAAACAGAAAATCATTAAAGGCATCGATGACTTGAACAATACTACTAACAAACAATCTAAATAGCAACTATAAAACAGTTTACTCATTAATTTTTGTTAATCTTAGGTTAAGAAGATACTCTCTGAGTAACTTACAAGAAAGAGACATTTTATTTCACAGTTCAGAGGATCAAAACAATGACATTAATATTGTCTCAGCCCTGAAGAGTCCTCATGGCAGATGGCATCATGGTAAGAACACATGCAAGAAAGAGAGATCACAGTGAGATGGGCTATCAGAGAAAAATTCACAAATTAGGACTCCACAGAGAAGCACACAGGCACTGATAGCAGCACCTTCAGTAATTTCCCACTGGCCTGCATCTCTCAGGCCTACCTCTTTTCATATCACCACACTGAGGACCAAGCTTTCAACAGGTGAACCCTTGAGGGAACAAAATAAAACCTCAAGCAAATCACAGTAAATACAGTACCTGCAGAAGCCACACACGAGCTTCCTTACAGGAGCACATAGCCTTTACATTGATGGATATTCTTACAGATTTGATTATACAGTACTTGTTCTCTGATGACAAGGAAATGAAAAACCAATATAAGAAAGATGTCTGGAAAATCTTGAAATTTTGGAAGCTACATAAGTCACTGTTAAAGGAGGAAATCAAATGAGAAACTAAGAAACATTTTTTAATGAAACTGAACTTTATTTAAAAAGAACACACCAACGTTTCTGAGATACCACTAAATAGTGTGCACTGGCAGAGGAAAGAGTGTGTGGCTCCCTATCAGGACTGTAAGAAATATTAAATCAGTAACCTCAGTCACATGCTCAGACTTTTTAAATTTATTTTTCTATTAAATCCAATCAGACTCTTTTTAAAACACGAGCAAATGAAACTCATGTAAATGGCAGCCAGAAAATAAAAATAGAAATAGTGATCAATAAAATAGAAAGCACATAAATAAGAAAAATCAATAAACCTAAGCTAGTTTTCAGAATAATAAATTCAATAAACGACTATGCTTGCTTCATAGGCAAAAAAAATCTATCTGGGATGAGTTGGGAGGGAAGTGGACAAAGAATATGATTAAATACACTGAATGTATGTGTGAAATGCAGAAATAATTAATAAAAATAGTGTTTTAAAGAGGAAAAATTCTTGAAAGGTAAATGTTAAATACTCATTTGTAAAGAAATACTATCTCAAAATCTACCCTAGAAATTGAATTTGTGCTAAGAAAACAAAACAATAAAATCTTTAACATACATTATATTTTTACATCTTTAAATGTTAAACATATAAATATATTTACATATTCTATAATATAGAAATATGTTTGACCATATTCATTTTTGCCATAAATCTTTCTGCAAACTAGGATTGGAAATTAACTTATCTAACTCAGTAATGGATGACCATAAAACCTGTACATAGGTCAACTATCAATCTATCTTCATTCAAGACTCAGAGACATTGACAGATGATTTGGTAAAAAGGATATGAGTTAGAAGATATCGGGGTGAGCTGTGAAATACCAACTTCTGAATACAGAATGGCTGTTGTGGCTACCTGAACAAGATCAAGTTAGTAAAAATTCCATCATAGATAAAGAAAGAACCCCAGTGCCCCAACTTGGTGGACAAGATATTGGCAGTTGATGGCTTTTGAGGAAGGAATTGTTGCTCTCCATAAGGGACATGACTAGTAGGTTGCTTATAGTCCAGTGATGTCCACATCCCCATGTACATATGGACATCACTAATCAGGCTCAGGAAGTTATTAATAGCAATAAATAAATACATAGATAGGTAGGTAGGTAGGTAGATAGATAGATAGATAGATAAATAGAAAAATAGATGAAGACAAAGTTGTGGGTGAGACAAGGTGGGAGCATCAGGAAGTTGAAGGGAGGTGGTAGTGTATGGCTATAATTCATATACATTACATAAATGTCTGAAAATTTCAAAACATAAAATACTACTTTAAAATTTTAATCTTAAAATCCTACAACTATGGTGTGGTAGTGTTTTCAATTATAACTTAAAAAATTTAACAGAAATATATTGTTGCTAAAATTTTTCTTTCTTTTTTTTGAAAATGTAATTTATTTATTTTTATGTTAATCACAGGTTAGGTATTTTGCATCCCAGGCATAGACCCCTCCCTCATTTCCTCCCACTCTCCCTATCCCTCCCTCATCTCCTCCCTGCCCCCCTCCAAGTCCACCTACAGGGGAGGACCTCCTCCCCTTCCATCCAACCCCAGTTCATCTTGTCTCCTCAGGGCTGGCTGCAATGTCCTCCCCTGTGATCTAGCCAGGCTGTTACTTCCAGGCGTGTATGGGGGAGGGTCAAAGAGCCAGCCATCGAGTTCTTGACAGAAACAGTCCCTGTTACCCTTACTAGGGTCTTCAGTTGGACACTGAGCTACCATGGGCCACATCTGAGCGGGGGTTCTAGGCCATATCCACACATGGTCCTTGGTTGGAGAAACTGTCTCGTAAAAGACCCCTGTGCCCTGCTCAGTTTGGTCTTTGTGGAGCTCTTGTTCTCCCCAAGTCTTACTAACTTCCCCTATTTTCATTATTATTTCCCGCCCTCTGCTGAAGGCTTGGTTGTGAGTCTTAATATCTGCTTTGATACATTGTTATATTGATTCTTTCAGAGGCACTCTTTGGTATACTCCTGTCCTGTTGCTTGTTTTCTCCTCCATTAAATGCATGCTTAACATTTTATTTTATATAAATGATGCCTCAATGAACCCAAGGAAAACTCATGACAATTCTATTGTGGAATGATCTCTTACATTACATTATCATTTTGTCCATACTTAATACATTTCATTGACAGATATCATATACCTACACACTTACAAACAACTAATAAATTGTATTGTTATAAATTATTGTATTGTTATAAATTGTTTAATTGTAATAAATTAATTGTATTAAACAATAAATTAAAACACAAACACATATATGGATGACTTTATTTTAAAACAACAGAGACCTTAACAAATAATTATCTCCATCAAGAATGCAGGAATCTACTAAAATGTCCAAAAACCTCCATCCTAGTGTCTACTGTGAGATTTCTGGTCAGAATTTATCATATTTGATTATTTTAGACCTTTCTCATTTTTATAATTTTTATACATCAACACTATTTTGACAACATATCTCTACACTTATTCCATACTTTTCTTCCTGATTTCTTCCACTTAATAAGTATCCTTGGTTGCTTACATTGATGATCTCTTGGAAACTGTCACTCCCTCTGTTTTACTCTGTGTCATCACAATGACCAGCAAGACCATCTTTATGTTACCAGGTAAAGTAGAAGTCTTCACTGCTACTTCCATCCAGGTCTGGACGACATGGAGAGATGTTAGCATAGAGTGCAGATTAGCTGTGCCTTTTAATGCAGCACAGACTAAAAGAGCCAAAAATATCATCATAAAATATGCAAACAAGATTATAGCATGAGATACAAAAGCCAGAAGAACACTGAAGTGACAATTGAAGAGGATTACTAACACAAACCAAGAACCAGGGGTTGAGAACAGAATCAACAAGATGAAGATTTTAGGATTAATACATCAATTACTGAATCTTCATGATCATGCACAAAATGGAAAAATCTATTTACAGGGATGAACTGTGACAAAGTAGCCTATATTAAAACACTGTTTGACCCCAATGTACTATGTCTATGCTTGACAGAATATTCTTTCTAGCCTGCCTGAACCCACATAAGTCCTGCTATTCTGAACCTGGCAAAACCTTCATGTGAAAACATAGTGCTGGAATAAAGGGCAGTGTCAGGATATTTGAATTACAAGCTTGAATATCTGAAATAGCCAACCATCAATGTTCAAGCCAGTTTTGTTTTTTTTTTTGTTTTTGTTTTTTTTTTTTTGCATTTCAGTCTTGGTTTCCACCCTCTACTGTAGCTTCTCTCCTATCTTTGAACTATCCTTGGTAGCACTCCATAATCCCTGCTATTTGTTCTTCTTTGCCTGTTTTTCTGATTCAGCTCTGTGCATATTTAAGAAGGTACTTGTAGTGTTGCCCATCTCTGGCCTCTTGCTCTGCCAAGATCCTATCTTGCTGCAGCAGCAGCAGTAGCACTAATCACACACGGGTAAGATATGTTATTTGGAAGACTTTGAAAAAGGGATTGATAATAGTATTCCTTGGTTGTTAATATTATTAGAAATGAAGCAGGATCCAGATGCATACATTTTAGGAAGCAGGGTTGAGGGTCCTTGGTAAACCTAGCTTACATGCTCTCAAAATCAAGAGCTATTCATGGCCACTTTGTTTTTAACAGACTTATCACTTGAATAAAATGAAACCTTGGGTGAAGCAGGATAATTTGAATTGTGACAGAGAGAGAAACTCTGTTTTGTGTGATGTACAAAAGCTGAGGAAATACAATTTTCTGGGTTCGTTGCACGAACCACACTCTACAACACAACTGAAATAGCTTAAAATTCCTTCTCCTACCTTTCTGATAGCATTATAAATTTTGTGATTTTTGTCATTTTGTGAAATGTGTTTATACTTGATCCTATTCTAGAATCTAGCAGCTATTAGATTGTACATTAGAAGGACACTCCTTTGTGGATGAGCTCTTAGTTGATACCAGCATCCCTAACTGAGGTTCAGCTATCCTGACCCACCATGAGCATTTCCTTGGTCTTTGCACAGAATAGACACACTTGACCTTTTCACTCGATTTCAGTTTCCAAACTATTATAGCCCCTATCTCTGAGAAATGCACCCTTTCATTAGAGGAGAAGGGTTCCTCTTAGTTAGGGTTACTATTGCTATGATGAAACACTGGAACCAAAAAACAACTTGGGGAGGAAAAGGTTTATTCAGCTTATGCTGGACTGGAACTCAAGCAGAAACCTGGAGGTAGGAACTGATGTAGAGGCCATGGAGGGGTGTTGCTTTCTTGAGTTCTCTTTATGGCATGTTCAGTCTGCTTTCTTATAGAACCCAGGATGAACAGTCCAGGGATAGCACCACCCACAATGAAAGGGGTCCTCCCCCATCAATCACTAATTAAGAAAATGCCCTGTAGTGAGATCTTATGAGAATATTTTCTTAGTTGAGGTTCCCTCCTCTCAAATGACTGTTGCCTTTATATTGTCAAGCCAATATAAAACTAGACATCACGGTATGTTTCTTGTTCTCCTCCATACCCTCTGTAGGACAGAATAAGATTTGGTATCACAGAGAGCACAGATGCATTAGGACAGGGATATCATGGTCAACATCCAGTGTGATTAATGCAAAGTTAATCAAGAGGTCCTGCATCCATTATGCAGAATTTATGTATAGTTGTATTGATTTATATAAAATTGTTTTAATGGAGTGTACATGTGTAAGAATGATGGATATGGGGCACTTGTGCTATTGCTGATGCGTATCCGTTCTCTACTTCCACTTTTGTCTGGGTTCTGAGGGATCAAACTCAGGAGGTCAGTCTTGTGTGGGAAGCATTAAGTTGTCACAACAGTCCGTTTTTAAATCTAAAATATAAGTATATGTAATGGTATAGTGAAGAAAATACTTGAAAGAATAAGTTTTTCTCTATCTCAAAGAGGGGAAATGAAAGAAAGGAAAAGAAAAACATACGTAAGAAGCCATAAAATTGTTCCTACCTCTTAATCCTTCATGTGGAATATGAGACCATCACAGAGTAACTCTGTCTTACAGTGAATGTTTTAAAGGAAGAGAATAGGGGAGACCCATACAGAGGGAGGTATTCCACTCTCAAGAAAGCAAAGGAAACTGCTGTAAAATCTAAAATCATTTCCGATTGGGTCTAAAGTAAACACCTGCAGCATGGTATGGGTGGACAGACAGAACTGAGACCCCTGCTGCACATTTTCCTGCTGCCGTCTTCATTCTCAGGCTCCTTTTCTGGAAGCTGTGGTGTTCCACCACCACAGCACTCCCAGATGGTCCCAGATGGAGTGTTGTGGAAGATATTTGAATCTCAGTCCTGCCTGCCTCCCACCCTCCTGAGGATAGCTGCAGAACAGAGCCTGTGATTAGACGATAGAATTCACCAACCATTATTCCAACTTATGTTATTAATTAGGAGCACTTTACACACAAACAAGATGTGCAGAGGAGCCTGTTATTAACATCACAAAGACATCTTTTCGGTGTCTGCCATTTTCCCACACATCGGTTCCCAGTCATTCCCGGAAACTGTTAGCAAAATCAAATTGCTGAGCACACATGGTCAGCTCTTTCTAATTTCCCGTCTTTGGGGTAGAGCATCCTGGAATGAGTTAACAGGGAGTTTAAGAATAGGAATATTGCTGGTTTGTACAGTTGGGTGGAGTGCTTAACAGCTTGCAAAACACATGCATCCGTTGCCTCATTAATCTTTGTAGCCATATGAGACGTATTACTAATATTATTGCCACTTTGCAAACATGAGAAAAGAAGCCTAGCTAGCTTAAGCAACATGCCAAGGCTTCATGCATATTAAGCAGTGGGGCTGGGAATACATATAGCATTTTCAGTTGTTTGAAGGATTACCTAAAGTAAACTAAAACACAGCCAGCAAATTCCAAAATAAAAATACCTATCTATGATTAAGCACAGCTCTTTCTGAACACAGCAGTCTGTTTTTGTTGAATGTAATATATCCTTTGCAGGGCTGGATGCAGTGGTGTTTCTTAGATCATTGCTGCTCAGGCCTCTTTCACCTACAGTTGACATGCTCTGTGTGGACACCCTCCAGTAAGACCAGAGACCAAATGGAGAATAAGCATTTGGTAGAGTGATACAGTTTCTGTTGAATATTTGTTTTAACAGGTACTTATTAATTTTTAATGACATTCTTAAAAGTTAATTTTCTCCTCATTTGGGTCGACTGAATTTATAATGAAGCAGACTAAAACCGATCAGGGTGGGAGATGGCCCAGTTTTAAGTTCTACAAGGGAAGCTCTATGTGACAAGAGGTATTCCCTGCTCCTTTTTCTGGGACCGTCTCAGCAGTTTCTCCAGAACCTTACCATGTTGATTTAGCATGGAATATCTCTGAAGGCCTCTTTTGCATGGTTTTCTGAAGGAAACTTGGTATTGTTAAACATGTCCTTCAGAGTCTATAATCCCATCTTCCAAAGTGAGGTTTCCATTGCTACAAATTCACAGAAAAGGGCACCTTTTTAATGTTCCTCCCCTCAAGGTTTTCATAGGGCAGAAGACTGGCAAATATCATTCATTCCCTTTTATGGTCTCTCAAAGCTAAAATACTGGGGTTTGAGGTACTCTTCCACGCTCTTCTTGGGTATTGGAAGAATTCCGTTTGTTGCAACATAGAAGAGGAATACCTGGATTCTATCTTGCAGTGGATGCATTCAGTTCTTAGAGGATGGCCTCAGGAGGCAGCCATGCAGCCAACTCCCAAGGTGGTTTAAAGCATGCTGGCTTGCTTTCTCCAAAACCAATAAAAGAGGATTGTACCATTTAATCTTCCTTTAAAGGAGTCCTCTGATTAGGGCATGAATCTTACAGAGACTCTTCTATTAGAAGGACTCATCTTCAGTCAACTGATTCATATCCTTATCTCTGGATTGATATTTTGGTATATCTATTATTTCCAATAATTCAAAAGGGATAGGGTATACATTGGGTCAGAATTTAGGCCATATTTTAGAATTCTGACCAGCGTGTCGTGGACAACACATGACACAAGGACACATAGAATGCATTGATCTATGGAGTTGTCTCTGTGTCCTATTTAAATATTTCCCTGGGAAATAAATCTATAAAGTGCTCTTTATGAAGAGCTATACTGACTCTGGGCAAACCATGTCAATCACAGACATCAGAGACAGGTTGAATTTTGTTGTTGCTGTTGTTGTGTTGGTGACAAAATGCCAAACATGTCCTTCACCACTGAACCACATTCTCTTCCCACAGTTTGCATGTATGTGGGCAGGAATTATGGTATCACTCTTAATTGTCTACAAATTTATTTTTACGTAAAATTGTAAAATAGCCTAGCTTAGGCTATGATATAAAACAAAGTCACACATCCTTCCAGGAGCAAGTAATCTTTGGGAACATTGTCAGCTTACTGAAATAATTAGCAATCACTGTGGTCCATTTAAGACTTCTGCATGAGTATTCAGAAAGCCCTCCTAAACACAGAGAAAAGGTGCAGAAAGACTGCCGATTTCCATAAGCCTGGAACAACATGCATTATTAAACTCAGGAGAGCTTTTGTCTGCACACTGTCTCACATGCATGCTGAGAAAGAGCTGTATGGGTACTTACTTCCTCTAGCTCAAGTCAACACCAGTAGGCATTTGCGGTAAGCAATTGACTACTTCTAAATCTAAGTTTTATATATTCAAAAGGATAGACGGATTAAAGACATGTCTCACTTTCAAGTTAGACCAATGTAATATACTTCCTAGGGCACAAGACCTTTTTTTTTTTCAAATTGATAAAGTCAATTTTTGAGCTTAATAATAAAACCTGAACTTCTCTGTACTCTACTAATAAAAGTGTTACTAATTAGTGAGATGTCTCCCTTAGCATTAATGGAGACTATGACGTGATCAAGTTTGTCACAGCAATAGGCTGAGAGTATCAAGATGATGTATTACTAGGTTAATATAAGATGGGTCTCTTGCTAGGTTAGTATAAACATGGATCTATTGCTAGGTTAGTATTTTTATGTAAATGGGTTGAAAATAGCTGCCTGCTTTTAGAGTGGAGAGCATACCAGTTAGTCCAGTTTAACCTGATTTCATTATATCCTGGCCGAATTCACTGTGTCTTGTAGCCCAACCTTCCTTTCACAAAGACAGCCAGATTTGCTAACAGAAGAAGACACTGTGGGAACATCTTGATAATTGAGACATCGTTAGTCTAATTACTTATATCACACCCCTGCTTCACCTTCGCCCTCCCCCATTTCTTGCAGAAGCATCTGCTAAATGTCAGTCGTTAAGATGTGTCAGACAGAATCCAGAGCTGCATAGCTAAATTGTTGGGAGGCAGCCAGCAAAGAGAAGAAAAATATTTCCTACAAATTCCCTGTTCTGTTGTCTTGTTGATTGCCCTACAAAAAGAGAAAAGAGTCCAACACAAATCTAAAGACTGTAGATTTGTGAGTGTGTGTGTGTTTATGAGTGCAAGAGAGAGAGAAAGAGAGACAGAGGGAGAGATAAATGGAGGGAGAGAGGGAGGGAGGAGGGAAGAGTGGGTGTGGGTGAGATTTACCAGCCAAGCAAGGGTAAAAGTGTACAATGCGGGAAAAGCATGACATCATTGACATGATTCATGTGTCTGTTGATAAATTAATGGCTCTTTGAATAGAGCAGAGACGGGAGCACATAAAACTCAGCACAATACTTATATGGTGATGGATCAGACCTTAAAATGTAGCCGTTGAAGTAGATGCCTTTCTCTGTGCGTATATCTGGGGATGATATTGATCTCTGCCTGATTGTGGTAAAAATTATAAATAGTGTGTATAAGTGCAAAGGAGAGAAAAGCAACCGTAGATCTTCCTTCCAATAAGTCTCTTACAGAGCTCTAATATGTGTGGAATAGAGTTCTCACCAACAGAAACTTTGTCCTCATTTTTTCCTTTAAGGGGCTACTTAACAGGAGCAATCAATGCATCAGGATCCATGAAATTTTAAATTATTTGGGGAAGAAAAATGTGTGTGCTCTAACACCACCACCTCACTTTGAAAAGAACTATGCCATTTGTAATCTCTCAAACACATGTTCAATCTCCTGGAGTGCTTACTCTCAATGCATAGTATCCCTGCGTGACATAATTCCACTTCAGATGTACTATGTTAGAACAGCTGAAGAAGACACTTGTTGCTGTTGTTGTTTAAGCCAATGGCCATATCTCAAACCTATACCAGTTTAGGGAAGACTCACCCATCTCTCCAGCTACCAAACCCTATCATCAGCCTTTCCCAGAGAATAGGCATGTACATTCAGAAATGAGTACATAAAATAGGTAAGAAATCAGCAATAAATAAAATAAAAGCAGCTCAATGACACTTACTCATTATCATATAGAGAGACCAAGGAAGGACATACACACTATTACACTTCCTGAAACACGGATGTTTATTATCCTATATCTTTCCTCCCAGACTAAGGAGTGAGGGCAGACACAGCTATGCTCTTTCAGTGTCCTTTGAACCTATGGCAATGTGAGGCCTCAGTATTTGCTGCGTGATGAACTTCCTGTGACCTTTCTCACTTTCTCGTTTGACATAATCATTTGGGGTCTTTATATCACAGATTCTTTTTTCTCTCTGTCAGTGCTTTGCTATTGTAATTAATGACTACAGCACAAATGCCTCTTACGTTTTCCTGCTTTCCTTGTTACAAAGGGCTCATAGGTGTTTGTTCTACTCCACGGAGCCTATTCTATTTTTCTCTAAATTTTACTTCCCCTCTGTGTCCCTTAGTGGGAAGAGCATTCCCCAAATTAGTAATTTTCTACTCCAAAATCTAAATTTTGTCTCCAGGAATCAGTAATAAAAAGAAAAGAGCTACAAATAAAATAGAAAAGTAAACTTGTTCTCATTTCTCTCCCCTTAGTGTATGTGTGTGTGTATATATATAAAATGTGTGTAATATATATATATATATATCCCAGATATAGATAGATAGATAGATAGATAGATAGATAGATAGATAGATAGATAGATAGATAGATAGGTAGATAGATGTCATGGAATCATTGACTTTGTTTTTCCAACTGTGGAAGATATTAACCAAAATGGGAATTTTTTTCTTGCTGCTCTGGCTCCTGTAATTTACCATTTGGCTCAGGCTTTGGCTGAAACTGCTCTGAATTATTAAAGTGAACACTGTGTTTTCCTTTCTCTGAACACTTTACAACATTTAATAAAAAAAGCATACTTGTTCTCTTAAAGGTATTTATTGGACAACTGTCTTCGGGGAATGGGTATCACAGTTGTATAAGACATGGTGTCTGTGCACTGCAGAGGGGTGGATATGGATGCTGTACAAGAACTACCAGTGGAAACAATGATATGGCTCTGAAAGTACAAAAAAAGGATCTCAACAGTCATGATTTTACTCATGAAATCTACTAAAAACTACGCTCGAATTGGTCAAAAAGTGATAAGGCAAATCAGGAGAGAGCATCAGAAAAGAAACTGAAATACAGGAAGATTGCATGGAAACTCAAGTCTGATACAGCCAAAAAGCAAGTATGGAAGGAGGCTAAATGGAACAAAACGGGCAGAGGGAGAGGAGAATAGGTGAAAGGAAAAACAGACTGATGGGAACAGTTTAAAAACATACTCAGGTGTTGTTAAGCACACAGCTAAAGTGGTGTATTCCAGGATGAAAGGCCGCTGCTTGTTCTTTAGTAGATTGAGACAAAGGGCTAGACATCTGAGATTAAAACTGACTTTAGATATAGTTATAAAATATGTCCCTCAGTTGAGGAATGGATACAGTTGCACAATGGAATATTGCTCAGCAATCAAAAACAAGGGAATCATGAAATTTGCAGGCAAATGGTGGGAACTAGAAAAGATCATGCTGAGTGAGGTATCCCAGAAGCAAAAAGACACACATGGTATATACTCACTTATAAGTGGATATTTTCCATATAATATAGGATAATCATACTAAGATCTGTACACCTAAAGAAGCCAAGCAAGAAGTAGGACCCTGGGTAAACTGACCAATCCTCATTCAGAAAGGCAAACAGGACAAACATCGGAAGAGGGGGGAAAAAAGGTAATAAGACAGAAGCCTACCACAGAGGGCCTCTGAAAGACTCTACCCTGCAGGGTATCAAAGCAGAGACTGAAACTCATAGCCAAACTTGGAGCAGAGTACAGAGAATCTTATGAGAGAAGGGGAGATAGAAAGACCTGGAGGGGACCGGAGCTACATAAGAAAAGAAAAAAAATTTCTGGCACAGGGGTCTTTTCTGAGATGACACTCTAACCAAGGACCATTCATGGAGATAATCTAGAACCTCTGCACAGATGTAGTCCATGACAGCTCAGTCTCTAAGTGGGTTCTCTAGTAAGGGGAACAGGAGCTGTCTCTGACATGAACTCAGTGGCAGGCTCTTTGATCACCTTCCCCTGTTTGGGGAGCAGCCTTACCAGGCCACAGAGGAAGACAATGCAGCCAGTCCTGATGAGACCTGATAGACTAGAATCAGATGGAAGGGGAGGAGGACCTTCCCTATCAGTGGACTGGGGGAGGGGCATGAGTGGACCAGAGGGAGGGAAGATGGGATTGGGAGCTGATGAAGAATGGGGCTACATTTGGGATACAAAGTGAATAAACTGTAATTAATAAATAAATATTTTTATTATTATTTATTGTTATCTCAATCACAGGTTAGGTACTTTGAATCCCAGGCGTAGCCCCCTCCCCCATTCCCTCCTACCCTCCCACTCCCTCCCTCATCTCCTTCTTCCCCGCCCCCTCCAAGTCCACCAACAGGGGAGGACCTCC
>CM053763.1:9307616-9373282 GCA_028658305.1 Pachyuromys duprasi
GCTCTTGGTTTCATTGATTCTTTGAATAGTTTTATTTGTTTCTACTTGATTGATTTCAGCCCTGAGCTTGATTATTTCCAGCCGTCTACTCCTCTTGGGTGTATCTGCTTCTTTTTTTTCTAGGGCTTTCAGTTGGGCCATTACATTTGGGATACAAAGTGAATAAACTGTAATTAATAAATAAATATTTTTTAAAAGATGCAAAGCGCATGTATGTTGCCATAAGTTTACAAACTGGTACTAAACAGGGTGAATCAACCAATCAAAAAACTTTCTCTAGCAAAGTCTAAAATTAAAAACAAAATACCAGAACACAAACTTTATTTTCATTTATCATTCTGGCAAAGGTTTTACTGTTTAGTCAACACTATTTTGGAAGTGATGTGAGAAAAGTATGTGCATGAACATCCAATAAAAGTGCAAATATACACACTTATAGCAATTATATACTAAATAGTAAGAGATAATTTATATATTAGCAGCATTTATTAACTCAGCTGTTATATCTGGAAATATGTTCAAAGGTAATGGGAAGATATGTATGCAAACAGATAGATAATTCACAAAGAATTCATTTCAGTGCTATTTATAATATTACAGAAACTAGAAATTTTAATGTTCATCTCTGTGGCTCAGATTCAATATAGTCCAGACTTTTACTATGATTACCTGGGATATTTCTAGTTCATGGCTTTGTCCTATCATAATTACAGGTAATCCCTCATTTCCTTTCACTATTGAATCATCTCATAATGAAAATTAAATTATAAGATGGTCTAAGCAATATAGTTTTAACCAAGACATTTTTGTAGCCACAGAAGCCTATCTTACCTGACATTTTGGGTATCATATGTGACATCTTATGAATAAATAAAAAGTGTAAAGCAGACTATAAGATGCAATTACCACATTTATTAAAATATATATGCAAGTGTATAATCAGATCTATGCCAGTAATTAGTAATATAGTAACTTAATAACTTTGCTTGGCAGAAGTTGGACAAATTTTAGTTTATTATTCATATTTCAATGGCTTAAACTTTCACCATAAGCAAGTATTACAAAAACAATAAAGTTGTTTTCATTCAGGAAAAAAATCAGGTCATGAACATGAAGGTTTCAAGGAAATCAAATACTATGTTTTGAAAACCTGACCCAACTTTATGTCCATTAGATATTAAAACATATGTGGTTTCAATGTCAAATACCATATTCTATAAAAGATCCTAAGGTTTACAGTATGCAATACAATTTGACTTTATTACTAATATTTAATTAGTAGTTACATGATGGATGGATGGATGGATGGATGGATGGATGGATGGATGGATGGATGAATGGATGGATGGACAAACATATGCAGAGATAGAAATGTTCAAGAATCAAAGTGAAGCAATCATTTCATCAAGGAGCAATTTGATGATTATCTTAGAGCTTGTATTTTGCTATTTCATAGCTCAGTATTATGCCAATCACTAAAAGGCAAGTGCTATTAGATTAGCATTGGGTTAAACTACACGTAAGCTTCTGCAGTTTAGCCACAAAATAAGAGAGAATGTCAGTAGCCTTGGTGGGAAGAGAGAGAAATAAGCAACCCATCAGCTGTGTCTGAACTGCCGCTTCTCTGCCCTGTGCTGTCAGCATTTTTAAAATGCCAACAAGAAGGAATGCCTTTAACTGATTTTATGTCATGCATAGCTTCTCCTTTCTCTAATTTTATCTGGCTCAGTCTACTAGATTTAAACATTTTATTCTATAGAAAACAAATGTTAAAATAGAATAGATGCAGAAACAAAGCCAAAGCTGGGGTCCTGGCTTTGCTTGTCTTTGACAATAAAATTTTAAATTGTTGCTGTCAAGCTTTATTTGGAAGAAACATCAGAGCTCAAGGACAGCTGCAAAGTCACGAGGTCTTCTGCAGCATCAGGAAGATTTGGGCTCCATATTAAACAGCTGTATGCACCTTGTAAGTCTCTGCTTAAAAACTCAATATTCAATTGTATTCATTGTAGTATGAAACAAAGAAGTTCAAGTAACTTGATGGGCACTCATGTATTTTAAAATTACATCAGGAAAGGCACAGTTAAAGAAAAATTAAGATTGTCATGTTAATATATAAATACACATTAATATTACTTTCAAATTAAATTAAATATAAACAATGTAATAGCTTGTCATTTTCTAACTTCTCTTGGTTGTGAAACTAAATTCTAGTTTTGCAATGCTGGCTTTTAATTTTATGTTTTTCTCTCATTTTAATGAAAAAAAAAACATTAGTGAGCCAAATAAGTTTGGCTGTTATAACTATTCCTGACCTAAAATTTTGTGATTCTACGATTCTTTTTCAAAGTAGTTTACTGCATATAGTTATTTACCTGCTGAAAAAGTAACTAATTAATGTTTTTAGATTTATTCATTGTATTTCATGTGTTTGCCTGAATGTATGTATTTGCATCATATGAATGCCAGGTGTCCTCAGAGGTCAGAAGAGGTCATCAAACACCCTGGAACTGAAGTTCTGGCTAGTTGTGAGCCACCATATGTAATGATTGTGAACTACCATGCTTTAACTGGAACCATCCTAAGTCCTTTGCAGCAGCAGGAAGTGTCCTTAACCACTGAGCTATGTCTCCAGCCTCTTGCCATAGTAGTTTTAAACCCCTTGAATACCTGGCTGATACATACATAGTGAAAGTGCATTTGTTTCTAGTTCCAGGATAAATGGAAAAGAAACATCACTTTCTTAACCCGAGACATCCAAGCTAACCAGTGAAAGGATAGCAACCAACCTCGAAAATAAAAGACAATGATAAATTAATCAGTATCTTTCAGCTTTTTAATGTTCACTCTGTTGTGGCTTATTTTCTAACTAACTATTCACATTTGTACTAAACTGATGTCCAGAATTCAGTGCTTGAGATAATAAACAAAAGTCTTACCCCTTTGACTGCAGAATTCAGGCTCCATAGACTTGACCCTGCCCTCCAAGCATGGATCACTTCTGTTTCTTCTATGCACAGGAAATCACAAGGAGCAGCATAGGAGTGAATCCAACAGCACAGGTGACACCCATAATTTCATACAGTGAAAAATATGATCTGTGGCTAGCTGCCACTAAACTACTGAGAGGAACGAAGGATTATCTGAGTACCTCTGCAGAATCCTTAACACTCTGCCACTGTGTTTACTTCATTTAGCCGGTAACCCCCAGAAAGCCAGCCACAAATACCCCAATCACACAAGGGCTTGGTGCTTCAGGAATTTGAATGTTCTTCCCCACCTTATCCCACCAAGATCTCTTCATTATCTAATGAAATACAGTTACTGGAAGACAATAATTCAGGAGGTATGGGTAAGGTGAATTGCAACATTTAGAACAATCTTGCATAGTATCATAGATAGTACTGACATTGCAATGATTCAGACCAAATAACTTGATCTGTTAGAGCAATGAGCCAGGATCTAAAGTGTTCAGAGATGACCCACTGGAAAATGATTGTGTGCAAAGGTTTAGCTACACATTATTTATTCAGTGGTACAGTTGTTTGTCTTTTTCTTCACTCATATAATACATCCCAACCACAATTTTCTCTCCCTGAACTCCTCACAATTCCTCTACACTCCTTTCCTCACCCCGAATCCATTCCTCCTCTGTTTCCCTTCCCAGGGACATCAACAAAATATGCCATAAAAATTTACAATATGACTAGCACAAACCCTCATATCAAAGCTGGAAGAGGCAACCCAATAGGAAAAAAAAGAGTCCCAAGAGCAGACAAAAGAGTCAGAGACACCCCCACTCCTACTGTAAGGGGTCTCAAAAAACACCAAGCTACACAGCCTTAACACATACGCAGAGGACTACTTATGACCCACACTGGCTCTATTTCTTTATTTTGTTCTTATGATGATTGGAATCTTAAAAAGAAAAGCAATATGAGACTAAATAAAGCAGGAGGTAGATTATAAGACCTAAGCATCCTAAGTTATGCCTGGCTCTTCTACTATTGGTCTCAGAAAGTTTTTCAGCATCCTCACTCTTAGATGCTCTGAGAAGGGAGATAATAAAAGCATATGCCTTGAAGGGTTTTTTCAGATCAAATGAAAATACAGGAAGTGCTTGGGAAAATTCCTCGATTATAGGAAATTCTGTTTGCAAGACCGATAATTTCACTGTGAGATTCTGAAAGGTGCTCAGGACAGAGTCTTTGGCACTTTGCTTCTAGCTATGAAGAGAAATTGAGGTTTCTGTTTTTTTCATATGTGATAGAAATGAGGCAAAACAAATTGCGTTTAGAACATAATTCCATTTCCTTATAAGGAAATGGCAGATTTGAAAAACAGCTGATACTACACTCTATAAAAATATTGATTTTAAGTGAATTTTAACCAAGAAACACAAGAGAACAACCTCCAAAAATTTGTGTAATGCTCCCCCCCAAGAAAGACAAAGCTGGTTTTAATTATCTGAAATTCTAAAGAAACTTTCTGCTGTTAGATAAGCAAGAAAACCCCACAGGACACACAGACTAACTTAGAGATATAACACAGTGCAAGGGATGAGGGATGAGGGAGATAAGACATGAGACATGATAAGCTAGGGTCAGATGGAAGGGAAGGAGGACCTCCCCTATCAGTGGACTTGGGGGAGGGGCATGGGAGGAGATCAGGGAGAAAGAGAGTAGGATTGGGAGGGAAGGAAGGAGAGGACTACAGTTGGGACACAAAATGAACAAACTGTAATTAATATTAAAAATAAAATTTAAATTAAAAAATAATCAAAAACAGTCTAGAAAAAAATAACTACTAAATAATTTTTTAATTTTATTTTTATTTTTATTAATTACAGTTTATTCACTATATATCCCAACTGTAGTCCTCTCCCTGATCCCCTCCCAGTCCCACCCTCCCTCCCTCTTCTTCTCCTTTGCCCCTCCCCCAGTCCAATGATAGGAGAGGTCCTCTTCCCCTTTCATCTGACCCTAGTCTATCAGGTCTCATCAGGACTGGCTTCATTGTCTTCCTTTGCAGACTGGTAAGGCTGCTCCCCCCTCAGGTGGAAGTGATCAAAGAGCCAGTCCACAAGTTCATGTCAGAGACACTCCCTGTTCCTACTACTAGGGAACCATCTTGGACACTGAGCTACCATGGGTTACATCTGTGTAAGGGTTCTAGATTATCTCCATGCATTGTCCTTGTTTGGAGTATCAGTCTCAGAAAAGACCCCTGTGCCCAGATTTTTTGGTTCTTTTGCTCTCCTTATGGAGCTCCTGTCCCCTCCAGGTTTTTCTATCTCCCCTTCTTTCATAAGATTCCATGCACTCTGCCCAAAGGTTGGCTATAAGTCTCAGCATATGTTTTGATACCCTACTGGGTAGAGTCTTTCAGAGACCTTCTGTTATAGGCTCCTATCCTGTTCCCTGTTTTCTCCCACTTCCAATGACCATCCCGTTTACCTTTCTGAATGAAGATTGAGCTTTTTACCCAGGGCCTTCCTGAAAGGAGATCAAGGGGATTCAGTTTGGACAGGAAAAAGTCAAAGTATCATTATTTGCAGATGATATGATAGTATACATGAATGAACCCAACAATACTACCAGGGAACTCCTACAGCTGATAAACACCTTCAGCCAAGAGACTGTATACAAAATCAACTCAAAAAAAATCAATATCCTTCCTGTATACAAAAGAAAAATGGGCGGAGAAAGAAATTAGGGAAACCTCAGGGTCGTTCTGATTTGCATCTCCCTGATGGCTAAGGCCATTGAGCATTTCTTTAAGTGTTTTTCTGCCATTCTACAGTTCTCTACAGAGAGTTCTCTTTTTAACTCCATACCCCATTTTTTTCACTTTTATTTTATATTAGTCACAGGTTATGTACTTTTATCCCAGATGTAGCCCCCTCCCACATTCCCTCCCTGTCACCCCCTTCCCTCCCCCATCTCCTCCCTGCCCCTTTCCAAGTCCACTGATAGGGGAGGTCCTCCTCCCCTTCCATCTAACTATAGCTTATCAGGTCTTTTCAGGAATGGCTGCAATGTCCTCTTCTGTGGCCTAGCAAGGCTGCTCCTCCCTCAGGGGGCAGGCTGGCTTGTTGACCATCCCCCCACCCTGCCACCCCCCTCCACCCCCGAGGGAGCATCCTAGCTAGATCCCAGAAGAGGACATTGCAGACATTATTGCAGACATTGCAGAAGAGGACATTATGCCCTGAAGAGGCATAATAAGCTAAGGTCAGATGGAAGGGGGGGAGGTCCTCCCCTATCAGTGGACTTGGAGGGGGGCAGGGAGGAGATGAGGGAGGGATGTGGAGAGTGGGAGGGAATGAGGGAGGGGGCTATGGCTGGGATACAAAGTATATAACCTGTGATTAATATAAAAATAAATATATTACTTAAAAAAAGAAATTAGGGAAACAACACCCTTCACAAAAGTCACAAATGACATTAAGTACCTTGGTGTGACCCTAACCAAGCAAGTCAAGACTTGAATACTATATAAATTTTATCATGTTTTCCTTTCATTGAAAAGAGATTTTTTTTCACATAATATATCTTGATTATGGTTTCTCCTCCCTGTGCCCCACCTCTTCCCCACTTTCCCTGCCATCCAGATCTACTCATCTTTCATTAGAAAGCAAATAAACTTAAAAGAGATAATACTAAAGTAAGATAAATCAGAAGGTAACACCTCAAAATAGGACAAAATAAACAGAACGAAAAGAACCCAAGAAAAGACACAAGAAACAGATACACACCCAGAAACCTATTCATTCATGCTCTCAGAAATACTATAAAAACACTTAGGTAGGAGACATAATATCTATTCAGGGGAACTGTAGAGTAAAGTAAATAAATATAGATGTAATGAAAATTAAAAATAAAATAAAAAATAAAAGCCCTGACAAGACATTGAAGCAAGGAACCTCCAATGATGCCACTGCGTTCACTTTCTGTAGGCTGTCTACAGCAGGACATGTGGTCTACACTTAAGAGGAGTTCGTTTCCCCTGCGACACTCCCTTGGAGAAAACTAAATTTTCACTTGCAAGTACTTACCAAGGGGAGATAACTTCTGGGTCAGGGTTGGGAGCATATGTCCACTTCTGCAGACTGTGCAGTGCCTGTGCTGGCTGCCTCAGTCTCTGAGTTCAAATGTACCTCAGCCTCTTCCATTTGGAAGGCCTTGTTTTCTATCCTCCATCCCCTCTGACTCTCATACTCCTCCTGCCTCCTCTTCCACCCTGAGGGGAAGAATTTGATGGAGATATCTCACTTAGGGCTGAGGGTTCCAAGGTCTCTCACTGCCTACATAATATCTGTCTGTCTGTGGGTCTCTATGTTAGCTCCCTTCTGCTGTGGAAGGAAATTTCCCTGATGGTGGCTAAGCCAGACACTGATCTATGAGTATAGCAGAATGATTTAGGAGTCTTTTTGTTGCTACATTCTTTTAGTAAAACCATAATATTTAGTTTTACCCTAGGTCTCTGGGCTATCTAGTTTCAGGTTCTTGGTCACCTTATAATATTACCCCAAGGTCCAAATTAGAACTTGTGGTATGACCTGCATGAGGAGGAAAATGTGTCTTCCTGTCTTATGCGCAGGAATGAGTATATCTCTGATAAGTCCCCAGGCTCCTTGCAGCCTTTCGTTGGGCATCAGCCAGTTCTTCCTGCAGTATCTCCTCATCTCCTTCCAGCCAGTGATTGATTATACATCTTCATTATCTAGGCAATTCATGCACAGAATATAGAATGGACTCAGCAGTCACTGTAAGAAGTAGAGAAACAAAATTGTGATTTGGGACACGATGTGATTTAGGCAGGAGCTATGTTTTAAATAACAACACACCAAATCTATGGTAGTCCCACTTGGCTGTCAGAGGGTGTGTGTGAGTGTGTGTGTGTCTTTGTGCATCTTCTATCACACTGAACTATGCCCTTGAACTTAAGAAATATTTTCTGCAGAGAAAAAATAAGCAGCTAAGACACCCTTTATTCACTGATATCTTCTCCAAAAATAAATGGTTTCATCAACTCTTTGTCTCTTGAATATTGTAACTCAGAGAGAGACAGATTGACAGAGACAGAGACTGAGAGACAGAGAGACAGACAGAGACAGATAGACAGAGACTTAGGTCACTGGGGTCCAGTCAACATGAATCCTTAGACCTCTCCTGCAAAGTAGATTAATTTATTATCACAGTTGTAGAAGAAACTGTTATTTCATAGAATAATTTGCAACACTAGCTATATGTTTATAGTAAGCATTCACCCTTAAGGAATCCTTAATATACTAAGAAAAAATAGCTGTAGAAAAAAAATTGGCTGTGAAAAGGAAGCATGCCAGGGCTCCCCCATTCTTTCCTAGCAATATCAACTAGAAAAAGTGGGAAAGAAGTTCAGGGTGTGTTGGTGGAAGAGAAAAATATATATACATAAAAACAGAATAAAACTGGGTAGGTAGACATTATTACAGGTCAATAAATACCTTTGTTGTTCAGGAATATCATTTCAAAACAACAGGAAAATGAAAGATGAGTTGAAAAACATCTCATTGGGCTAGTAGACCTTGGCTCATTGATGCCTTTCTCTTGCTCTATTTTGGTATCCACATGTCTTTCTTTTAGAGATAATCTGCCACCAAATTTCATTGGGGGCTCAAAACTTCCACTTAAGTAAAGTATATATCTGTATACAATAATTTGTTTCACAATAAACTAAAATTCCAAATGCTTTTTTGCAAATTGTTTCAAAGAACAGTCTTCCCAATCCAGCTGTAAATGTCGTTATTTTGCCTAAATCATCAGATAGCTTGGGTTTATTATTCAGTGTCATTGTTTTGGATTAAGCTTGTCACAATCATTTTGAAACTTCATTCTGAAATTTGTCACATAAGCTACTCTCCAAATTTTGCATTGTGTATAAATTCAGTAACCATGTTTTTAAAGCATTTAGTCATGTCACTGATAAAATATGAAAATGGCAAGGAAAATATAAATTAACAATACTGCCTTACAAATAACCCAGCATACAGGAAGAGCTAAGATTCTCTAGGGTGGTTGCTTGATAACTTTCAGAACAACCTAGGCTTTGTGTGTGTGTGTGTGTGTGTGTGTGATTTACCATGAAATAAAAGGAGCCTTTGTCTAAATGATATGCAGAAGCCATTACACCCAACTTGTCATCCTTATCCTTAAAAGACAGTGCTTTATAATGTAGCATTAATCAACAAATCTATGTCTGCTCTCCACACCCTAAACAACAACCACATAAGCTTTTCTACAGGCTCAAAAATATATAGGCTTAGTAATTCATCCTTGGGTGTCAACTATGTGACAAGGAACCCGTGTCAATGTACTTATGGACTCTTCTCTGTTTTCTACAACAAAAAGCTATAAGGATGTTTTTGAATAGTATACTTTTTTTCCTGATAGACATGTTCTGGCCACTTGGCAAGCTTCACAATTTCAAGTACCAACATTGTGCATGTCTGATATTTTGGAATTCTGTCATTATGTTGTAAACATTACAGTGTTTGGGAACCAGAAGGTAGACAAATGTGGAATTTCCATCAAAACAGGCTGAGTTTCTTAATATTGCCAAAATAATTTGTCATTTGGAAGACAGTTTGGCATTTCCAACCTTCATGGTGATTGGCTTTATTGGCTTAGCTATGTAAAAACATTAACTCATCATCTTATACCATTTATCTTATTTAAAGTCTATGTCTCCTCTCATCTGTAAAGGTTTATTTTTTTTTTGCTAAAAATTGTGGATTTAAATATCATATTTGAAACTTTATGCTTAGTCTTATCAAATCTAGGTTGGGATAAGTCCTCATCTTAGGTTTTAGAATGTCATTAGTTCTGCCTTTTATCAGGAATTTCCCTTCTCTGACCCTCTTCTGGATCTTCTCCAGGTTTGTAGCACATTTCGTAGGTAGGTTGATCCATCAGCTGTATGTAAAGCTTTTTCACAGGGAGATCACTGTCCTCTGTATGCACAAGGGGAATGCTTTCACTGCAGTTCCTTGAGATTCCACAGGATGGTGGCCTTGTCTCCACAAACCAGACATCAAGTCCTGTGCTAGGACTTCATGAGCCTCAATTTCAAGTTTGCGTCTCAAAGCAGCTGTCAACCTGTCAAAGACCCTGGAAACAGTTGGACCTCTGGGCATGTGCTCAATCCAGCACCTATGGCTGGAATACAGACATTGTGAGCTGCAAGTTGTTTGCAGTGAGCAGGGAAATATCCCAAGACTCATTTTGTTGTTGTTGTTTTGCTTCTCAGTTTTCCTTTTCCATTTTTTTTTTTATTTTTGCCCAGTTGACATTTTGAGAATAGTGGATAAAAATTCACAGCAAGGTCTTAAGCAATAAATAATATTCTACTCTATTTATTGTCCTCTACTCTTAATCATTTACCTCCTTAAGAGCCAACATGTAGATTCTGAGTATTGAAGGACAGTTCCAGAAGGATATCTCTGTCAAGTATAAAACACATGTGAGATTTCAAAACTCCAACACCAAAACGATAAATAAAAATTATACTTTGATATGCACAAAAATGTTTCTACATATTAAGTTGCAATACATCATTAAATTTGATTTCTCTTCTTATTTCTCAATAGTATTTACCAGAAATTTTGAAATGTAACTTGATTTTCTGGTTTTCATAAACACGAGTTCCATGGTACTGAGCTTTTGTTGAAGAAAGCTAGATCATGTTTATTAAGCACCAAGAGTTCCAGTATTTCAGTACGACATTTTCTCAGAAATTCTACTTAGTGGGCTAGTTATCAAGCCTTTTGGAAAATGAATGCCAGAGAAGACTGACACAAATCTACCTTAAAGAGTCTTAAAGAAGAGCTGAGCTATTGCAGTTGACCCTCAGGCTCATGGGTGCTTAAATGATGTGAGATCCCCTCCTATAGCTGTATTGGTTTTAAAAATAGTACAGATTGTTATCTTATACCTATTTTTCTTTCTTTCTTTTTATTTTCCTATCCAATTTCATTATGTTTGATAGGTAAACAGCATGCTGATGTAGGACAGATTTTTATTATTAGAGAGAGGTTTACCAAGGGTGGACTGAGGACCTCCACCCTCAGTCAGGAGTGGACCAAGGACCACCACCCTCAGTCAGGACAGAGTCCTGATGTACCAGAATGCAGCACATTCAAAGATATAATCAGCACATGAAAGCCAGCCAACTGAATGTGAGGTATAAGGCAGCCATAAACAGTTGTCTGAATAATGGAGAATTTCTTTACATTATTTGACTCTTCTGGAGATAGATGTTTTGTAGCAACTACAAAATCACATATATGTGAGGCTCTTTAGGCTGGAGAGCCAGCTGGTTCTTTCCTCCGTTACTTACATGCAACATTTTTACTTTTTTTTTAGTGATAAGTCTTTGAGCTTTTTAGGGACAGAAAGGAGACGATTAGAATGCATGAATTTGAAGGAACCAACAGACTTTGATGAGTTGGTTGAGGAACGCTGGTTGGAACATACAGTGTTTCACATGAACTATGTTAAATTGTAATTCTTCCACGTTTTCTTCAAGTCGTGAAAGAATTAGAGTTTAACGGAGTTCATCCAGTCACCATCTCTCTTAAATACCCTTACCCTCTTCATACATGCTTCACCTATGATGTACACTAGGAATAAAGCAACAGAGAAAAGACAGTCTTTTCCTCTGGTAATGCATAGACTCCTCCACATGCCAAATGTTCCTTAGCCAAAGATTTGCACTTGACTATCACTAGTAAGAAATTTATTTCCATATAAAAGGCTGTGCCATGCTTAACTTCTTTTTTTTTAATGAGAGATCTTTAATACATACAAAATTTTGTTTCTTTATACAACTGTAGTAGCTTTGAATCAAACCACTAGGATTTATTTTTAAAAACAAAATAAAACGATATAAAAACAGCAAGAAGGCCTGAATCCAAAGTTTTTCCTCTAATAGTACCAAATACCACGAGGCACAGAATATTATATGTACAAATCTTTAATACAAATACAACAAGACTAGGCTTCAAAGGAAAACAAACACGAAAAAGCCGGGTCTCACCAGGAGTTCACTACTGTCTGTAGCATTGTCAATGGAAGACTGGCTGCTTCCTGTATTACACATGTCTTCCAGGTCTCTCCCTGATACCCTGTTTCACACAGGAAACTTCCACAGGTTCAAATGAGGTTCTGACATGTTGGCTCAAATTTAAATTTCTGCTCTTCTTGATTTCAGTTCCCACATATTCCTGTTTCTTTCCCCATTTCCCAGATTAAATCTCAGAACTGCTCTGAGCTGAGAAAGGGATTTCACTTCCAGAGCAACTGTGAGAACCTCAGCCCTGGCAGCACAGTGAGACTACAGGAAGGAATTAAGAACCATCAGTGATACCTGGCCCTGCCTCCACCCTGCCACTTCCTGCTCTCCACACAGATGGACATGAGGAGAAGAAAAAGAAACGAGAAGTGAAGGACAGAGAGAGAGGGGGGAGAAAAGCCGAAAAAAAAACATGTCTGCCTACCAGGTGTTCTGTAAAGCCGACCATCCAAGTATAGATTTTGGAGAATTTAGTAAAAAATTGGCTGAAGTATGGAAGCAGTTGCCAGAAAAAGACAAACTGATCTGGAAGCAAAAGGCTCAGTATCTGCAGCACAAACAGAACAAAGCATCACTTATTTTAAAAACAGACTTATTTTTAAATGTGAATGATTTGTGTGTATGGGTGCTTGCAGGGGCCACAAGTTGGCTTTGGATCCCCCTGGAGCTGGAGATAAAAGAGGCCATGGGCACCCTATGTGAGTGCTGCTAACTGAACTCCTCTGGAAGAGCAAGAAGCACTCCCTAAACTTCTGAGCCATCCCTTTATCCCCTCCTGGGAAACTTCTGTTCACCTTGCCTTCTGGTGAGGCTCCCTGCCCTGTTTCGTGAAGCTGGCACGGCTGTGACTGGATTGCATGATCAGTTGCTGGAAGTGCTCCCAAGATTATTTAACATTAAAGCCGCTGAAAATGATTGAACTTCCGAATGATTATGAATTATCACCACTTGAAAGAATCCTGGTTTAGAAGCTGCATGTGGCTTAACTTACGTTAAGAATTTCATGTGTCCCTTGACACAGAAGTTCTTCAAGGACGCTTTGTCTGCTTTGTTGACTGCCTTTTCACAAGACTTAGAAGAGTGTCTGGCACACAGAATGTAAACTACTTAAATAAGTAAATGATACATATTAGATTAAGTTGATATTTAAGCTTTTACTCTATGAATTGGGCTTCATAGTCACTACACATGTTTGGACTAGGTCACTGCCTAGACCTTTACGGATGCATGAAATGCAGTCAGGAGAGAATCCCTGACCTCATATCATCTCCGCTGTAGACAGGGTGGGCATCAGGAATTGCTCCCATGAAAGCAGAAAGCTTGCTGATGGTGCCGTGGGCCATGCAACAGCGTTAAGTTATCCAAGACAAGAAAAGCATCAACAGTACCAGAAGAGTCAAAGCAAGATCTGTGCTGTACTGAGAGCAGTCTCGGGGGCAGAAATGTGGGGTGTTGAGGATTTGCTTTAAAACTCTAAGAAGTGGACAGTCTAATGAAGTCCTACTTAATTTGCATAGGTAGGAAGATCTGGGTTTGGTGAACACATGAATGACTTAAATGACCCAAATATCAAATGGAGTGTTGAGTGAACTGAACTAGGAATGCAGTGGCACAGTGCCTGGCCATGTCAGGTAAGGGGGTACATCTCATAATCACAGGGTCATGGGGTTCAAAACAGTCAGCAATGGAAACTAAAAAGCAGTTGCAGGAGAAGGTGAACAGTATAGCACAACCCCATGCAACCTTGATCTTTGACTGTTCAACTTTCAAAACTGTCAGGAATGAATGTTGTCTAAGTCACCAGGACTATGGTAATTTACTTCAGCAGCCTGAGCACGACCAGCAACCTAGGTCACCATTTGAGTTTTGAGACAGCTAAAAGTGTGTGGGATGGGGTGGAGGTACACATCACTTGACAATATGTCGGCATGCTATTCAAACAGAAAGTAAGTAAATTAATTTTAAGTAGTACAGCTCAATTTCATTTCTTGCATAGGAAAAGAAATGTCAGGAGTCTGTCTAGAAAATCCAGAAGATAAATTCACTTTAAGTGAATTCTATCCAACTAGTCAAAATTGATAGAAGCATCATGTCTCTTGTATATGGTCTACATTGTTCAAATACTAACTGCATCTAATATGTATCATAGGATTATATAAAATATTTCTACTATATGATAAGATGAAGGAAAAAAAACTTTCTTTTGACATGTTTCCCACCTCTGTCTTTTTAAATTTATCTTCTCAAGTGTGACCACGTAGTTAGCAAGAGCATAGTCAGGTATTTCAAATTGACACTTGCTTCATGTACATGTTCTCTGTGGACTCTGTCATGTATAGCAATGTTGGAAGACCTACCTGCCAGTCCAGTCTATAAAGTTTTTCTTGATGTATAGAGAATCTCCCCTCCTTATTTATTGCCTTGAAGTCCTTCTTTTTTATGAAATCACCAATTTCATAAAACATGAGAAGTGGCTATTTTCATGAGGTTATTGAAGTTTCTTTTGCAGCCCACTAGCTGGGAATAAAATTTCCTGGTGATTTAATTTTGCTGTATTTCCTTACTCGGGTTTAACTCTACTCATCCCAATGGGTATCAGAGTAAAGATTTACATATTACTATGAAAATGAGCAGTGATACTATAACATGGATGATACTTTAAATAATTTAATTCAGAACACTTTATACCCTGTGAGTTTTAATGACTTAATATCAACTGTAGGAATTTTTTAAATGGTTATGAAATACAGAAGTTTCAGTTGGGCCAGTCAGGCTGGAGACCAGAAATGATCCGCTGGGCAGCATGACCCTGGGAGTGTTCTTTGTTTCATATACCCCAGTTGTCACAATGAATGAACTATCAGCATAATAACTTCAGTCAACGATGACAGTGTGCACTCACAGTAAGCATGCTGCAGTGCTAAGATATAAAATTGCAGTATCCTTGAATTAATTTTTAGAAAAGAAAGTAATGGTATTTTGGTCTCAATTGATGCTCACGATGACACATCACTGCTTTTCTTCCTGTGTGGGTACCTAACTATAGTACCAATAGCCTGGAAGTCAGTAACACTGAGTCCCAAGGTAGGAATACTCACTCATGTGAGTGTCTGTAGTCCCTCTTCCCCTGTGCCAGCCATCCTTTCTCATCCCTTAGCTCCTTGTTCCAATGTTAACCATCTGGGTTAGTTACCTTTCTTTTCGCTGTGACCAAATGCCAGACAAATGCAATTGTAGGAAGAAAGGGATTATTTTGGCTTATAGTTAAATTGGGGTTATAGTGCCAGCAGAAGGGTCATATCAGATCTCTGGTTGGAGTACAGATGGCTCTCAGTTCTCATATGTTTCGTTTTGCTTTCCTTCTGGTATTCAGTCCATCTGGCTGCCATATTCAGGATGAGTCTTTCCTCTTCAGTTGAACTCTTCTTATTCTTCTGTCCTTCTATGGGCTTTTAAAACTCAATACCCTGAGCTGTTGAGTATACTTATGAGAACATTCTGTGCGTGCACGCACGTGCACACACACACACACACAGAGCTAAAATAATAGTTTCATGCCTGTGACTAATGAAAACTAACTAACCTTTGCTGAAACCTCCAGGGAACCACTGGGGTATAGGGAATTTATTATTACACTAAGGTCTTAAAATAATAAAATCAACATTATTATTAGACTAGTGATATATATTGGAAAATTGGGAGGTAAAATTATTGACTGGGTTGCATGGGATACTGAAAATGGAATTCATAAGAATATGGAATAATGTAGTGGGAAGGGACTCAAAAATTTCAAACATTAGATGATATATTGGATTGATTGCATGAATCCGGTCCTCTTTCGTTCTAATACCTCAAAATAGATATTTATTATCTCTTGTTTAATCCTGGCAATACTACTATATATTAGTAAGAAGTTCAATTGTTTTCTCCTGTTCAACTAAAATACTTGAAACCTAGAATGAAGCTGAGGCTTTGATTGAAGTAAACCTCTTCATCTTAGCAGGAAAACAAATAAACAAAACCACATTCATTTCTCAGGCCTAGGGCAGGAAAGCTGTTCCCTGAGTTAGCTGGCCTGCTAACCCTAAAAAGAGACCACACAAGGAAAACTTCTTTTTACTTGTTAAATATAGCACTTCATTTTACAGGAAGAAGAAAAGGTCAACACCGTGATTGTGTCACCGTGTAATTCATGAGGTCAACCTGTGCCCTCAATCACTACATACTATATTTGTCTACAACATTTATAAAATCAAGCTGATATGAGCACACAGTTTGGAGAGAAACATACTCCTAGCATACAGTGCATCATGGGAAATAAATTTGCAAATTGAAGGAAGTCTGTGAGAAATGAGGGTAGCCTAACAGCAGTCAATAGAACTGATCTGTCACATGTGCCAACATTTTAGAGATCTAAAGAGTTTTCCTCTGTAGGACAAATTAGATAACTCTTTTGTAAATCTTTACTGTTTACTATATCAATGATTCACTAATATGTCCTCTTGATAATCCAACTGCCTGTATTCTCTGTGAAGATTGTTTTTAAAAAATATTAATTCATTATCATTAAATAAAACTAACTTGGCCCTAGTGAGCATCATAATATCTAGATAAATGAATATGTGATTGATAGAAGATAGATAGAGATAGACAATATAGATAAGGAGATAGATAAACTATATAGAAAATATAGATACAGAGATATAGATTATAGTAAATAGATTAGGTAGATGATAGATAAATAGATAGACACACACATACATACATAGATGATATACAAGTAGGTAGGTTGATACATACAGAGATGATAGATAGATATAGGTAGGGAGGTAGATGTTAGATAGACAGACAGACAGACGATAGAGCACATATATCTGTCCCCTTTATGGAAGTGCCAGGATGTTCTTGCTTCCCTCTAGAATGATGTCAGAATTATATACGCAGGCATAATATTCAGTTTGTAGTAGAGGCAGTCTTAAAACACAGTCCCAATAATTCTGAGTTTCTGAAATTAAGAAGCATGTCCTCTTTCCTTCTGGCAATTCAGTTCGTGTGAGTGAAACTGACAATACATGAACAATTGTTCATTTTTTATGTTCAAGTTTGTGTTCATTTTTCACAGTTAATTCTCTTGAGATTCAAGAACTTTGAAATGTCATTGATAATAATGGGGGCATTCGGGGAGGAGGCATTTTCTTGGCACTGTGTGCAGTGAGTGACAGTCTGTTCTTTTCCTTATGTGTGAGCATCATTGATTTGGAGAATGGCTTCCTATACCAACTCAGTGCTTCTGTGCAACTGAACAAGATAGTCAAAGTCCTCAAGACTTCAGGATAGTTAAATGTTGCATCCTGCTGGGATCAGGGTGATTAGCATTGCAATGCCTTTTTTTGTGTGTGTGAATCTTGGAGCTGTGATATATCCTGAAAGACCTGGTTTACATGGCAGAGAAACCTGCTTGCTTGAATTCTTGCCTTGTGTTGGAAAGAATACTTTGTGGCTGTTTACAGGACTGCTTTTCCCTTGGGAGACTCCGTTCTAGTTCACCTTAATTCATTATTGATTCACGGCCTGTTGCTTTTGCCTTCATGATGATGAGTGACAGCATTAGCCTGGAATTTAACAAAATTTGCTGCATACTTTTTCATCACCCCACACTTTTGCTGTCAAAGCCCCACTTGAGACACTGCCTTTCTATCTTCTTTTCTGTCCTTCTCCATGAGTACCGTTCCCTATTAAGGCCAGCACATAAAAGGCCTACATTTACTATTCATGTTTCTATCAGTTTCCCTTTACAAGGCACTCTGATTTTATTAAGCACCAATATCTAAGATGCCTACAAGTTTATCCTTTTAAAATTTCCTACTGGTGGCTGGCTTTGACGTGGGGGCTGAAATGGACTCTTCAGTATTCCTAGCTCAGATGGAGTCTTGGACAAGATGACCAGCACAGTTTAGCTGTAGATACTTTTAGCTGCATCATCACAGCCACACATAATTAGCTGTCTGGACTCTGAAACTGGGATTTCAATCATCTTGGTAGGTAGGTATTTGCTTATTGACTCTTATTATCTTAGGGTCAAGGGTGACTGTCAAGAGTTCATAGACACACGCAGCAACTTTCTGGGGTCTTTGTTTCTCTGAGATGGGGAAGCCGGGGACTATTTACTCAAGGCTGTGCTTTAAGGGTAGCAGATGAAGGAGCCCTCAAATTCTTTGGCATTTGTGGTAGATAACAGAATAGAAATTTTTGGTTTCTGGAAATTAAGGAAAACTATCATATTGTATTTTGTTCCTATGGTCTTGATTTGTTTTGTATCATGCTAGCCCAAACTCATCCAATAGCTGAACATTTCTCTCTTGCATTAAACATTAGACTACTTTGGAACTTTATTGAAATTTATTGAATTCTGTAATGAAATATTCAACAATGATATAAGTCTAGAGTCCTATCTCTAAAATACTTGGAATGAGATGCACCAGGATTTTTTTTTTAACTTTGTAATTTGGCAACGCATGATGAGATGTCACGGGGATGGGGTCTGAAGCTAAACATTGATTTGATTTGTTTCTTATATACCTTAGACACACAGTCCCAGGTACGTTTATGCAATGTGTTTCCTTAGACACACAGTCCCAGGTACGTTTATGCAATGTGTTTCTACATTCCTGTATTTTTACTCTGAGTCTTCCCTGGGGCCAAAGGTGGAATTTTTCATGTGTGAGGTCATGTTTGTGCACAAAACTGCTGGGGCTTTGGAAAACTCACATTTTGTGTTTAGGGGTGTTCAGCATGTATGACAAACCAAAACACAAAAGAAAAGTAAAAAGAAGGAAATACGTTTGTACCCATGAGGAACTTAACTAGCTTGCATGATTGACTTTCACATCACGGATGACAAAGGAGAATTACAATATGAAATCAATGCACACAAAGCACCTTTTATTCAGCATCACTTTGATTTATTTTCCTAGATTCTTTTTCTCAGATGGAAAAATAATTTCATCAGGAAGTGAAAGTGAAGAATTTCATGTTTTAATGCTTTCCTTAAGAAACAAAAATCAACATTGCATTACATCATTGTTCTGCCTATTCCTTCTCTCAATTGGCTAATTTGTTTTTAAAAGAAAACATCCACTAGCAGAAAACAACGTGTTCTTTTCAACAGAATAATTATATTTTATTGCTGCTTTTCTTAGTATATGTTTTCCTCAATTTCTCAGGGAAGGGGAAAGTCTAGGGGAAAAAAATCTATCTAAGTAGTTTACATGGTTGTAACTTTTAAATTGCTGCCGAAGGGGGAAAAATGTAAAAAAAAATTAAATGTGAAACATCACATAAATTCAAAAAAAAAAAACTTACCTCACCCTACCACCTATCACAGTCTACAGCTTGACTTCCTAAATAGTATTACAGTCCTTTATTATAAGCCCCTACTGATACTATGGTATGTATTTTTCTTTTAAAAAATGCTACTACAAAAAAATCTTTTCTCCTTGTTTTTGCTTATCATGTACTTAAGCTACAGATAACTGTTGAGTAAAAAGCCTACAATAGGTATAAATGTAATAGTTAACTGATCCTGTTTGCTGATGTTCTTTTCCTGGTCCACAGAAGATGGCATCTTTTAATCCAGCATCTTCTCCTGTTTCTTGCCTTCCTTTTTCTTCTTCTTTGATTCTGCTGTGATTGAAAGAAAGAGAGAAGAAGAAAATAGCATCAAGGTACTAATCGATATGAAAGAAAAACTCCTTTTCTTTTAACTGGCCAAGATCAATAGACAAGGTGTTCGTTCTTGTCAGTGTGTGTGAGCATATGCACATACAAGAGTTAGGGGAGTGTCTATAAGAATAAGCAAGAAGAACACAGCTTACCTATGTGTATAGCTAAACATGCTTGTTCTCTTGCTGGCTCTCTCCATTTGGAATATCAAATATTGTGTGAGGGTCTTCTTAGAAAACATATACATCAGAGTGGCCTCTCTTGGGAGTAAACAAGGTCTCTACTTGATGGACAGCGTAAGTAGACTTGCTTAGATTCATTGCTTCTCACAGTCCCTTCAACTGGAAATGTTCTTTAGCATTCACTTTTTTTTTCCTTCTGAGAAAACAGTTCCAAAGTGCTTCTAGTCTGGATATCACCTGTTGCTAGTACATTCAGGCAAGTTTTTATAGGAGAACTATGGACCATATAGTGTGTAATCTGATGAAGTTTTGTTTAAAGAGTCATGTAGAATTGAGAAAAACAAATAGAAGGTATCAACCTATTTTTACTAGATCTACTAACCCATGAAGACTTGTACCAAATGACTCCACTTTTTTCTGTTCTATTCTTACTGTCTCTCTTTTCCTGATTTGAGAACATACTGGGTCACATTTGAAAGGTTAAAATTGTTTTCTTAGAGAGAGGCATGGATTAACTCTGTGGGTAAAGCCTATTTCATTTCAGTAGTCTTGAAACATGACCATAAGACAAAGGTTTGGTATGAGAGTGAGGGTCACTACTTGACCTAGGGCAGAATTTCAATTTGTAAAGTCAAATGCTTCATAATGGTCACTCAGTGGCTACTCAACAAAGCATTAAGAGCCCGAATAATGCAGACACTAATGAAGGGCACCTTAACACACTGAATAGAACCAAGTGGCATGGCATGCCAAACATTAATTCATACCCCAGCCTCCACATCACCTTTCTCCTGGACTGAGACCGTGAGACAGACATTCTTGCAAGGAAATGAGCAACTGTGAAACAGATGAGAGGAAGCGCTACCTGCTAGAGGATTGACTTTCTCTGTCCCTTCAGTGGTGCCTAAGAGGCATCTCTGCTCCATACATTTTAAATGTAATTTGGGCTCATGTAGACAATGTGAAAACACGCATGCATCACAGCTATACCCTTATGTTTCACCTTCCTGGTTTTGCAAACCTCGATCCATTCCCTTGGCCGATGATTAAGTTCACAGAGTACAATGCTCTTAGCTAGAATGTAGATAAGAGGTGCTAGGAGCTCTGTAAAAGAGCTAACATTTGCATAATTAGAGATGTCACTGTCTTTATGTGCTTGAATGTGTTTATAAAGTCCCAAGACTTCCTGACAAAATAATAAGATTTTAAACACCTCCTTTTGGTAAGAACATAAGTATAAGCCCCATCATTACACTTATTCATTCATTCATTCATTCATTCATTCATTTATTCACTTTACATCCGATCATAGCCCCCTCCTTCCTCTCCTCCCAGTCCCACCATTCCTTCATCTTCTCCCTATTCCCCACCTCTACCCATCAGAAGAGATGAGTCCACACACACACCAACCAACCCTAGTGCATCAAGTTGTATCATGTCTGAGTCCATCCTCCTTTTCTGTGGCCTGGTAAGGCAGCCCCTTCAGGAGGAAGTGATCAAAAAGCAGGCAACAGAGTCCATGTCAGAGACAGTCCATGCTCCCCTTATTAGGGCACCCACAAGGAGACTGAGCTGCCCATTAGCTACAACTGTGTAGGGGGCCTAGGTCCAGTACATACATAATCCTTCGTTGTTGCAAATACCGAGCTGCCTTGGGCAACATCTGTGCAGGGATTCTAAGTTATCTCCATCAATGGTCCTTGGTTGGAGTATCAGTCTCAGAAAAGACCCCTGGGCCCAGATTTTTGGTTCTGTTGCTCTCCTTGTGGTGCTCCTGTTCTCTCCAGGTCTTACTATCTACCCTTCTTTCATAAGATTCCCTGCACTCTGCCCAAAGTTTGGCTATGAGTCTCAGCATTTGCTTTGATACCCTGTAGGGTAGAGTCTTTCAGAATCCCTCTATGGTAGACTCCTGTCCTATTCCCTGTTTTCTCCCTCTTCTGTTTGCCTTTCTGAATGAGGATTGAGCATCTTACCCAGAGTCCTCCTTCTTGTTGGGAACAGGGACTATCTCCAACATGAACTGATTGGCCTGCTCTTTGATCACCTCCCCCTCAGGGGGTGCAACCTTACCAGGCCACAGAGAAAGACAATGCAGCCACTCCTGATGAGACCTGATAGACTAGGATCAGAAGGAAGGGAAGGCAAACCTCCCCTATCAGCAGACTGGGGGAGGGGCATGGGTGAATAGGAAGGGAGGGTGGGATTGGGAAAGAAGGAGGGAGGGAGCTATAGGTAGGATACAAGTAAATAAACTAATTAATGAAAAATTTTTAAAAAATTAAAACAAAAAAAGAGTATCCACAAGGAAAATGAATTACTAAGAAGAAAATGTTTGTGTATAGTGGGCAATATGAAAAAAAAGATGATTTCTCCTATCTAAGGTATTTCACCATTCTTAGAAATATTAATAATTTTTCTGTTTTTAAATGTAACATGAGCTCATGAAGACAATATAGAAACATTTACATGTTAACAGGAGTTTCAACCATTTCATAATATGAACACAACATAATTACTGGTAAGTTCTATTTATATTTCTTCCTATTCTTTTATTAGGAATGTACTGAAAATTGTTGAGTACTAGAAAGTTAGTTTGGCCATTAAAGTATTAGCTGCTCCTGCAGTTAACGTGGATTCAGTTCTCATCCATAACTTCAGTTCCAGGGGATGTGATGCCCTCTCTTACCTCTATGGACACCAGCCACATATATGGTCCACAGACATATATGTAGACAAAACACTCATACACATAAAATAAAAATAAATATATCTAAAACTACCTATTGAATCTACATACTTTTGCCACTTATATAAACTCTGAAACATGACCAAGTGGCACTCCCTGACATAAAGTATTCAATTTCTTTAACATTCCTCCTTTTGTAGTTCATTCGGATTGCTGTCATCATATTTTATTATTTTTGCTCTCAAATCAAGATTCATCTAAATTTTTGTCTGAGTATTGATTATTAGAAGACTCACTGAAGAAAAGAATAGGGAATTTGCCAGATCTGTGTTGGCAACTTAACTTCTTGTACGTTCTAATCTAAACTCTTTTTCTGACAGTTTTTCTTTTTTATTAATTACAATTTATTCATTTTGTATCCCAGCTGTTGCTCCCTCCCTCATCCCCTCCCAATCCCACCCTTCCTCCCTGTTCTTCTATTCCCTTCCCCTAGTCCACTGATGACGGTGGTCCCCCTCCCTTTCCCTCTGACCCTAGCCTATCAGGTCTCATCAGGAGTGGCTGCATTGTCTTTCTCTGTGGCCTGGTAAGGCTGTTCCCCTGTAAGGGAGAGGTGATCAAAGAGCCTGCCATTGACGGGTTCCTATCACTATATATTTGCTCTTCCAAGCTGAAAAAAGGACATGAGTCATTTTTTTCTCTTCTCTTCACAGTTCTTTAGGAACAACTGTTATGCAGTTGGCAGAATAAACTTCTAATCTGTTTTCTATATTAGGGGAATGTGAGAGAAATGGGGTGAGAAGGCAGCCTGAGAGTGACAGCCTTTTGAAGATTTTAAAAAGTAATACTTTCCCAACAGGTGAAAGAGTTAAGTATTCTGGGCCAGGTTTATCTCAGTTTCTTAGTAAAATTTGCAAGAAAGAGGAAAGGGTACATGGTGGGTTTAATAGGAATGGGCTCTATAGACTCATATTTGAATGCTTGGTCATTAGAGAGCCACAATACTTGATAGGGTTTAGGAGACAAAGCCTTGTTGGAGTAGGGGTTATCTTGTTGGAGAAAGTTTGTTACTGGGGTTGGTCTTTGGCTTTTCAAATGCTTAAGCCAGGTCTAATGTCTCTCTCTCTCTCCCTACCCGCCCCCCAGTCTGTGGCTCCTCCAACACCATGTCTGCCTGCACAATGTCATGTGTCCCTCCATGCTGACAATGAACTAAATCTTTGAAACTGTAAACCAGCCCCACTTGAGTGCTTTCCCTTATAATAGTTGCAGTTGTCATGGTGTCTCTTCACAGCAATAGAACACTAATACTGGCAATGAGAAGAATGAAGAGGGATTAACATGAGCCATACTATATGGTTCTTCTATATCATTTGGCTGCTGTGTGTACCAAAGTCTAACAGAGAAATTACTAGGGGAAATGATGTCAAATATCAGCCTCTGTTTCCTGTTGGCTTGAGCTAAGTAGCTTTAGTAAAGTAGTAAGAGAAATAAATGACAAGAATAAAAAGAAGTCAGTCTCTCCTTCTAAGAGGTAAGATAAAAGACTCAAAGGTGTACACTGCCCACTGGGACCTCGGGAGACTACTGAGTTTGTTTCACGAACATGGCCCGGTAAATTACAGGAACCCACCAAACCAACAGGAGCCTGCCACCACACAGAAAAATCATAGCATAAGCACACCCTGAAGCCTGGATACCATCAAGATCTGTTCTGTGCTTGGTGGAACTATTTAAAGTAACTCACTGGCACTTAAGAATGATCTACCACAAGAAATATATGATTCTTCACAATGCACCTCAAAACTGCTAGTGACATTTGTGGAATCATGAATGCATGACATTTTTCTCTATCTCGATCAAGGTTCTAGTTGTCTAGGCTCTCCAAAATAGTGACTTTCATTAAATTTTCACACAGTTCTACTTAAATTATATATGATATAAATATTGTTATATATTAAAATATTTTAATATTAAATTACTATAAAGTAATATAGTTAAATGTATGCTGCTATATTGATATGATTAATAATGTGCAACATTAAATATTATACAGAGTGGTACAACACTGGAAGATAGCTTATTGTAACCAAATAGTGACAAGAAAATAAAAGTCCCTAAAAAGTTCAGGTATCCAAAAGAACTCATGTACACTATTGTAAACAAATAAACAAAGAGAAATAAATGTGAATGGATAATAATGACAAGAAAAATATTGTTAGCCAAGTGTACTTTGGGTATTCCAAAAATTCCTTTCTTACAAGCATCCCAGTCTCTTTTCCCTCCCAACTTCCCACACCTTGTGTGTGTGTGTGTGTGTGTGTGTGTGTGTGTGTTGGGGAGGTGGGAAGGATATGATGTCTTCATTGCGTTCTCAGTAATCGTAGAATGCACTTTCTATGGTCAGTAGGAACAAGAGACAAACCAAACATGAACTGCATTGTCAGGGTAATGTGCATATACCAGGTAGAAAATAGACACATCTACTTGCGTAATCCACACCTATTCACATACAGAGATAAGAAATCAACATTTCCCTTTCTCCTTTTCTGTAAAAGTCTCTTTACACTCCTGAGTCTGTGGACCACCACTATGATCCACAGCAGTGGCTTCCCTAGTGACCTCTTCCTCCCTGAGGCGATAATGCAGACATTTAAATATTTAATATCCTACTTTTGAGATGAGGACTCAGATAGAGCGTTTGTCATATTATACATGATAGGCAACAATATTGGTAGTGTCTGTTAGAAATGCCACATTTCTGCTTGTTTTCTAGTGCCATACTAGATAATACTTTAACAGCATGTGAACAGCATCCGTAAAAAAAAAAAAAAAAAAATCAAACAAATTATAATTCACAAAATGATGAGAAGTTTTAACTTTAGGATGTGAAAATTTTTGCGTCTTAAAATATAACCCTATAAATTGTTCCTTGTTTGCTTCCACATGGATTTTTCTTGAGGATTTAAAAAAAATTTAATGCCAAGGAATCCTGGAAGAGGAGGAGGAGCCAGGGGATAAAGGACACTACAAGAAAACCCACAGAATCAACTAACCCGGGCTCCCAGGGGCTCCCAGAGACTGAACTGACAACCAGGGAGCCTGCACGGTTCTGACCTGGGCCCTCTGCATACATGCTACAGTTGTGTAGCTTGGTCTTTTCCTTTCTTTCTTCCTTCCTTTCCTTCTTTCTTTCTTTCTTTCTTTCTTTCTTTTTTTTCTTTCTTTTTTGTCCCTAAATTTTTATTTAATTTTATTTATGTATTTATTTATTACAATTTATTCACTTTGAATCTCCTCACAGCCCTCTCCCTTGTCTCCTCCCAGTCCCACCTACCTTCCTTCTTCTCCCCCTATGCCCTTTCCCTGGTGCCCTGATAAGTGAGGACCTCCTCCCTTCTATCTGACCCTAGCTTATCAGGTCTCATCAAGGCTGGCTGCATCCTCCTCCTCCATGGCTTGTCAAAGCTGCAACCCCCAGGGAAAGCTGAACAAAGAGCCAGTAAGTGAGCTCATGTCAGAGGCAGCCCTTGTACCCCTTACCGGGTAACCCACTCAGAAACTGAGCAGCCAATGGGCTTCCTTTGAACAGGGGATCTAGGTCTTCTCCATGCATGGTCCTTAGTTGGAATATCGGTCTCTGCAGGGTGCTCTGGGCTGGCAGCTTGGTCTTTTTATGAGATTTATGGAAATGGGGGCTGTCTCTAACACTTTTGGCTGCTTTGGGGACTCCTTTCTTCCTACTGGTTTGCTTTGTCCAGCCTTATTATGAGGGGAAGTACCAAGTTTTACTGAATCTTGATATGCCATGTTCCATTGATATCCATGAGAGGCCTGCCCTTTTCTGAATAGAAAGAAAAGAGGAGTGGATGGGGACCAGAGGGAAGATGGGGGAGAAGAACTGGAAGGAAAGGAGGGAGCTGAAACTGTGGCCAGGATATAATACATGAGAAAAGAAAAATTAGAAAAATCTTTAAGATGTATTTTTTATGCATTGTTATGTAGATAGGTACTTTGTCTGCACAAACATGTGCACACCAGAAGATTGTGCCAGACAGTTGTGAGCTGCTATGTGGGTGCTAGGAATTGGACTCAGGACCTTCAGAAGAACATTGAGTGGTCTGAACCACTGAGCCATCTCTCTAGCTCTAGAAACATTTTTTAAAATTGTAGGCATGGATGAACTAAGTTATTATGGGCTAAATGTGTTCCCTCAAATCCATGCTAACATCCTGATTTGTATATCTCATGAGGTCAATATGCGTGGAAACAAAGGCTTTTAAATATTAATCTAGAGAAAATGTATCCTGAATCTGGTGACTGGTGTCCTCAGGAAACACAATTCAAACCCAATGAGAACATTGGAAGAAAGCAGCCATCTACAAACCAAGTGGAAAAGTGTCAGTCACAAACCTACAGAGAACTTGTTCTCTTACTTCCAGCCTCCAGAATTAAGAAGAAACTCATGTGTGTTGTTCAAGGCACTGAGTCAGGGCTGCTTTGTTACAGTAACCGTAGCAAACCCATAAGCCACTGAATTAGTGTCAGACCAGCTAATGTATGTATAGCCTTAACACCTGTTATAGAAGGTAAAAATGTATGTTTCTTGCTTTTTGCATTTGTCCTATAGAAGTTAGTGTATTTTAAATGTATCTTATTGGTACTGTAAACAACAGAGGCTGGGAAGATGAGTCAATAGGCAAAGTTCTTGATGTAAGAGCACAAGGATTTGAACTTGGATGAGATTTGCTAGGATTGCCTCTACACCATGTGTCTATAACCCAAACATAGGTAATCAGAGAGAAACAGGCAAAACATAGAGACTCACTGATCAGCTAGCCTAGCCAAAGTGGTGACCTCTATTCAGGAAGAGATCCTGTCTCAACAGGCAAGGTAGAGAAAATAATGAAAACCTCAACCCCATCTACTACAGACACATATACATGTTGCATGTTTATACATATACACACTAAAATAAAAGAGGCTTATAGATAGAGAAAATGAGAACTACTGGATGTTGTCTGTCATGTAGAATCTAGAACTGTAAGTGTAGGTATATGATATGTGACATGAAATTAAAAGGGAAACTATTTGAGGGTGGGAGATGATCAGAAAGAGGTAGGAAAGGTAACAAGGGAGAGTAATAAAAATCACAGTTACATGTCTATATGAAAATGTCACAGTCAAATCTATTGTTTTGTATTTAACTGTACATATTAACACTAGGAAATTAGTGTCAGATTTTAATTTAGATAACAGTCACATAAACACACATGATATTAGTCATGTTCACCCATCTCCATGCTGCTACTCCAGGTTCTATGCATATGCCACTCCAGCACGCAGCATAGCACAGCAAAGACTAGAGTTTAACTACTCTCCCTGAATCTTTCACATCTTCTTGTCAGCAGCCTTCTTAGCAGATGAATTTATTATTTTTGTGTGTCAGGATGAAAGTCTGAAAATCAGGAGCTTCTATTTTTTTTCTAGGATAAAAATAGGTTTGGAAAATTTCATAAGAGTGACTACTATGAACACTTTAATCTGGGGAAACTGTATCCAAACTTACCCTGTGTGTCTAAACAGCAGGACCCTGGGAACACTTTTACCTGCTCCCAGCCTTTGGATTTCTAATGAGCTTTTCTATGAATATTGCTTACTCTTCTAGAAAAACGCTTTTGTTTATTCTCTTTCACGGACTGTGTCCTGAACACCAGCCAGTCTGCTCTGATTTCCCCATGGGCTCCGCCAGCTTTGCATCAGTGCAGAGCTGAGTGCAACTGCTGGAGCATGGATGTGTCCCTCCTGACAGCCCTCGTTACCAGGACAGCTGTGCCTCAGATCCGAGACAGGCAGCAGAGCCTACATGAATACCAATCTCCAAGCAGAGTAGAGGCGATCTGGTTCTGTCTGGGAGTCCACTGTTACGGCAGGGTGGCTTGAGCTACTATTCCTCACTTTAAAAAGTATACCCTCCCCTCTTGTAGAGCCCTAGTTGAATAAATACAGTTATAAACATCATTTGGTTTCAATGCAATTGCTATACAAGGAGAAACTTAAGCCAGGGATTGCTTAATAAGACTCAAACATAAATGGCCCCAAATATATTTATGTGCCCGGCTGTTCTGAGTTAGCACCAATCAAACAAACAATAAAATTGATTATCAATTTTATTTTTAGAATTCTAATATTTAAAAAAATCTTCTGAGAATCTTTGGTATGGAAATCTCAACTTCTGTTTCAAGCTTGGCCATTCATTGGCAGAGTGAACTTATACAAATGGCAACTATTACCCTGTAAAATATGGTGAGCCATCTTTGAGCTGCTGTGAGGATTAAGGGAGATGAGCCGTTCCAATGAAACAGCATGCATATGGCCTGCAATATAACAGATATCCAATAAATTAAACTACTTTTATGATGCTCAAGAAATGACAATAAGCTACAATGAACACAAGAAGTACTTCTTGATTCAGAAATTAGAAGGAAGAAATACGAAAGCATCAGGGGAGGGAAAACCAAAGTTCCTCAGCCCAATAAGTAATTAGTATGAACATTTTCTATTATGCTGCCTTTCTTAGTACTAATTATTATATGGCTCTGCTTTGTATGCACAGCTAATGAGCCTCCCAAGTGGGGAATTTATCCAGAGAGATGAAAGCAAGCACAGAATGAAGCCAACCCCTCAAATATTTATAGTTCTTCTTTCTTTTGTCTGTCTTGTCCAGTAGAACAAAAGGTTCTTGACTAAAGACAAGATCTAAACACTCAAGAGACTCTTCTTCCTGGTGGGCTTTTAGCAGTGATGTCTCAGCAGATACTGGAAGTTAGTGAGTAAAACATTTCTAAGTGAGCCAGGCCAAGACAGTATAGCTGGATACACCCTCCATTCTTTCATCCATTCACTCCAGTCAGTTGTCTCCTGAAGTCTGGACATTTTTCTTGACTGGTGCAGAGCACATGAACAATGTGTGGAGAACAGATATGGTAAAAGTGCAGGCAGGATGATTTCTGTAAAGGCTGGTAAAGATTCAGGATGAGTCCTGGATTCATTACCATCTTTGCATAGGAATCATGACATCTATATTGAATATATACATGAGGGACAGTATGCAATACAGGAGATCTAGACTCAGACTACATGTCTAAGACCTCAGCCTTGCTTATTAGGATGGGATCCTGCCCTAAGTACCTAACCTTTCTAAAGCTTCCTCAACTGTGCAACTGGAAGCTGCAGGATATACTTTAGAGTTTATGCTTCTTCAGTGATATCCTCCATACGCAGCACACTAAGCTATGACCTGCATGAGTAACTCAGAGCTACAGTTATTGCTGCAGTCAGCACAGGCCTTCTTACATCAGAGATTTTGAGGTAAATATCTGCCTCAGAGTTGACTATAGTGGTGCACTGCCATGCAATGCTACCACTAAGGAGGGCAAGGCAAGAGAATTGTGAATGCAGGACCAACCTGAGCAGCACAGTGGTTTCAATGTCAGCTTGACCTACACAGTGAAACCTTGCTTCAAAATAACTAAAACAAACATCCCCACAGAAAATGTTTATGTCAACAGGAAAAAAGTCTCAAAATTATTGCACATTTATCAAGTACATCACCTGTGGTCCTCATTTTATTTTTTTAATAATATTTTTCTTTTTGAGAATTTCATACATACTTGCAACTTATCTTCATGTCATCTTAGCAACAAGGCTATACGGTATTTACTGTCAGTGTTTTGGAAAACAAAGCATATCACTGACATGAAAGGAACAGAACCAGATCTTGCATTGAGAACAATATTGTAAGAACAAAAAATACAAATAAAAATAGAGGCGCTGTCAAAGATTTCCACAAGCGAATAGCAACAAGATGAAAATCTGAGCCAAACTGAGAAAGAGGGCCTCTCTGTGACCAAGAAGCACTGAGACCCTCCAACGCATCCCACATTGCATCTTCACTGTCCAAATGGAAGGACTGTGGTCCTTATCACCTCGCCCTGCAGTCAGAGTCTTGGTGGTGAAGGCAGGTCCTGAGCCATCCCACAAAGAGACTCTGCCCCACACTGTTAACAGTCCCAGAGCCTAGGAAAGACTGTGAGCACAGGGAAGCTATGTCTCTTGTTGCTAGATGACAAAGAGCCCCCCTCCAAAAAAATTGAGAAAATATGCTGAGGAACTTCTTTTATCTTCAAAAGAACTTACAAAAGAAATCTATTTAGTGGGGAGAGAATGGAGAATGCTGGGAATATCACTTTACTGACCCATTTCCTCATTCAATAGTCAGCTGCCAAAAGCTGCCTGCTGCGCACAACAGAGCCTGGCTCTTAGACAGTGGCCGTTCTTTTGATCTGTAAAGATGAATCATCAAACTTAAGAGAAAGCTAGGCAGCTGTCCCAGACAGAGAAATGAGATGGAAAACTTTCAGAAATAGCTGGAAGCTGGGGGTGGGGTGGGGGTGGATAACAGGCATTGTCATGAGTGGAGAGATTGAACAGGAACCCGGCAGCAGATTGTGGATTGTAACAGAGCTGGCAGGCCAACTTTCATTCATCTCCTCGATCACCTGCAGGGTAGACATCTGACTTTATGCTTCCAACATGGAGCATCATAGGAACATTTTGGACAAGCCCGTGCATGATGCCAGACAAACTCAAAATCCAATGACCACCCTGACAATTAAGTGAACCCTAAATGAATGTCAAGATATCACTAATACATCTAATTTAAAAAGCAACTACAAGCAATTGCCACATAAGGCATAATGTAAAGTATTAAAACAGCCCCGAATAGTTAAGCAATGTCATTTGCAACCCACAGAAAACCCATAGCTCACCAGAGCTCCCACACAAGCCCTTGTGCCAGCCCCAGCATCCCCATGCTAGCTAGAAGGTGATGTATGCTTCAGGGCTGCACCATGCACAAAGAAGAGGCTGTGGGTACGACCATGTTCTCACACTGAGGGGTCACTCCTGCGACCCTTGCTTGTCCTAGTCATTTTCTAATTCTGCAGGGATCCAATCATTTAAAAGGGTCCTTGAGAAACGAGGCTCAGAAAATCTCCCAAGTTCTTGGCTGTGGTTCTTTCTACAGAGCCATCTGCACAGGGGACCTTTGCTTTCTAATTTTCTTCAATTTAATGGAGCTCAATTAGCTCCACCAGAGAAAAATGATTGTTTCAAGAAAGAGAGACCTGACGCTATTATAAATAGATCCATTATTTTGTGTAAAACTTCTTTAGGTTATACTATCTCCATAAAATGGCAGCAATACCTCCTCTACTCCAAGAAAAAAAAGATGCTAGACTCCAACACATTGCAACACTCCTGCCCACTTTGACAGACCAGCCTGCTAAAACTAATCCAAGATTCTTGCAGCGGGTTTTCTTGTGTTTATAGGTTGAAACTGAAACGCTAACTTTGTTTCCTGTGTTTATAGGTAGAATATGAAAAGCTAACTATATTTCCCAGACTCCCTTGAAGCAAGATTCTGAATTAGGCCAAGCTGGTATGTTTAAATGAGATATAAAGATATACATGAGTGACTCACAAGGGGGACTAAATATGCAGATATTGGATGTTCCCACGAAAAGGGAGATAGAAAGGTCTGGTTTGGCAAGAGAGCTATGAAGGAGCTTTCAGGTTCTGAGTCGTTGTATTATATGTGTTGAGCATGAGCAATTTTAGCAGAAGGGATTTTGCTAAAACAGTCTCATGTAGGACAGTTAGATATTTCCTCCAGGTCTGTTGTCTTTGGCTGTATTGTTACTTGCCTTGCATTATCCAAGCCATATCCCCTGGTCTCCTGGAGAGTCTTTGAACTATACAATACCCTTAAATCAATTCTCTTCTGCTGGGCCAACTGGTGTGGATCTTGATGCACCTAAAATCACTGGCATACACAGTTTTCCTGATTACTTTAAAATTGGTTAATTAAAATGATTTTGTTCCTAAACAAATAAAAGCTATAGTCTCCAATACATTCATTTCTTCAGTTATCACTGCAAAGCTGATAATAATTAACTATGTTCTAATTGTCTCTGTGGGTCCACAGAGCAAAACTGCCTGGATGGGCTCCCTAGGAAAGTGACACCCATGTTATATGCCATTTACATCCGATTGTTGTTTCTCTTCTTCTGTGTTAAGTGGGTTTCCCACAAGCAAATTTGGGAAATGAGATTCAAGATGATAACTCTGTGTCATTGAGATTTTGGGCTGAGCCTGAAGGAGGGAATTTGCATAACATTGACAGAGCAGCAGTAAGAACCCTTTCTACATGTTAAGAGGCTGTGTTGCCAGCATGTGCTAGAATGAATCTTAATGCAGTTGTTTAAATGGAAACTCTAGACATTATAGGTACCTTTATTTTATAATCAGATACTCTAATCTTTTACCTTATTAGCAATGACCAGTTCCCAAAAATATTGTCCACGCTTCCCTCAACTTAAGAGTGAGTTGCAAAGTCCTACCAATATCCATGTTTCATTCTGAAATTTAACTATGTGGTCTTCATAATATTCCAAAAGTATTTTCTGAACTAAACTGTAAGAAAGTAGAAAAAAAACAAATGAAAAAAAGACAAAAGCAAGCTTGGCTGTGTGTTTGATGACAAAGTTAATGACAGGGGAGATGAAACTGAAGGCTATAAACTCAGAGACTTGAATATTTGAAATAATTAAATGCATTTTAATGATCACAGTATTTTTTCCCTCAAGACCACAATCTTATGCTATTTATTTTTGGAAAGAATGGAAGTTATTCAAAAGTCCCTTTCACATAGGTGTTACTTATAAAAAAAAGAAAATAAAATGTGTCCAGAAGGAAAACAAGAACAGAACTTGGAACTCTGGCTCTAGTGTTAGACACAGGACAGGATGGCCATGGCTGAGCCATCAAACTTTTTGCTCTGTGCATTTGTTACATGAAGGCTAGATCAGATCAAAGGCGACTTCCCAGAAGATCTGCCATTTAATGAGTCCAGTCAGAAAAACAAAATACCTCACAGAATAAAAGTTTCATGAGCTGATAAGACGGGAAGCAGCATGGTGCACCTGAAAGAGCATCTTCCACGGCCATGTGCAGATGCTGGGTCTGTGGCTTAAAAGCTGCAGAGCCTCTGGCAGGTCACGGAACCGCTATGGGCCCGCACTTTCTCATGGCACTGGGGGTAAATAAATGCTGCTATGTACAGTTGCTTTGAGATTTAAATTAAATCTCCTATCACAGTCACCACTTACAACTAGTGAGTTCTTACTGCTATCTACCTTCTTTCCAGGCTGAATTAAAATAACAGAAAGGACTGAGGACTTATTCTTTGTTGAGTGAAGGAAGACGGTCATTTCTATTTATGCTATTTTAGAATATGCCTTGGTAAAGAATTATGGAAATTTCTACAAGACTCTGGTGGGTTTCATAAGCAAAGCCTTTTCCACTTTAGAATTTATTTGCCAGGTGAGTGAATATTTATTAGTCATCTACTATGTACATATTCTTGCTCTGGACACAAGGGATACACTGAAAAACAAAACAGACCTGTCCTGACAATACTCCTATGTCTTCTAGAACTCTTCAAAATAATGTCTGTGTGTGGAAGAAGCAGATATCTTCTCCCATTTAGCCACTGGCATGGGACTTTACAAAGCTCACTCTTTCTTAGATCAGTGGAAAATTAAACCTCTGATCTGAGTTCATATTACTGTAATTTTAGTACTGAATGAACTGGGTAGAAAAACAAAACAACAAAAAGAGTATGAATGTAGAGCTTGCCAAATCTTGACTCTTATTCCTAAGCGAAACACCACTGGGAAAGCTCACTGGAAAAGCACATCTCTGCTTAGTGGAGTTCTCCTCTCTAATAATGCTGCATGGGACTTCATGAGGTGGTACCTGTCTGGTACCCAGAGCAATGTGCAGGAGGGAAAACCATGATGATAATGACCATGTAAGTCCATCTGCTTTTCTACCAACCTGAAGAAAGAGTGCTCTCTAGAAGGCTGAAGATACAGAAAAGGAAGCTGCAGTATCTATGCACCATTATTTGGGAAACAGTATGGAAACATAAGCAACTCCCAAGTGTCATTAATTGCATTTTATTTAAACAAAAAAAACACATCAAAGATTGTGGGTGAGGATGTCATTTTTGAAAATGTCCAGTCTGACGCATCTCCCTGGCTCATCTTGTAGAGTAACATTTATTCTTTGTTCGGATGTGCATAGTGTCAAAATGACTTTTATAAAAATCTTTCACTGTTTTAGATGGAAAAGATTGGTTATTTTTAACAAAGGCCTATTAGGGCAAGAGGAAGATTATATTTTAATTACCTATGATCTATAAAATGCCTAAAAGGAATTCTGAAACATGTGATTCACTTGGGCTAATCCATTTTAAAATAGTTACATAACTTCATTATTTAATATTAATAAACATTATTGAGTATCTATCCACTTGAAGTATTTTTCCCACCACACTGAAAACTTAGTGTGAGAAACCCATCCACTCATCAACTGTCACTAGATTTAAAAAAATTTAAAAAAAAATGAAAACAGCCTAACAAAAAGGAGTCTCCTGTTGTGCTTATTGAATACCCTTGAGAATTTTTTTCAGGTGTATAAGTTTTTGACAGTTTTTATATTCATCACCTTGCCATCACCGTGTGCTCCTATCACTTTTATTCCCCTTTTATCTAGCTGCACCTCCTCTCTTCCATTGCCACAGGGATGCTGTAGTATGCATGTACATCTCTGGTTAGTGGAGTTCACACTGGAACAGACATACTTTTCAGTTTTATCAGTGTGACAAAGTTTTCAAAGGATCATTCATCCTTTTAGAACCATTGATGATCTGGCAGGTCTGACGAAGTCTGGGTGGTGGGAATGTTAGAGAGCCAATGTTCCGGAGCGTGGAGGACTCCTGTAAGTTCTCTCCCTTTCAGCCTTGTACTGAGGCTGCATGTTTGGACTCAATTACTGCTTTGGATTAAGTCAATCTGAAGACTGAATCTCTGAACTCTTCCATTTCTGAAAACACCTCCAGATAAGTAACACTTAGAAAGCTGGTACAAGCTCTTCTGAAAGACAGCCGAAATCTCCAGCATCAGAGGATCCACAGTACCCAGCCATCCTGAGTTGGAGGTAGCTCTTTCCATTGCCAACTTCATCAGAAGATGAAAAACTTGGCATGTGGAAAGAACCCTCTCCGGTCATCAGTACAAACCACCAGCCATCCTCAGCTTCCGGGGAGAGGGTGTCTTTTTCTTATTTTAGTTAACCACCAGCATTCATCTGAAATTCGCCTAATAATGAATTTGGCAAGATGAATTCTCAAGTTTATTTTGAGAGTCAAGTACAAGGAGAGGTCAAGGGGGTATTTTAATTTGGATTTCATTGAAGCTTATGGTGTGAATTGTCTTGGGGAGCCACACAAAGAGCACAGCACAGGCAGCTAAAATAATAGGCATGCATTCCCTCACAATTCTCAAGACTGTGGGTCTGAGATCAAAGTGTTGGACTGACCTGATTTCTTGTGAGACTTCTCTCTGCGGCTGGCACTTCTCCCCCTGTGTCCTCAGATGACCCTCCCTCAGTTGGTGTCTCTTTCCTAATCTCCTTTTATAAGAAAATCAACCATATTGGATTTAGGCTTACTTCTCTGACCTCATTTGAGCTTAATTATCTCTTGAAAGTCCGTACTTCTAAATACAGACACATTCTCAGATACTGATAGCGTTTAAGCCTTGAAAATAGAGAGTTGGGAGAGACAGAATTCAGCATATCATACCCATGAAATGAAAGGTTTTATTACCTCTTTGGCTTCCTCCAGCTGGCATTCCATGTGCATGAAACCAGGTCTATGTTGGTCCTGCTTTACCATCTCCAACATAAATGCAGAGCTTAGCATTGTAGGAACAAGTACTCTATATAGTTTTTGAAATTCTGTGATGAATGGGCTTGGAAAGCTGAAACATGTCAAGTACGTAAAGGCTCTGAAGTAAGAATAAAATATATAAAACCTACTATCCTATGTAGTGGAAGGAAGAAACATACACTGTATCTTTTCCGATTCAGTAAAAATTATATTATAGATTATCTAAGAGGTTTGATTTAAAGTTGTCTGCATTATGAACTTCATAAGTTTATGGATCTTGTCCCAATTTGAAATTTGAGAAAGATGTCCTTGCGATGGCCATAGGAACTAGCATTTAATTGCATTCCTGTTCATGACTGCAGAAAACTTCTACTGAACTACTCCTGAAAGCAGGCTGTGGTGCTCAGCAAGTGGACATTTTTCAATTGCGGTCCTGAGATTCTCTTGTGAAATAGTTAGGTTTTGGCTGAGTCTGTCCATCCATTATAAGTGGCAGAATGATGGTTTTCATGCTCTTACCTTGAGGCTTGGACTTGCTGAGTTTGCCACAGGGCTTGGAGATGGTGACGGTTTTCTGACAGTCAGCATTATGAAGAGCTCTCTTCAGACTTCCAGTCCTGGTCTTCAAGGCAGTATTCAGGTCACATTCTCCCCAAGCCTGGAACTGGTATTTGCACTCAGCTAAAAGGCATAATAAGATGAAATAAAAATCCTTAAGAGAGCTTACTGTGGTGATAAGGAGGGCACAGTTTTGATGTTAACTTTTTGTACGTAAGCCATGTATAATCCCATGAAGTTATAAGAAATAATGCAGAGGAATTCCATACATTCTTCACCCAATTTCCCCTGGTTTTGGTATCTTGAATACCTGTAGGTCAATCATGTGAAATGGACATCCCTAGAGTGTCAGATTTTATCAGCTTTACATGCATGAACGTGTATGGTTCTGTCAGTGTGGGCGCATATGATCAGCACCATCAATGTACATACAATCCCAGTGCAAGTGACCCGTGTGTCACCTTATATAGTCATAGCCTTCTCACCTACTAAATTCTTTACAGCCACAAATCTCTTCTCCAGCTCATTTCACTCTATATAAGAAAATCTATGTAAATGAAAAACCATGTAAATGTTTGTGATTGGCTACTCTGGTACCCACAAAGTTTAGAAGACAGTGTGTGGTCCTCTATAAATGGAAATAACTGTTAGTTGTGAGTGGTGGGAACCAAAACCAGGTCCATTGCTAGAACAACAGGTGTTCTTTACCACTGAGCCATCTCTCTATCTCTGAGACTAGCTATTTCTTTACTTAGCATACATTTCTTTTTAATTTTTTCACAATTTATTCATCAAATATACCAAATTAAACCCCCTCCTTCAACTTCTCCCAGTCCCCCTTTCTTCCCTCTTACCCCCTGACCCTTTCCCCTAGTCCACTGAAAGGGGAGTTCTCCACTATTGCCATCTGCCCATAGCTTAAGTCTCATCAGGACTGCCTGGATCCTCTTCCTCCTATAGAGGGTCTGCTGAAAGGATCCATCCAACATGGGATCAAAGCAGATGCTGAGACTCACGGCCAAACTTCGGGCAGAGCACAGGGAGTCTTGTGGAAGAAGAGGGGGCTGGGAATAGAGAGACATGGAGGGCACAGGAGCCCCACAAGGAGACCAACAAAGCTAACTGATGAGTTAAACTCAACTAATGTTTAGTTTCACACAAACATAAAACAAGCAACACCCCTCAAAATAATATTATTTCTCAGTAGGACTTGCCATTTTTTATTTCTACTGACAGCAAGTATACGACTTAGTATCTTTGTATCTTCACTAGAATTCAGTATAATAATCCTTTTATTCCAGCATTTCTGTAACTTTTTTTTTGTCAACCATGAGATTTGAACCCAGATCCTCATTCACATGAGCCCAGTGCTCTACCTCTAAGCCACATCCCCAGCCCTTATTCCAGCATTTCTGATGAGTTCATAGTAATATGTCACCAGGATTTAAATATCTGTATCCTTAATGGGAGAGAAAAATTGAATATTTTTCCATATTTGTCTATTTGTTATTATACATTATCCTCAGAAAGCATAGGGCACAGTGTGTTTCCGTAGGACATAAGTGGGACACTGTGGTCATTGTGTCCCACAATAGCCAAAATTAAATAAATAAAAAATGAATAGATAGATAGATAGATAGATAGATAGATAGATAGATAGATAGATAGATAGGTAGATAGATAGATGGATAGATAAGAACCCACAAAAAGTAGTGATGTAGAAGGAAAAGCCACTTGGGATTTTTTCAACTGGGATAGGAACACTTTAAAGGCTTGCTTCATGCACATACTGGATCAAAGTCTGGATATACATAAAATATCCAGAATATACATAAAAATCCCCAGAATATACATAAAAATCTGGGCAGATGTGGTAGCCCACCTGCAGTCCCAGTGTTCTGGTGGGATCACTGACTACCTTGACTAGCCAAATCACTGAGTTCCAGATTCAACAACAACAACAACAAAAAAAACCAGCCTCAGAAAATGAATAGGAGAGTAAGAGGAAGACACCCAACACCAGTCTCTGGTAGCCGCACATATACCCCTATACATGTGTACCTAAACATATATGCACTCAAAAATATGCAAATGTATATGAATGCTATAGAATACACAGCACACACATCCTGCAGAGTAGTGGTTCTCAATCTCCCTAATGCTGCAATCATTCAATACAATTCCACATGTTGTGGTGATCGCCAACAATAAAATTATTTTTCTTGCTATTTCATATCTGTAACTTTGCTACTGCTATGAACCATATGCAAATGTCTGTGTTTTCCAAAGGTTTTAGGTGACTCTTGTGTAGGTGTCATTTGACCCCCAAATAGGTCTCAACACACAGGTTGAATATTGCCCATGTAGATGAATTTACATGGTTAAAGGTGGAAATGTTGAATAATGGGCTCAAGATTAAAATGTAGATTACTGAATTTAAGTTGGATTTAAGTCTGAATTTAATTTAAGTCTAGAGAACTTGTCTCAAGTAGATAGATCAGAACAGCATGAAAGTGTCTATAATTACTGAGACAAAAGTCTATGAACACTGGCTGTGACAAGGCCTGCTAGAGTTAGTGAATGAATCTATAACCAACTGTATGTGGAGGACAAGAATGGATAAAAGAATAGTAATGCCATGGGACGCGAGGAAGTAGGATAAGCACAAAAAGGGGGAATAGAGAGTGAGGGGGGAAGAAGGTGGAATAGGAACTTTACTGAGTGGGCAACAGTGCACTATATAAACAATGATTCTTTTTTAATTTATTTATTGCAATTTATTTACTTTGTATCCCCACTGTGGCCCCCTCTGTCATCTCTTCCCAGTCCCACCCACCCTCCCTCTTCTCCCCCTATACCCCTTCCATAGTCCACTGTTAGAGGAAGACTTCCTTCTCTTCTACCTACTACCAAGTGACTTTTGGCCAGTTTTTCTGGCTGGTAGAGTGGGTTGTATTATGGTGAAAATGGTAGATGCCAAGGATATTGCTAATTATCCTACTCAGTACAAGACAAAAACAAACAAGCATGATAAAGACCCAGTCCTGACATCACTAGTGCTAAACCTGAGAGGCAAGCTGTCTGGTCACCTTGTTTCTAGGAAAACACCTTTGTTTAATTTAATATAAACATTTTGCCTTGGAAAAATCTGACAGAAAAATTTCAAATTATTTTGTAGTAGTAGATTAGAGCAATAAGAGCACAGGGTGAGACTGACCTCCAAATTGTTTCTTCCAGTTGCAGGGGATCTTACATCTCTGGGTCTTCATGGTTTGCTTGCACTCAGCGCCAGTGCGAGTGCCCTCCCGGGTACCCAGTCCACAGTCTCCACTGGTGGGCACACACACGCTCCACTGCCATTCTCCACAGTCAGATTTTTTCACCTTTTTCTCTGCAAGGAAGGAAACAAAAGCAATCACCATCCAGAAATGTCCTAGACTCCTAGATATGATGGCTAGGTTTATTCCTCAGCACCTCGCCTGTGCAGTCTATGACTTCTACCTCTCTCTGCACTGTCCCGAAAGACAGCAGAAATGTGACAGTCGTTTTCTCAATAATCAAGTCAATGCCTGATTAAGAGACAGAAAGAAAACAAGGGGGTTGGGGCGGAACTAATACTACTAAGTCAAGTGTGAGATAGAGACAGTTCTAAGTGACTCGTTGACATTTTTTCAGAAACAAATATTTTTGAGTGAAGGCATTGCCACTCTGCCTGCTATCTGCCCACTGTGACAGGAGCTGTTCTGCATGCATGCCTGCTGTGATGAACTGACATCTCTAAAACCCTAAGGGAAATAAAGCCTTCTCTCTCTTAAGTTCACTCCTCAGGTATTTGACTGCGGTAACAGAGAGCTGAGTATCACCCTTGTACCAGATGCAATCTGAAGGTTTGTGTGTTTCTGATGAAACCTTTGAGAGTGTGAAATATTATTTTAAAAAAGGAAAGAAATATTTCTGTAAAAAATAAGTCCTAAGTAGCTTATGAAAAAGAAAAGAAAATGCCTATTGTATGTCACAGTTGTCAGACCGGCAAGCTCCCTACAAATTGATGGCATGATTTTATCCTGTAGATAAAATGAAACAATAGAAATGTTGTATAGGTCATAAACTTAGACAGACCACCCAGATTCACAGCCCATTCACGACTATGCCAACAAAACATGAGACAAGCCTCACTTAGCATTTCTCTAAATAATCAAAAGGAAGTTGGAAATGGAGGGTGGAACTAGAAGCATCTCTCATCTGTATGAGTACCATCCGATGAAGCATCTCTCCTCTGTGTGGATAACAGCCAGTGAAACATCCTGGCTGCAAGGGAACAGCATCTCTCTGTGACCCCACTGCTTACCTGGCTTCTCTTTCTTTCCGGCCTCGGCAGTGTCCACAGCTGCCAAGATGAACATGAATGCCAAGAAGGCTGCGGCCAATTTCCGACGTTGCTGCTGGTACTGTTGGGACGACATTTCTGGAAGTGAAGAGAAAGAGAGAAAGATGATTCCAACCTAAGACAGGGTGAAGATTCAACTCCCTGAAGCACTCTAGATGAAGCTTCTAAAACAGTAGATTTTAAGAAAATTATATTGATTATTGAAAGCAGAATTTTACTATTTCTCCCCAATAGCTGCAAATACCAGTAAGTCACATGGTCACTGACAATATCCAACCATTCTTACGTATGACTCTGGGGTCGTAAGAGCAGAAGAATCTCAAAGCATGATTTTGAACAGATCCCTACTGTCATTCATGCTGATTGCATCACTTGGTAATAACAGGCATCTTCAGGATGTCTGGCATTTCCTAGAAACATTCGTGGCATTGCAGTCACGGGGCCCATTGGAATGGTCATGGCAAAGATGGCCTACATTAGCATGGGCTGACTGTTTTTTATCTTTAGGCACATTTGGCAATGAGTGATATCTCTGATTCTTTTCTCTTCATGTTCATTTCTTACATAGTATCATTATCCCATTATGCATTAGAGTGAAACCCAGAAGCAGAGCTGGCATACTATCAACTTATAAACTGACTTTACTCAAGACCCACTAAATCTTCAGATCTGGGGAACAGTGATCACACTTGCTCAAAATATGAAATACTCCCCATCTCACATAAATCAAAATCCCTAGAGAACACTAGAAAGATCCCTGATAAACTTAAAGACACTTGTGATAACCCTCTGACAAGATGATCACTTTGCCTTAACACCCTGGAGAAAGCCACTGACTATATAAAGATACCTCTATATGCTGTGTTAATGATGTTGTATAGATCACATGACTATGTAGAAATAATCTTTAGCTATTATTAGTGTGAAATATATTTTTTCAAAACTTGAAATAGATTAGATGTTACTGCTTTTACAATCTCTTTAGCAAACAATAAAACTACTAGTGAGTGTGTGTTTGTGTGCGTGTGTATAGACATGCACATGTGTGTTTTATCAATCACTATATTTTTTCAGCTTGTCTTTTTCATTCATAAATACCTAAGAATTGATACCATGGTTACTAAGCTTGCATCAATTTCCATTACATTAGAATGGTCATTCATGAGAGTTGTATTTTGTTTCGCTATCAATGACTGGATTCAATAGAATGAATATGGATATTTCACCTATAGACTAAAATTAACATTTTTATCACTTAGCATTTTAAAGCATGAACCCTGCTTAGCTACTCATCACCATTTTAATCGCCATCTACATCTTCATCTAAACACTGGTGCTGGCAGTGTTGTTCTTCCCATTGCTGGGTTCTTATGACAGTCTCACTAAGATATCCCTAGCGCATCTGAGGTGAGTCCTCAGTTCATGATTGACATACAAAGGCCCCTAGACTCACTCATTTGACAGCTTGTCAGAATTCTCAGAGATGAGTCTGCTGTGCACCTATTTGATGCACTTTTCCTATGGCATTCAAACACCATTTAAAATTAGGCAAAACACCAACCAGAAGCCATGTTTTCCCCAAAGGCTTCTAAATTCTTTCCTGAAACTTTTGAGAAATCATTAAAGGCAAATTAACTCTTTCATTCATGATTTTTCAATTTTGATTTCAAGTTAGATTTTTCTTTCATGTGTAAAATTTACCTGTGAATTATCTATGTTAGACACAGATTATTGTGAGAGTCTGAAAATTCCCGCTGAGAAAGCACAACTCTGGGGAAAACTTTCTGACCAAGCAATCTTCCCTAGTCTTAGTAAACTAGCCAATGAAGAGGTCAGAAGTCACCCTGATTAAACCAGTATCTTACTATCCGGGCTTTTATGAGAAGATAAATAGAATAAAGGTTTAAAAGAAGAGAAAAAGAAGTGGAATTATTATAATTAACCAGTGTGCCAAACAGTATTTAATACCATTTGAGTACTCCAAACAATGCTCAATTAACTCTTTGCTGCCTCCCAGGTACAATATGATCTGTGAGTAGATAGTGTATGTTCACATAGCAGTTTTCATGTAGTATCTGAATAGTCATCTGTTTATCATCAGCATTGAATAAAAACAAAAGCTTCCCCTGCATATAGCTTAATTCTGCTTGTTCTCCAACATGCTGGGTACCAGAAGAACGCGGAATTAGAAACATGTTCCCTTCAGACACACAAAGCAATTAGGGAAGTTGCGAATTATTTTTCACATAGAAAAAGAAACAACGGAAGAATCAAAGTTATTAACTGGCCAACTTCTTTTGAGAATTTTTTTTCTTTCTTACCACCTTCTGCCATCTTTATTGTATTTGACCTGAGAGACAGAATTCACTGTGTTTTAGAAACTAGGGACTGCCATAAAAGGATGCTGGGATATAATAATATTCTGTTGAGTTATCCCAATGAAGCCTGAAACTCAATGACCAATAAAGAAACTAACTCGGGGAAAGCCTGTACTTTGACACTTCACGCTCTTCGGTTGAGACAAGGATGATTAGAGTGTGTAGGAAGGAGGACCTCCTTCCTAAAGCACTGTAGTGGAATCTGTGATCAATATTGGTGTAAATATAGACAAGGATACTGGAAACAGTCCATTGGTGACCTGTTTAGAGAAAGTAGTATAGTATTAGGATGCAGAACTTTTTATTCAAACTTTAATTCTACCACTTTTTTCCAGATTGTTTTTGAACAAATCAAAACATTAAGACCAATTGAACTGCTTTTTATATCAAAAGAGTGGATTTTTTTATATTAAAGGTTGTGGGGCTGGTAACAAAACAACTGCTAGGGACACTTTCTAGAGAAGCTACAGGATACAGACAGAGATAATCTGGAAATTTAGGAACTACATTGTTGGCATTAACTCTACAACCCTGTGGTTTGTGTATCAAGTGAATTTTATGAATTAGAGGTTTGGTCCCCACTTCTAGCAAGTAGAAGGTGAGTGGACGTTAGAAAGACTGCTTTTATCAGTGACTTAATCCATGCATAAATTAAAATTGTGACTAGCATATTAAGAGACAGTAGAGTTGTAGAAGGTGGGCCCTTATGGAGGCAGTGTGTCACTGGGAGCATGTCTTTGAAGAACATATCTTACTCCATACTCCTTTTGTTACTTCTCTCTGCTTCCCTACCTCCATGACATGAACAGACAAGCTCCTACCATCTTTGGCTTCATCCCCAAAACAATGGAGTCAGCCAAGACAGATTAAAACAGTTGAAGCTGTGAGCCAATAGAAATTCTTCCTTCTTTAAACTATTTGTTTTTCACAGCCTTGAAAAGTCTAATACAAAATCCTCTTTTTTTACTGAAAAAAATATAATAAGCATCACTCTTGGCTTTTGTTTTGCGTTATATCAAAACAAAAGCAAACAAAATGACACAAGACAGAGAAATGATTTAATTAGAATCAGCTAGCAGCTCCTTCAGCCTTCTTAGGACACAAATTCATTCTGCTTCACTCTTTTGGAAACATAAGACAAGTTCAGGAAACTTAGCTCATGGTGTGTCCTTAGAGTCCAGAGCTCAATACTGAAAGCTAGCAAGTATGCCAATGCAGTTCAACCTGTGTGAAGTGAGGAAAATTGCCTCAGTTTGCAATTCTATTCTGTGCCCTTTTACATGGAGAAGCATCCCTCTTGCATCTTTTTATTTGAAGCAGCTGAGACAGAGAAAGCCCCTAAAACTCTGATCTTGAAAAATGTCAGAGCTTAAAACAGAGGGGTATTTTTTTTAAGCTAAAATAATATCTTAGCCCTTTGGACCATAGCATATCTAATACATTGGCACTGGACTGAAAACAATCCTTAGTCTCTCCAAAAGTATATTATAAATAAAAGTGATCAGCAAGTGGTTAGAGATGTCATACCTTATCCATTCACACCACTAGATTAAACTAGGTATTTTGTGCTCTACTTGCCTCAACTCTTATGAAGTAGTATTTTTTCACCTTATAAACTGTAAAATAAAATATAAGATATTGGATATCGTACTAAGAATATCTGAGTGAGTCTTTAAAAAAGTAGAGTACTTTTCCAGGCACATCAAGGGACTTTTCACTCTCCTTGTCCCAACTACAGCTCATTCCTCAACAGGAAAATCACAGTGAAATTCTTTCCTTATATTGTTTGAGGGCTTTATTTAAATATGTTTTAGACTTACCTAATTTTTAAAAATCTGAATGCCTTTTAACTTGTTTCTAACGTATATGTATAACATTGGCTTCTAGTTCTTGTGTTTTACATTCTTACAAAATACAAACTATTTAGTCAACATATCCCACTTTCGAGATTTATTCATTTAGGTCCAATTCAGTATTCCTCTGTTCAGCTTAAAATTAGCAACTGGATATACAAACCTTCCCAGAATGATTTCTAGAATTCCATAATTAGCCATTTATGTCTCCTGTTTGACCTTGTTCTCCCAAATCTGCTAAAATCTCTAAATCACTCAGTTTACCTAAATTTAACATCAACTTCTTTCTTAGTTCACTAATAGTCAACTAGCCAAACATAAAAGACTCAACAGTTCAAAAATTAAAGGAAAACAAACATATTATAAATTTAATTAATATTTACCTTTCTAAAGAAAAGAATGAGGACAAGCATGTACTTATTTAGACTAAATACCCCCAGAAATTTCTGTCATGTGTTCTGGCTTGGTAATATAATGGAAAATCCACTTTAACCAAAAGCATGTAGCCTTTTAGCTCTGCCCCCTATCAATCTTTACAAAGAGTACAAGTTTCTTGGAAATAGCTCCTTTTGTTTTGTTTTGGTTTTGATTTTGGTTTTTTGAAACAGGGTTTCTTTCTTGGTTGTCATAGAACTAGCTCTGAAGTCCAGGCTAGTCTTGAACTCATAGAGATCCACCTGCCTCTGCCTCCAGAATGCTGGGTTTAAAGGTGTGTGCCACCACTGCCCTGCTTAAATGTAGTGCTAAATACACAGAAGCATGTAAGAATACAGAAGAAAAATAAGACAACAAGAACTCCAAAGAAATGAATGTATTTGATAGTTAATATTGGACATTTTCTTTATAATGTGGCTGGCATCTAGGTCTGTTAATTATTTGGTGGGTCAAATGAGTTAAAGGACTTGAATTGTCTATATTATAATTTTACTGCTTTAACTTATATTCAAACAAATTAAAGATTTAAGTTTAAGTTTTTAGTTTCTTTAAGAACATTTTAATGTCTATCTACTGTAACTGGGTAGAACAATTAAGAGTTTAAAGCAATGGTTCTCAACCTTCTTGAATACAGTTCCTCATGTTGTGATGACTTCAATCATAAAATTATTTAGCTGATACTTCATAACTGTAATTTTGCTACTGTTATGAATCATAATGTAAGTATCTAATATACAGGATATCTATTATGCAACCCATGGGCTAAGAACCACTATTCTAATTACATATTTTTATTATTATCATTTATTACAGTTTATTCAATTTTTATCCCAGCTGTGACCATTTCCCTTCTCTTCTCCCAATCCCACCCTCTCTCCCTCTTCTCCCACTATACCCCTCCCCTAGTCCACTGATAAGAGAGGTCCTCCTCCCCTTCTATCTGACCCTAGCCTATCAGGTCTCATCGAGATTGGCTGCATTGTCTTCTTCTGTGGCCTGGCAAGGTTGCACCCCACGACCCCCAGAGGGAGGTGATCAGAGAGCCTATCACTGAGTTCATAGAACCACTGTTTTAAAGAGAAGGTAAATAGTCTGTTCTTCAGAGAAAATCACTAAACTCAGAAAGTAAACAATTGAAAGGTTTCAGGAAGTCCCTGAAACTGACCACACATGTTAGGCTCCACTCTCACGAAGTCATAAGCAGCAAAGAATCTGAGAAAAGCCAAGCCACCTGAAAGAGACAGAGACCAGCAGAGCTGTCTAGAAGACAAGGTAAATCAGCCAAGCTGCTTAGAAGAGGTTTAGGTGAACCTAAATATCTAGAAAGGATGCTCTCAAGCCTGTTGAGCTGCCTATAGCCTATGCAGTACATTCCAGATTTCCAGTTTTCCCAGACCAGCTCAGAAGCCTTTTTCATGAGTGCCCCTCTCATGCTTTCCTCTCTTCCCTTACCAATCTTTACATCTTTAGCCAGAAAGAAATATTATATTCCTGAAATGTTTTATTCTGCCTATGTGTCTTTGCACTATTCCCATAATAAGAAGTTCTTCCCAAAACCTGACTACCTGGCCAAACTTGATCAACTTTAGTGGCTGAGTCAATCAATCAGGTAGGGTAAACCCTACATGAAGATTTTTGCCAAGGTCATCTTATGTGCTTTCTCTTCAGAGTACACTGGTTCAGGCCCAGTCTAGATACTCTGATCACTTACAACCCGCAAATGTCATAGTCAAGCTATAAATTCTATGAAATGGAACAGGCAGAACTGGAAAGAAAATGCCATGAGCACCCATGACTGTTCAATTTAGGGAGAAACACATTTAAAGAAACGGAATACAGCTTATAGGTAAAATAAGTAAGGTGGCAAAAGAACCTATTATTTACTGTGGCAACTGGCTGTGCATCTAAAGTGGCACATATACACACACACACCTGTTTCCTCACCTGGAATTGTCTTTCTGTAGTACAGAAATAAACTTGTTGGTGGTATGAAGCTTTATTCTTGCTTGCTAATTACATGTCTATCCCCAAAGGGCATGCTGTAAAGAATCATAACACATGCTGGCCAAGAAGCCACTCTGAAGTCTAGAGGTGGGGATATGCAGACAGGTAAGAACACATCCTGGTGATGTGCAGAGCAGAACACTTTTCTGCCAGTGGAGCTAAAATATATCTTATCTTTCTTTTTTTTCTAAGCTAAAGAACCTGGACTATTTTAAACAAATAAGTCTGTTGCCGCCACTCTCTTTGGGAAGTACAGAACCTTGTTAGGGACTGCCTTGTTCTAAGCCAAAGGTCTGTTTGGTATATACAACACCCTTCTTTTTTCTTCATGTTTTACAAATTTACTGAATGATCATCATATTTTTGCTTCCTCTATTACATATGAAACTTTTTTCATATAGAAGATTTTCTTATAATTTGGTTGTATTTTTTGTTATTCTTTGCTCACTTTTCTTCTTATATTTTTATCAACATCTCACTGATCTATTGTAAAACATCTGGCCATTTCCTTGGAGTCCTACCATCTCATAAAGGCATGTATTCAGCTTATGATATTTCTAAGTCATCACTTACTCCAGCCTTCTTGGCTTATTTATTCAGAACACTAAGACTTCACAGAAAATGTCCCAAGTATGAACACAGAACACATAGCATAGAGATGAGTACAACAGTAAACCCCAGTGAATCTATGCATATGTCAATTAGACTGATAAAATAATGCATTAATTTAATGTTATATGACACATATCCTAAAAACATAAAACTCTCACACTGAGCTATTTCAATGGCAGAGTTGCATTTTCCAGAAAGTGTGATAGTTTAGGACACTTTCATTAGTTCACTGTTTTTGTAGCCTCTTAATGAAGTAGATGTGTGCTACATGAGAAGATGAACAACAGATATGAAATAGATTCCTCCTAAATAGTCTTGCAAGGTGCCAAGAAAGGAGAAAGGAGTGTGTTATTTCCTTATGGCAAATGTATGAGCAGTCTTCTCTGAGTACACAGGTCCAAGTAGTCATGTTCTCCATAGAATGAAGGGTAGTAGAGAGCTGGGATGTGTTTTATTTATCAGCTTACATAGTTATTTACACATTTATTTTGAAAGAAATGCACAAAAGTTACAACCTTCGTCATGAAGAAGGAAGGAAATAAAGGAGACTCAAGGCAGAAAGGCCGCGTGACTAATATGTAGAAGTGACACAGAAAATATTCAGCCATGAAATGTGGTTACCATGTAAAGCAGCACATAAGAGATTGAACTACCCAAAGGAGACTGAGACAATGACTAAACCTGATATACTTAATGAGATACAAAAATGCTTTTTAAAATCATGTGCTTATGATTTTAAAAACATAGTTTGATATTCTTAGCAACATCTCCTTGTAGAAAATTCGAATGACCTTTTTAAATTTGAGGCATTATAAAGCAAAGGAAAGTACTAACAAAAGGAATCATCTGTACACGAGAACTCCTGTTACTAACAAGTCATGAATAAGGTTGATCGAAAACCCGACTCTGTACTCATGCAGCCCAACTCAGTAAGAAAGTGTGTCCCAAACTGTGCCTCATCGGCTACAAATGGAAAGGATTACTGCCAGGAAAGCTACTGTGCTTTCATGTTTTTCTAAAACAATTCAGTGCTGCTTTATGAACGACTGTGTTCAGGCAACATTTCTAATAGCTGGTGACTTTGCTCACTCAGGCGAAGTGACTCAATTAAAAACATAATTAACAAAACAGCATGCAGATTTTCAAGTTCACTGGCATGCCACTGAGCAAAGAAATAGCGCCACACACTATCCTGCATTTGGGGAAAGATGAAGAATACATCTTGTGGATCTTATCTCAGTGATGTGTGTGAGGCAGGGATTTCTCAGGGCAGCATCAAGCTCCAAAGCAGAGGAAAAGCTCCTATGAATCTGCTACAAGATTAATAACTACTAAAATGATCTATTTAAGAATTTTACAAAGGAATCTAAATGTTTTGATTGGCTGATACAAAGTATTCAATCAACTCAGAGAAGTAAGTAAGTAAGTATGACCTGCAAGAGCCTGGATCTCTTTAGGAGCTTCACTTGCTCTTTCTCATTCATAGTTCTAGGATGGCTGTAAAAGGAGCTAGTAATACAACATCAGGAGACAAGGAAGAACTGATTGAAAGGAGGCAGGCTCTGGTCCCATCCCTCCTAGAATTCAAGGCCCTGCAGTACATTCGCCTGGGCAACCCAGTTGTCTATGGACCCCGGTTAGAATGGGCTTTAGGGTGCCCCCAGATGCAGTGTAGAATACACATAGACAAGACTGTGTAATCTTTTCTCTTATACCTTTTCAGTTCCTAAAGAACTCCCCAATGTCACATTGACTACATATTAGTTTCTTCTGCCACTATATTTCAGCTCTGTCACACACAGCACCCAGCAGCCTAGAAATACTGTCTGAACTAATACTATGTTAAATTAAAGATATTTGCTCTTCAAACTTTACAGCTTGACTAAATAATTTCTACAGAACACCAATGATGTCTTCAAAATTACAAGTAACTTTCTAAGCCCCAAATATGTGCTTGTGTGTGTGTGTAAAGATGAGAGGAGGGGATATATATGTTTACTGTCTGTGAAGACTCTTACATTGGTACCAAAGTAGATGCTTGCTGTCCAGACCACTTAAAATCACTTCTGGTAGTTGACCTATGCTTAGTTAAATAAAACAGGAAATGTCAGAGTCTCTGCCCTCGCACGCACACACACACACACACACACACACACACACACACACACACGCGCGCGCGCGCGCGCGCGCGCACGCACGCACACTGCTGTAAACCCTCTCCCCAGAGAGTTTTCACAGTATTAAGAAGGTTTCAGGTGAGTACTGAGGCTTCACAGGTAAGGATAAGATATGTAATATCTTGGTTAAGCTGGCAAATACTGGTTATGAATGCCCAGTTCCATACCAGGAACAAAGCCTTAGAATAAATGAACAGTTGCCCAGGGAGCCGTTTGGACTGAAGCTCGCCTCTGCTTCGTGATCGGAAGAGCTGGACCTTGCCATTGTCGATTTGCACGCCTTTCAGCTGCTATTTCCAGTTGATTCAGTTCACACAACTCTAGCTTTCATTTAAGGCTGAGTTCATTGACTACAAAAATAAAGAACTAGGAGAGGAAGAACAGAACTCAAGGAAAGGCTTCACTGATTATGCAGTGCTGCTTTGGGAAAAGGGAAAATCTTGTTAGAAACTTGGCAGACTTACTTCATTAGGGACCTACTGACATCCGTAGTCAGGGTGTGCAATGGGTCAGTTTAAAACTTGGATCATCCCAGTAGTTTGGTCGGGGTGCCGAATTCCTGTCCACTGTCTCTACCACATTCTCGGCATTCTTCCTCATCCTTTCGGCAGCGGCAGAGAAGAGTGGCTACTAACCAAGGTATGAGGACTAGAACGGGAGTCGTCAGAAATTACAGACAGGGCAGCTAAGGGTGGCGAGCGGAATCGCTCACACCATCCTTTAGAAACCCGATTGTCGCTTTTCGCATGCATGACCGGTCACATGGATCTCACTCCCACCATCCTCCTCTCTCCCATGCACAGCCACACTCACTCTCCTTTCACCAAAAGATCTGCTGTGTGCGGAGTTGGTAAACCAAAATCTGAGCCATAACATTAGATCTCATACAGTATGGGCAGAGTCAGCTGCTCCTGCCCCTTTCAGAGACTCCGAGGAAGGGCAGTTTCCACATTAAAGAAGGGAGATTGGTCTATTTCATTCATGGTTTGGGAGCATCAATGTTTCTATTCACTGACCTTCCTTTCTTCTCTAGAAATAATCAGTCTTAAGTCTAAAATAACTATTGAAAAATAGTGAAGAATAACAAGGACATTAAAATAGTTTACTCATAGCAAACAAACCTTAGTTTTGTGAGAAAATGCCTAAATAATAATGACATTATCACTTATGAGTATCTTGGTTTGGGAAAATTATTTGACAAATATTTTCAACGTGTGCGCCTGAAGATAATAGTTAATTTCATATTTTATAATGATAATACAAAATAATTGAGCTTAGATGACTACATTCTAGTGAAATAACTTAAACGTGAGATTAATAAAGATTAATCTGTTCTGTAAAAAATGCTATTAATAATTTCAATGGCAACATTAAAAGAGTTCTGGTTCAATGTGTAGGTAATTGATATTGGGATAAACCTGGAATCACTTTGGCAATAGAATCAAGACTAATAATATTCTGGCTTTATCAGGACTGGTTACAGTATCTTCCTCTGTGGCCTGGCAAGACCACACCTCCAGGGGGAGGTGATCAGAGAGCCAGCCACTGAGTTCATGCCAGAGAAAGCCCCTGATCCCCTTAAGAGGGACCCCACTTAGAGACTGAGTCTGTGGACTACATCTGAGCCAGGATTTTAGGTCCTCTCCATGCATTGTCCTTCGTTGGGGTATTATTCTCTGCTACCCTATCAGGGGACTAGGGGAGGGGCATAGGGGGAGAAGAGGGAGGGAGGGCGGAGATAAGGGAGGGGCCACAGCCACAATACAAATTGAACAAATTGTAATAAATGATAATAAAAAATTAATACTTTTATAAGGATGGCTGTCAATCAATAAATATTATGGTAATATAAAATTAATATTCTGAATGGTATACAGCACTGACCTGAAACAAATCAATCAGAGGCTAACAAGGTAACTATAAAATTCTACATCTGAACACATTTAAATTGATATATCTAACCCGACTTATTTACAGAGACTCACAAAGATCGGGGAAGGGTTTTCTCAAGCATACACTTAATATATACAAATGGAAATGTGAGTGGAAAACAAAACAAACTAAACAATTCAGTCCCTGACATTTCTGAGGCACATGAACTGTCAGAAAGTTCTGAATCTGAAATTTCCATTTACTGTTTTTCAGAGAGGAATGAGGCTGACTTCCTCGCAAATCACAGACAGAGAGATGAGAATTAACCCTGATTATACTGCATCTGCTGTGGCTGGGACAATAGGGGACCACCTGCTAAAGGATTGGAGATTATCACCCTGCAGGTATTAATTCTAACTTGACTTGAAGCTGTAACAGTTGCTAACTTGAAACTTAGTGTCTTATTACAACCATAAGATGATGTTTTAAAATGGGATCTAATATCTCTTGCAACTGCATGTAGGTAGGAATCAACAGTCTATATAATCTTTCCACCCCTATAGCCAGGAAAGCACATTATCAACTGACTAGATGAATGAATAACATTTGGAAGAGTGACTTTTGAGATCTTATTCATTGTCTTTTGAATCACATGTGTAAATTGTGTAGTTTGACTATCAGTTTTCAAGTGTGTAATACATTTTAAGAAAAATAAATGTATACTCAAGGATGTTGGTGTCTGCATAAAATTAAAAGGAAATTATTCTCGAAACTGATAGACACATAGCTTCCCATAACCCAGCATGAAGGAAGCATTGCAGCCTTTACAGTACTGGTGTCCTATATGTCATCAGAGGTCATCAAACACACACACACACACTTGCAAGCCATTATATAATTGACAAGAAAAATGGACATACACATTCTACATTTAAAAAACCAAACCTACAATAAACTTGTTGAAAACCTTAGTATTCAAAGACATAAGCACTCTGCTCACTGAGGCAACCCCAATGTCTATGGTTCCTCAGGCAACCCCAATATCTATGGTTCCTGAAGCCTCGGCTCCTTGCAGTTCTGGCTTATCTAACAGCAGCCTGCATGAAGCTCTTCTTTAAGAGAGATTCTTATTCTAGGCTAGGTGATCATGGCAACTCAGAGCGGTACATGATATCATGCTCAAATTGTAGGTTAGTAAGTAAAATTAACAGAAGAAGCAAAAGGGAACCATCTACTCTTCAAAAGTAAAAGTCTTGTTTTTTCAAAAAGCCATTCATAATAAGCAAATCCCTAGTGTAAATGCTCATTAACTTAGTGCATCGGGTAACAAAAATATAGACCTATTCCGACTCTTTTGAGAAAACAGAGATTCAAGTATTTTAAGGACTAGTTTGTTAATGTGTTAAAAATTGGAAGATCTGTGCCTCAAAACAGATGCTGAGCCTCACAGCTAAACACTGGGTGATGCATAGGGAGTCTTGGGGGAAAGTTCAAGGAAATAAAAAAGGAATTGGAAGTGACAGGAGCTCCATAAGAAGACCAACAAATCCAACTGACCAGGGCCAAGAGGGGCTTGCTAAGACTGAAGCACCAACCAAGGTCCATGCACAACCTGGACCTAGAGCCCCTACAAAGATGGAATAGATAGGCAGCTTAGGCTTCATGTGGGTCTTCTAGTAAGGGAAATGGGGACTGCATTGGACATGGACTCACTTGCCAGCTTTTTAATCATGTTCCTCTGGCAGGACTGCCTTGTCAGGGGAAGAGGACACGTTCAGTCGTCATGCAATTTAATAAGCTAGGGTGAATGAGAAAGGGAGCTCTGCTTTTCTGATGAAAAGTAGGGGGAGGAGAGAGAGGGTGGCATTGGGAGGTGAGAAGGAATGGGACTACAACAAGAATGTAAAGTGAATTAAAAAATAAAAATAAAATTAAAAATTGGAAGATCTGATGTCTTACATACCAATGATACATTTTAATGTTTCTTTTTAAAACTATATTTCTGGGGCTGGAGAGATGGCTCAATAGTTAAGAGCACTGTCTGCTCTTCCAAAGGTCATGGGTTCAATTCCCAGCAACCACATGGTGGCTCAAAACCATCTATAATGTGAATTGATTCCCTCTTCTGGCAAGTATAAATGCAGATAGAATACTCATATACATAAAATAAATAAATCTTTTTAAAAAACTGTTCTTCCATATTAATAAAGTTGTTAATGACAATTACCATCAACTGTTAGTTCTTCCTAGAAGGTTAAACAGAAAAATATATTGATTATATTTAATCAATATTAAAGTGATTTCTTCTCGATAATAATTGCAGTAAGAACCTGACCTCCCTAGCAACTGTGTCAGGAACACATTTACATCTTTTGGGATTCTCTCCTCAATAGTGCAAATTGGATCACTGAAAGCCAGACAAAGGTTAAAACTTGGTAAAATTCGTAACAAGATGATTGATTCAGAAGAAGGCTTTAAAATGTGTCTGGATAACTGACTTGGCATTTAATAACAATGAAAGTGATTGTGAAATGAAAAAGCATTCGACAATTTTGTGAGATAACAAAACTTAATGCTTTATCTTCCCAGATGATTGTTTCCTAGAAGTAAATAAGAACCCTTTTTGTATATCAAGTTCATTTTCCTCCTATATGTTACAGGTGACTTGAAACATGGTAGTACTGCCAGGATCTTTTGTATGGTTAAACATGATGTGTAATTACTCTTACTGCTTTCAAAGGTAGGTGACCAGGTTCTAGCAGCAAACAATTTAAAAGTCATATACCTCCCTTATCAAATATGTTCTTTTAATTTTATCTAAAGCCAGAACTGCTTTTCAGTTTAGTGCTGGGACACAACTTCAGACACATATCTGCACTGGCTGGAAGGTGCTGCTTATTTGGGGGAAGCAAAGCCTTCCAGTAGATTTGGAAACTTTAGACGCATCAGTCCTGAAGAAAACTAAACCATTATGTAATATAATCTTTCATCTCATTTTCAACAAAGTACTAAAAACAAAATTAGCCTGTCACCTAGGTTATGAGTCTAATTTAAAAGGCTAAAAGGAAATACGGTAAATCTGATAATAATATGAGCCTCTCATGGCACAAAAAATGTATGTCTCCCCATTCCGACAATATGAAGATTACTATTTACTTTTTGCAGGATAGGCAGGTATCGCACTGGGTCTGAATGTATATAATGGCCTTTTTTAAACAACTACAAAAAGCTTACGAGGCAGGTAATATTATCACTTTTTCATAAAAAGAAGATTCAAGCAAGTTACACTTATTGCTCAGCTCATATAAGGTGTGGCAAAATCATGATCTAAAACTGGTTTAGCTGTTTCTTCAAGGTAAACTCTGAAGACTAGTAAGGAAAGGAACTGAGTGATTATAACAGAATTATAACTTTTGAAGTGAACTGCTTTCTCCAGGCTCCTTAGACCATGAACATGTGGATGACTTTTATACAAGACATCTCTTCAGAAGGGAAAATCAGAGATAAGACTCACAGAAAATGAAGCATCCTGACTTTCAGATACAGAGTACATGGAATTCTCTCTCTCTCTCTCTCTCTCTCTCTCTCTGTCTGTCTCTCTCTCTCTTTCTCCTTTAAACGTTTTTTTTAAACTGGTGCTGTAAGAGCTTGAAACAAGCGCCAAAATGATTGAGGGTACATCATGAAAAACTCTCTATAGCCAACAAGAAGTTGGTTAAAACATCTGTAAAATAGAATTACATGTAGGTACTAAAATGCAATTCTAGTTATTCAAATCTTACTTACAGTTCATGTTTATGAAAATGATAACTTTGAGTTCCATGAGTACAGAATGACACCTTCTTCAGAAAGGTGCACACTTTTGTACACACTCATACACATGTACAGTATTGAGCTTTTCCTTGGATCCTTGGAGTTATTCACAGAATGTGGAACATTTTGTTTTCCTTTGAATACTTTCATATTTTTCTGCACTTTAATGAACACTTTTTTAAAATATTTTATTATTTTTAATATTTTTAAATTTAATGTATGGATGCCTTTTGTCTGTGTAATGTATGATTTATGCCTGGTGTCCATAGACACCAGAAAAAGGTGTAGGATCTCCTAGAAATAGAGATACAGACAGCTGTGAGCTACCATGTGGGTGCTGCGAATTGAGGCCAGAGCTTCAAGTAGAAGAGCTGCAAGTACACTTAGTCGCTGATCCATCTCTCTAACTTAAATTTTACTCTTTAACATAAAACATTGATTATAAAAAAATGACAGTAAGCTTGGTTTTATTTTGTAGAATGGCCTGGCTGAAACTATCCCTAGGTCTTATATCAGAGAAGCAGGGCCACTATTAAAAACCGAAGAGTCTTCGTGAAGGTTGAGGATCTCATGTAAGAATCTCATTATCAAGTCTCTTTGTTCCCAATAACAAATATGGGCACTGTGTATTCTACATTCCTCACTTCTAGTTCACCTGTTTTGACTTCAGTAGCAACTGCTAATTAATGTCCCTAAGACCATCCCAGACTTAATCAGGTATGGTGCGGGATGAAGAAAGAGCAAGGAAACTCTTATATTCTCTCTTTTAAGTGTAGATAAAAAAATAATCTAACAAAATAAAGCTGAGGCAGATTGTTCTTCATTTTCTCTTGAGGGCTATGAAAATGCCAGTCAATCACTGACACCTTTAAGTGTCTAGTAGAAGGCAGTGAGATAAAAATGCTTACGGTTCCTTTGACATACAAACTTGGCCACCTCACTAGGACCATGTCTACAAGCACCCACCTCTATGCCGTTCATTTTTTTTACATCCCTAAAGTCCAAAACCTGGATTCCCAACAAGCCTGAGTAACCCTGATTGCCCAAAATAGTTTCAGTAAACATGAATCTTGTAACTTCTGTCTGTTGTCATGGATAAAAACTATTCTATTTAGAGCCTGTGGGTGGGTGATTTTGATACGGTGTAATCATCTTCCAAGACAACAAAATTTGATCATCACAATGTGAAATAACACAACCCTTTTAAAGTTTGAGAAAGAAGAAATCCTTTGGTCTAATCCTGTCAAAATAATTCAATTACTTCAGTCTTTAATTTACACACATACTTACTTGTGTTGACAAAGCTGGTATTTATAACTCATTTTGCATTCCTCTTTTTAAAATGTAACAAACCAGAAAAATATCTTCCCACACTTCCTTTTAGTGTCTTAATTTATGTTATATAACCAAGTGAAGTTTATTTCAATAGTGCAAAGATATTTTAAACATTAATTTTAAATCTACATTGATAAAAAATGAAAAAATAAAATCACATGAAAAATTTAATAGCCTTTAATGGCAAGTATTTATTTTAATGCTGAGCTTTAAACAGGATTTTTCTATGATAAAGTACATGAGAGAAGATATATGTATATATGGAGTAGAAAATATCCCAGTACTTTGGAGTTTTACTTACCTGAGGTATCTATGAAATAAAACAGCACTATTCCAAATAGTAGGAGGGAAAAAATTAATGTTCAGTTCCATAGATTTGATTTAAAATATCAATCCACACTGGATTAAATAATATTAAAGATGACAAAGAATAAAAATAAGTTTTTTAAGACTTAAGATATTCTAAGTAATAATATCAAAATCTTGTCAAAGTCTTGTTAGAACCAGTAACAGGTTCTGAAGTGTGCAGATTAACATATTAACATATAAAGTTTAAAGGTAATTTAATATTCCATTAACAACTAATTAAAATGAAATTAATACCTGAAACCCTTTATCACAAAGTTCAATACCTTGGAATAAAGTTAATGAACATTACTCAAATTTTCTATAAAGAAATAAGTTAAATATTATTTTTTAAAAGATTTATTTATTCATTTTACACATATAAGCAGTCTATCTCATGTACAAATGCATGCCAGCAGAGTGCATCAGAGCCCAGTATAGATGGTTGTGAGCCACTATGTGGTTGCTGGTATTTGAACTCAGAACCTCTGAAAGGGCAGACAGTGCTCTTAACCACTGAGCCATCTCTAGCCTCATGATATATTATTGAAAAAACAAACAAAATACAAGTTCTATCCCTACTTCTACTCACATCCATAGGTTCAATACTGTGAATGACAGTCCTCTTAAAACTATTTAGTAATTTTATGTCATCCTTAGTTTATTTATTTGTGTAGTTTTGGGAATAAGATAAGGTGATTTTAACATATGCCTGGAATTTCAAAAAGCCAAAGAAAACCAAGAAGGTGAAGCATCAGTAATTGAAACAAACTGATAAAAGCATTCAACAAAAAATACACATTAAAATAGCCTTGAGACAGAATATACATATGCAAAAAACACATATAAAAATACATATGAAAAAATACCTATGCAAATTGCCTTGAGAAAAAAATGAGGAGCAAGGAAGAAATTCACATAAAACACACCAGCAGAAATGTCCATAATTAGATGGACTAGCAAACAGTAAATCTTAGGGGACATTATGAATTATGGCATTGCGTGGGCAGACTGGTATTCTAAAACAGTTCTACCATGTAGATGCATCCCATTTCTATAACTCAATTTTGACCCCCTATTGCACCAACTTCTGAAAATGAATATTCTAGCCTCATGGATATATCAAGCCTGTTGGTGGCAATGCCATATCAGGAGCCTTGTTGTCTCTACCAGTATGTCCAGAGCCTTTTCCACCTTACGTAAGGTTCTTTCCTTTCTGACAGCTATACCTGGGCCTGTAAATATTTAAACCAACACAAGCGTTGTGATGGACCCAGCAGAGGAGTAGAGTTGATAGACACTAGAGAAAGGGAAGTACATATAAATAGATGGAGTGGAAAGAGAGAACTTGTATGAGTTTGTGCTGATATGAACATCTTTCCCTCACCACCAGTGTAACTAGTGAAGAGGAATCAGGTATCCCTGAGTACATTTATAAGCCAGCAGCATTCAACTAATAAAATTTCCCAACTGGCATATTTCAGATGCTAGTATTATGGGGTGGAAATGGTTATGGAGGGGTGTTGAGAAAGACAGATGTTGCTTGGGAAGTAAAGTTTTAGATGATTCTCCCAAACGCAGGCTCAGGCATATGGTAGACTAATAGACTTTCCTTGCTTATTCTTTTAATGGATTTCCTTAGGACAAGTTCAGATTCACAGCAAAACTGAGAAAGGTACAGGAATTCCACATATTTCCACTCCTCCCACCTATATATAGCGTCCTTTATTATTTGCATCCCGAACTGGAGAGGTTCATTTGTCACAATGAGCCTGCATCCACATACCACTTTCATCCAAAGCCCAGAGTTTACAATGGGATTCACTCTTGGTGTTGTACCATGTAAGGATCTAGACAAATTCATGGTAACATTTGTCCGCCATTATATTACCATATGGCATGGTTTCACAACCATTTTGTTCTGTCTGATCAGACTTTTTAATGGAATAGTTTAATGCAGGTAGGAAACAACGCTGAGAAAGGGCAAATCACTGACTCTTATTGAATTAATTATAACAATAGCACTTATGATTTTAGCTGGTCAAAGGCATTCCACATTACCAAATAAAATGTTTATAACTTGTTCTAAAAAAAAAAAAACTAAAAAAAAAACTAAAGGAAATATTTTGGCATGCCATGAAAGGTATATTGACCAACTTTAGTATATGCCATGATCCTGCTCCTTCATATTAACTTATGCACTTACAGATGCTACTGACTTCCATTTTTTATTTGGCTGGTTGGTTGCTTTTGTTTTTGTTTGCTTGCTTGTTTGTTTTAACTTCCTAGGATGAAGTCAAACTCAGGCAGGTATTAATGAAGGATTATGACGTCTTCTTGGATTAGCTGCACATCTATCTTTTCATTGTTGTTGCTTAGGATTCCATAGCTCAGTGAAAGGAGTTTCTTTTTTGTTGTTGATGCCTTTTTTATTTTTAATTTTTTATTAATTACACTTTATTCACCTTGTATCCCCCCGATAGTATCTTTCCTCCTTCCTTCCCAAGTTTTCCCTTCCTCCCCTTTCTCCACGCATGCCCCTCCCCAAGTCCACTGATAGGGGAGGTCTTCTTTTCCTTCCTTCTGATCCTAGTCTATTAGGTCTCATCAGGAGTGGCTGCATTGTCTTCCTCTGTGGCCTGGTAAGGCTGCTCCCCCCTCAGGGGGAGGTGATTGGCCTGCTCTTTGAAAGGAGTTTCTCTACACTTTAGCTGAGGTGATCAGCCCCACCCACTTAGGAGAACTGTTGAGTCCATGAAGATATCATGTACTGAGTTTAAGGCAGTATTCCTTCCTCAGAAATTAACAGGGTCATTTCAGACAACCAGAAAACACAGATATTTGCATTAGAATTCATAACAGTAGCTGATTACAGCTACAAAGTAGGAACAAAAATAATTTTATGGTAGGGGTCATCACTGTATTAAAGGGTTGCAGTGTTAGGAAGGTTAAGAATCACTGCTCCAAGAGAAACCAAGCCTACTTCCAGGTCCACTGACTGTTAAGTTTTGTTTAGTTTAGTTTTGTTTTTCTCTCTCCCTTTGGCTTGGGTAGAGTGGCTTTTGATTCACAGTGTTCACCAGGCTTGCTCCTGAGTATAACTTTTCTTTGTAAAGTTAATAGCTGGCTATTTCAGTTGGCAGTCAAGGATTTCATCAAATGCCAACTTAGGATCACTTGTTTCCCATTGGGACATCTCATGCTCCACCAAGAGCATCTGGCCTATTTGCAAGTTTCCCTGTCACCTACCAGAGCCATCAGAAAGCTAGCCAAGTTGTAATTACTGAAAAGTCTATTATTGATTGTGTCTCGACCTTCTCTTCTCAGTGCTTCTAGGTATAGGAATATTCATGTGCATATGTGGTAAATAAAAATACACATTCATAACATGTATTTGGCAAGTATTAAAAAAGGGAATCTTCCTGGGACATCCATCTTTGGTTTATGTTGATGTTTACATTAGCATCATAGCCTAACACCCTAGAGAACTATTGTTCCACATGGTAGTCATTGGCCTCTTGTAGCTACTGAGTACACAAAAGGAAGTAGTAACTACTGTAGTGATGATCACATCAGGTGTAAAAGTGAAAGCAAAAAAAATGCAGAAAATATCTCAAACACAGTTACATATTCAATCAATAATTTATTCAAAGTTCAGCTGTGCTGAAGAGTTGAGCACGTTCAGTTTTTACTTCAATGGAGCCTAAATACAAATGAATAGTGAGCGAATTTTTCTTCCTCCGGAAAACCTGGCCTTTCACACAAGTGTAGTCTCAAAGCAGACAGTCACCACAGTATCTCAGGCACAGTGACATGAGCAAGGAACTCACTGTCTAGTACAGCGCCTGGTCCTTGCTTAGAGTCTCACAGTGTAATAAAATAGCCACTAGTCCTATGTGACTGCCATCACTGGAAATGTACCAGGCTTGAACTGAGGTATGTGGTTATCAGCCTGAATTCCAAAGATACTGTAATACAAATGACTGCATATTATCTCATTTGTAATCTTCTAGTTTTTAAGAAGTTTAAACTTGAAACTTGAAAAATATCAGGAAAGGAGCCAATCAGTATAATTCTGAATGCCTGAATTTGAGTCAGAAATGAAATGGCTACATGGTATCATTGGATTATGAGTAGTCATGTTGTCTGCAATAATTATTTTTAATTCTAAGGTGCTATTTTAAATACTTTATTATTTTAAATTGAAATCCATGTTGAAATACATATTACAACATATTATTAAAATTAATTTTACCATTCTTTTGGGGTGTGATTATAAGAAAATACAAGGTCATCCATGGGAATTACGTTGTATGTGTAATTTTGTTTTCTTATTCAACTGGTGTTTAAGCACACCGAGGGAGGCTTGCTCCCCACCCCAACACACACAAAACTGTGAAGCAAATGGATGAAGAGACTTAGGAGTTATAAGCCAGCTTGGCCCCTCTCAGACCTCTTCTTTTCTGTTCTTGTGGGGTCAGTTGTATGTTGAGGTACAAACATAGACAGCACGATGCGATAAGAGGTAGCAGAGACTAACCAGGAAGCCAGATCTCTCTGGTCAAATTCTTCAGTTCCCCAACAAATGAAGAGAACAAATCCCACAAAATTGCTCACTCCTTAGATGTAAATGTAAAAAATATTCTGTGCCCTGTTTCAGACACTACTGTAGCATCAAGGTCAGTATCAATATGTACAACCATGATATTCTGTCAACCTTGTTGCCATTATCATTTATAATAATCATCATGAGTAATAATCATCTGTAGGGAACCAAAAATGGTGAAAATTATCAAATTCCACAATTCTGAGAAAACACTAAAACCAATAATAGCTCAAGTAGAATTTTAATACCAATAAAAACAACTGTAAGGCTGGCCAAGAGAGTTCTAGATAATGTTGACATGTGGTAGAAATATATAAAAAGAGTGAGCGAAGCTTGATTTGGCACTTCATACCATTCTCAGTTGTCTGATACGGGAGGGGTTGATATCACCTGCTTTTTCAATGAAACAATCTATTACAAGAGTCATTAAAACTAATTAAAAATAAAGCCACCACTGCGCATGTGCTGTGCCTGATTGTTCCGGTGTTTCTGTGGTGGCAGGGGTAGAGGAAAGTTGGAGATTCTCAACAGAGGGACTCTGTGCAGCCTCTGGCTGAGCAATACCAGGCACCACTCCACTTAACCCGTAATGACACACCATGGAAACACAGAGACACGATTATTCTCATGAGTATCTGAACTGGCCCAACATTCCTGGCCTCCACCAGACACTGAAAGATCTAGGCAGATCACAGACTCTGAGACATCTTACTTTGGTTCCGCTTGTCATCCTGTAGGAAGTTTGCCATAGTTGGAAAGCTGAGTAGTTTCTTTGCTGTCTAAAATGTACAAAAGATAATGAAAGTTTCCCAAAGCAGCGCTCATTGTTTGCCTGCTCTTTCTTCCTTTCTTTCTTTTTCTAGACAGAGTTTTTCTGTTTTAGCTCTGGCTGTCCTGGAACTCACTGTGTAGACCAGGCTGGCCTCAAACTCAGAGATCCACTTTCCTTTGCTCCTGAGTGATGGGATTAAATTCATGCACCACCACTGCCCAGCTAGCAGCACTGACTTCTAGGAACATGTATGTTTTCCAATGTAAAAAGAGGTTCATACCTCAGGAAAGTACACAGAATGGAAAGAAGTTGACTGACTTCAAGAAGTTTCTATAAGATACAGACATATAGAAAAATGTTATACAGTAAAAATATTTGTTTAAGTAAAGTATGTTACAAAACAGTGGTGTTCCAGTATCTCCACACCCCAAAAATTCAGCATCACAGCCCACAATAAGTATGATCAGGTTTGGCTTTGATAAGGCTTTGTGGGATGCCAAGTCATGGGTGTTGCACACGTGAAGGTGACCAAAGCACAAGAGATTTTAAGAGCAGTGAAGAAAGCATTGGTCTGGATTGGCTGGAAGCTTCCTGGATAATGATAGCTTAGGGAGACGGGTATTGGCAGAGAGCAGATTCACTGATGAGCTTTTGGCTATTGTATTCTTCAAAATTGTGTGAGAAGAATGAAGCGCCACCTGGGAGAGATGTGAGTGGACTGAACTGAGCGCCAATAGGTCTGATTGCCTTTAGGTCTAAGGTGGAAAATAGAAGGGCACACTGACAGAAGAGACAAAGGAGAGAGCAGCCTGAAGAACAGCTGTAGAAACTTGAAAATATTGAGGGAAGCAAAGAACAGCTCAGAGCTACCTAATTTCCAACTTTTGTTATCTCCTTGCAGGTGACTCTACTAGCCAAAGCCAACTAGAAGTCAGATGGCAAAGGAACCTGTTCATGTTTTCAGTAAATATCAGCTCCTGACTCTAAGAGCAGAACAGTGGAGCTTAGGATACATCCAAATACACAGAGCAGAACTAAGCTCAATGGAAGGTGACCTACAGACTAGGAGGGCCAGGAGAGGATAACCAGCATCTGTGCCCCTCTCCAGTGCACTCTGAGCCTATTTGCCATTGCCTCCATATGGAAAGATCACACTGTAGAGAGCAGAGAACTGTCTCACACATCTCTGCTAGTGAATTCCAACATGAACACCTAAAACAAGGACAAGGGGCAGAGATAAAGAAGACACATGACACAAGCCCACAAGCAGCTTTAAGAGCCTGTAAAAATTCCTCAGCAGAGCCAGGCAGTGACAGCACACACCTTTAATCCTGTGGGACCTTATGCTCCCGCCCCGAATTCTTGGCATCTGGCCTGACCTGGTTTAATGGCCCACCACTTAGATACAATAGTGCATTCCTGGCTGACCTGGGGCTTGCCATACAGATCACCTTCCTGAAATACCTTAAAATTCCAAAGTAACTTTCTGCGGAACTCTCCTAATAACTATCATTAGCACACCCTTGTGACTCCTCTGGAGGGTCTTCCTGACTCCTGGTCACATAGCAACCCTGCCAAAGGCAACTACATTCCTTCTGCCCTGCTTTCTCCCTATAAGTTGTATGAAATATTTGAATAAACAGAGGCCTTGATCAGAGAAACTGGCTTGGTCTCCATTTCTCATGTCTCTTGTCCCACCCCATTCTCACCCCCTCTCTTAGGGTCTCGTTCAACTGACCTGCAGGCCAGGTCATAATCCCAGCACTCAGGAGGCAGATGCAGATGAATTAGAGGTCAGCCTCGCCTTATAGAGTAAGTTCCAGGACAGCCAGGAGTACACAGAAACCCTGCCTCAAAAAAAAAGAAAGAAAGAAAGAAAGAAAGAAAGAAAGAAAGAAAGAAAGAAAGAAAGAAAGAAAGAAAGAAAGAAAGAAAGAAAGAAAGAAAGAAAAAG
>CM053763.1:9373382-9410994 GCA_028658305.1 Pachyuromys duprasi
CTGGCTTAGCCACAAACTCGCCTGAACTATTCAAAAGCTTTCTGAGTTTCTGAGTTTCCATTAACCAGAAGAATATATCCCAGCTACCTACTATTAAAGTTTCTTAAATGTGAGACTTTTTCCCCAAAATTTTCTGGTGTTCCTAGAGGTTTTGATATGAAAATGTTGGTAATTAAATAGTAATAAACTTTTCACTATAACTTACTTTCAAAATCCAAGGCTGGCCCTGAGACACATGGATGCCCCAGATGGAATTAGGAACCCTCTGGGCAGCTCAGCACACTATATTGAACACACATTGTTTTCACAGTGACCCTACCCCTCTTCTGACCCGGTGGCCAATAATCATGAAGGAAGACTATTTCTGGCCTTCCTGCCTACCCTAGCATGAAGCACATAACTTCTTCAACAACTCCATCAACTCAGCAATTTCCAACACCTCCCAGCAGGGGCGTGAGTTCCCTGGGAGGATTTGGAAAAGGACAAAACAAAACAAGCCTTGTTTTTGTTTGTTATCCAGAACTCTTGGCTTGTCAGCAAATAAAGGATGTAGGATTAGTAATATATCCAGGGGACTCCAGGAAATGGCAAGGCTCCAAGTCTAGTTAGGGGCACCAGGCTGGCCCAATATAGCAGCCCTGTCTATCCCCCACACCATCTCTCAGATTCAAATTCTGAGGAAGAAGGCTTGAGATTCAGGCTCCTTAGAAAAAACTAGTGGAGTCTAAACAGCATCTTGTTAAATTCTGCGTACAAACAGGGAAGTCCCTGGCCCTGAGGTTAATAAAAAGTTTTGGGGGGCTTTCCTACTTGGTTCCAATGGGTCTGCACTGCCTTCCTGTAAGTGCATCCAGCCAGAACACTTCATCAGCTGTAGGGTCAGCCCATCTTCGTTCTTTAGGACCATTCTTTAGAACCATTCTGTGAAGGCATCCAGTACCCACTATGAAGGCCTCTAACTACATTCTTAATATTAGCTGCTGTTCGCTGAATTTTTGTCTTGATTTTTGGTTTTCTTTTTCTCTTGGGTGCTGTCATAATACTAAGTGTTTTGTTTGCATGCCTGTTCTTCACCTAATCTTGATCAGAAGCCTGTGTAGAGGTACATATTATATCTTACTCACAAACAGAGTTGCTGAGTGTTTAAGAGACCATGTTGTCATGGAAGGATTGTAAGAAACAGCACCAGAATTGTCCATGGTAAGTTACACCATGGCCCATCAAACATAGGACACTGAAGGGCAGTGTGCTGGATAAAGGGGATTATTCCTGAATTGAGGAGATGCCCAGTAAGATGCCTGTGTGCAAGTCTGAAGACCTGAGTTCTGCTGTGCAAGTCTGAAGACCTGAGTTCAGATCCCCACACTACCATGAAGGCTTCTGGGGTTTCCCACACCTGTAACCCTGTCTCAGGGTTGGGATTGGGCAGAGGCAAACTGATCCCTGGAGCTCCCTGCCCAGCCAGGCCTGAAGACAATGGATGGCAGCCCTCAAGAAGGCTTACCTGAGAGGAAAAAAAAAAAACTAGAAATAAAACAGAAGGCATAAGGGCATATAAGAAAAGAACTATCTCTTCATGGGAATCAAGGCAAGGGGGGAGGGTTTTTCAGTGACAGTGAAGCCTGGTAGGACCCGGAAAGGATGAGCAGGCATTGGCTGATGTGGTGGCAAAACATGAGCATGCTCAGCTCAGGGGTGTCCTCATAAGGGAGGAAGAACACAATGGAATGGCATATGTAATGCGTGGTATGCATTGGTATGGAAGCGCACTGCACAGGCAATGCAATGGCATGCAACAAGAGTTGCAGTAAAAGTGTGAAAGTAGTTCTCTGTGCACCTAATTTTGCTGTTCTCTCCTTGCATCCCAATTCAGTCCCACAGAACCGTGTCTATAATCCCTGAGCGCTACCTTGACCAGGTGAGACTCTTGCTCTGAAAATTTCACTTTGGGCATGACACAGACTTTGATTAACTTGCTTGTGCCCTCTTATGAGGAATTTTCCCTTTGATATTTTAATTCTTCCATCTATACCTTCAGCTGAATTCTCATTCATTCTTCCAATTTTGATGTTGTACAAAGAGATTCTTAAAAGACAATTTGGTTGGTTAATTAGAAAAAAGTCAGGTTTGAGTTCCAGACAGAAAAACTGCAAAAAGCAAGGTACATTAACTACCAAAATGAGGCCCTTGCACTTAACATCATAGTCTTCTGAATAGTATCTTGAAGATTGGCAAAATTTGTCAGAGAACAAGATACTTTGGGAAAACTAAAGTATGTCTTCAAGAAGAGACTATGGCAGGGAAGAATGCAGGAAGAGAAGACTTAAGTTCCTCAGAGGTAGCCATTCAGACATACAATGGCAGCTAGAAGATGGTGGGCCCAGGCTTTCTGTAAGTGACACAGACCTAGCAGAAGACAGGCAGTAGTGAGCTCTGTAACACTGTAGGGGGTGAGCCAACATGGAAAGCCTGGAGTAGATACTTAACAGGAGATTAACAGTATGCACATTTGTTAATTCAGACAAAGAAGTAACAAGTCAAATAATAACATTTTCTGTCAAGGATGGCAAGTCAGGCTGAGAATTGTATGTATAAAAACAACAGAACATACAGACAGCCTATGTGATGCTGAGCCTCACGTGTAACAGGAACACTGATGTTGGATTTCCATAGTAAAGTACCAGTGAGGTCCTTTACAGAGCAAGCAGAACTCTATAGACTCAATTCAGACAAACAGCAATGATGCTAAGAGATTTTTTTTTTGTCCTTTAAACTCAAAAGAGGTACGCTTTGCTCAGCTTTGTTTAAAATGTTGTGTCATGATAAAGATATAGGTGTTGGTATCTGAGAACTAAGAACTAACAAGATGGAAATAGCCTCAAACCTCTTTACTGCTATATGCACAAATTGGAAGTAATTTTTAAAAAGAATTGTAAATTGTGTGTGTGTTCTAGTAATTTCTTGGTTGTGTTATAGTTTGCATTTTAATTAATGTTTAAACCATTCTTTGATAAGAATGAATTTTATTCTTTTTGTTGTTTTCTTTTTCCATTTTGGTTTTTGAGACAAGGTCTCATATAAGCCAAGCTGGTCTTGCACTCATTACATAGCTGAGTCTGGCCATAAACTACTGATCCTTTTATCCTGGGATTACAGGAATGTGGTACTTCACCTGGCTTAAGAACACTTATGTTTGCAAAACAGAAAATGTCATGGATACATATGAGGCCTCAGTATAAGAAATTACACTTTGTGGTTCACATAGACAGCCATAAATTATGCATATTTTCATATTTGACCCCAACCATTCTTTGACACAAGCAGACTGATTTTTATTATTCCTATTTTCTAGAGGTAAACTCTAATCCTCAAAGAACCTGAATGTCAGTGTGAAGTTGACACAGATAATGAGAAGCCATGCAAAGGCAACAAACCATGCCTTCTGATTCTTAATTACTAGACTGCTTGAATGTCATCTGTGTAGAAACATGGTATTTAACTACTAAAAAGAGGAAAACATCTGTTTCTTTTCAAGTCAAAATGAACAGGTTTAACAAGCAGGTGCAATTAAGTAGGAGAAAAATACAGAAAGGTAGGGTGGATGAAGAGAAGCAAGGCAATCAGAAGTGGAGGCAAAGGAACTGAACTCGCTACTAACCTAGACTGAACACCTGCTGATGCCTGCTGTCAGCACCCTCAGCACCCTCCTGAACAGCCTAGGTTAGCACTCCTTAAAGGAAGTGTCCAACAATGTTTCTGTTGCCACTATTTAAAAAAAAAACCTCTTGGTTAAGTAGAATATAATATTGGTCTTCAATTTGTACTTAATCCGGCTGGTGCCTCTGTAATTCTATGGGACTCTCACTATAATGATCTCTTGTATTGTTTGGAGGGGCCTTGGATAAATAAGTTATTTAATGGTAGCCTATACTTGAAGAAACAGCCCAGAATAGTTCAAAAGTGTATCTGTTCTGTTTTCCCTATTCTTTAAATAAACTACGCAGTTTAGACCCTTCAGGAAACAATAGCTATTGCTTGTGTGGCATCAGTGAAAAAGTACTTGATGCCTGTGCTTATTCAGTGCATTGTATTTATTGTAATAATGTCAATAAGGCAGTGTTTTCTACGGGCCAGCTGCATGGGGCATGGAAATGGCTTTGTTTCATACCACCCACACTGTATGTTGTTGTTTTGCTACAGTGGAATTTTCTTGTCCGTGGCTCTGATTCTCCTAAATGCTTGTGAGTTGGAGAGTTTATTTGCAAGGTTTATTCCTTCTTTGCTTTACCTCTTCTTTGATTACAGCTTTTTAAAATAACCCATATTCAGGTTAGCTATTGTGGAGTCCATGAAGGGAAGATTATGTTTCCTGGAAAATTCTAATGAGCTACTTGACTTTAAAACAACTGTAGGTGTATCATCCTTCTATTTCATTGTAGACTCAAGCTGGACCTTGAATTTTAAGGAAGAAATCAATTGTTATTTTATTATTAGGATAAAAAATATTCTTTCCCCAAACAAAATAAGAAGTCCCATGAAAATGTCTTGCAATATGGTTCTGGGCTGTACAGGGTGTTTGGGGGGTGGGTACATTTAACCATTATTTGGGAAAGAAATAATTTGTAGTGGGCCTGTTTGTAAGGAATCAAATAATTCTCTAAAATAGAGAAAGCATTAAGATGCTTAGAAAAAAGTTTTAAATCTATTTTGTTCATCACTCCACTATATTGGGACAGTGCAGACGATTGCATTAATGACAAAAAGAAAAATAAAATGAGGACCAAGCATTTAAAACTTCCTTAGGAAAACTGTGTTTTGATCTTGATATCAATTCATTCCTTGCCAAAATTATATCACAACAGCATACAGAGTCAAAAGCAAGTATGTTTCATTCTCTGGTTATTTTCATAGAATTTCTTGCATTTTAACCAGGAGACACAAAACCAATATGCTTAAATGCAAATATCTTATACCCAGTGGATACATGCCACTCTCCATCACTAAGAAATGCTGGAGTGTCTCACACAGCAGAATTTTACTTTGCAAGAGAGCTTTAAAAATGAACAACAGTGAACCATGCACATTGTTTTAAATAGAGCCATCTCTAAGGTGGGAAAGCTTTGCTTGTATGTTTGGGCTGCACAATATATGCCAAAGCCAGCCCTTGAGAAGATACAGAGTGTTTTGAGCACAACGCCTCCCACATAAAGTCACCAGAGACCATCTGAAAACCAAAGCAGAGAAGAGGACCTGACCCTGGCGTTTGCGTTCCTCCCCTTTTTTCTGATCTTCTCTTCTTTTCCCCTCCCTCCCTTTGTATTTTGCCTTCAGAAGGACAAGTATTTGCCCGGTTTCTTTGGGTTACAATATGTTATCCCTAGTGGAAATCAGAGGCTTGAACTCAAAAGGTGATCACTCTTGACCTTTGACCCTGGTGCCTCCCACCCCACAGTTCTGTCTCCATGGAAGTGAATAGGGAAGTGGAAAAATGGGAGCAGGCAGAGTCTATAGCTATTCACAGACCACCCCACCATACCCCCCAAAGAGAAAGAGAAAGATGAATGAATCTCATTCATCAATAAGCAGGAGATGAAGAAGAATGGTCTGTTGGCTGAAAAGCAAGCTCAAAGAAGGCAAAAAAAGAATTTAGGGAAAGAGAGACAGAGGAGTAAGGAATGCAGGATGCAAACTCAAAAGCAAGTTCTCAAGATAAAAAAATAAATAAATAAAGCAAATAAATAAATAAAGCAAATTGTCTGCAAGGAGACAACAGTTTCAAACAGGAAGGCTTGTGTTTCCTTGCACCCTGTCTTAAAAAAAAAAAAAAGCAATACATTTCAAGGAGACTCTGAAGGAAACGCCAGATGATCTCTGTGTGGCACTAAGGCAGAAAGTGGTGTAGGTGCTTGCTGAGTCAGGGCTGGAACCTGAGAAAGTCCAATATTAGTAAGAAAAAAAAACACTTCCACATATCCAAACATGGGTTATAGTAGCTACAGCAAGCTGGCTGCCAGCATGGCTGAACATTTCAGCATACCTTGAACCAAGCAATGTTAGAAGAAAGTCACCCAAATCTGGCTGTCCAGATAAACGGCTGGATGACAGCACAGGAGCTGACAAACACACAAAGCATTTCACTTCGGTTTCAGGAGTGTTGGTTACAGAGTGAAGACCCCAGCGTTACATCAGGGAGAGTCCAATTATTGTACATTTATGACTATAATGCCTCTTCCTCCATGTTATATAAATATTCGCTAATGTATTTATTATGTATCTAAAAGCCCAGTTTTTTTTGTTAGTCTGTTGTGTATGTTTTCACATCACATGAATGTCAACTCTAAAATCTTAAATACTCTAAAGAATTCCTCTATGTATGTCAGTGGGAGCACCACACGCTTCAGATAAAATACGCTTCAGCAAGAAGGTAATTTTACCACTCTTCAGTCTATTTCCCTACACCAAAAAGACATCACTTACATCATGATGGGTGGACAGGGATTACACTTGCAAAAAGTGTGACCTCCTGCTTCCTTACTGACACAATCCAGCCACATCCAAATAGAATTCTAAAATTATTTTGCAGGAAATTTGGCACTGATCCTAAATGTCTGTTTGCACTTTCCCTTCTTCCCTTTCATTTCCCTTGACACTTTTCTGACTACATTTTCTAGAACTGTCAGATTTCAAGCATAAGAATATACATGAAGGAGATGATGGCTTGTGACTGGAGAAAAAAAATAAAGAAGCTGACAGCTTTGCAAATTTACAAAAGCTGGACTCAAGTAGATATCTCATTCAATTCCAGGGTACACATACACTTACAAACATTTTTGTAATGTTTGAACACCCCAAACACCACAAAAAGGGACAGAGCCGTAAGTGTGGGAGAACCCAGCACAGAAGAAGCCATCATAGGCACTGTTCATTGTCCCAAGCTAAGGAGACAGAGAAGAGCATATAGCTCAGACTTGTGATTACCCCTGCCTGAATTGCTTCCTCTGCTCCTTCCTTCTGCTCTACAGATTCCCATTAAAAACATCAAAATGGGGACTCAAATGCACAGCCAAGTAGACTCAATTCCTTTTGGGTCTCCGCCAGCTTCTCATTAGGTCCTGGACGTGTGAGCCAGTGCTGATTTCCATAGCTGATCTAGCCTAAATCTGCCCTTCCTGAAACACTAGGCTTTGTCCTTGCCTTGCAGTCTTTAAATGGGGATTTGGTGAGAGCACTACCAAAGGCAGTGTCATTGTTCATTATTATGAAGTTGATGGGCTCTAAGTCTTCTTCACTGAAAGCTCTGACAGGGTGAAATCACGCTGGAGTTTGGAATCATCGTTCACCATGGTAAGTCTGCTAAAGAATGGGCTGGGGTTGGGTGGGCGGGTAGGATGCAAAATAAAGAGTGTTTTTCCTCAAATTCACCTCACTTCATGTGGGAGTGAGAGGCTATCCGTACTCAGGAAAGGCTAATTACATAAATCAGATGCCCTGGCTGAGTTTCCAATCCCCTGGGAGCAGGGAGAGCAAGGAATAAATGAGGTCTTCTAGGAAATGAAAGGGCCCCTTTGAAAACAATGCCAAAGCCAATACAGCTTAACTGGCCATTTTTTTTAATAGAAGCAGGAAAATCTGGACCAAGGATAACAAAAGTAGCTGACTTTTTGTCTTCCGGAAGATTTGGAAATGCACACACAATTTATTGACCTCTTTCTTGGTGTATGCTTAGCTTTCCTTGGCTTCACAACTCCTAGACTGCTCAGATATCTTAATACATCCTCAAACTGAAATCTGGCTTGTGGTTTCAGAAAGCCATATTGCTGAACAGAATGTCCTGACAATAAGAAGTTTTGGGTGGCTAGGGCTGAACATGATGGGGAATGTCACAAAACTGAAGAGTGGGAAGACCCACCATTGGTTTAGTTTGACAGTGACAAGCCTGAAATCTTGGATGGGTATCTTGTTTTCTGGGGCCTGAAATTCCTCACATGAAAATATAGGTTTGACAAACTCTAGTAATGAAAATCCTCAATAACTGATTCCAGTTTTCTATACAAGCCACAAGCAATCAGCCCTCAGATGACAACCTGAAATTCAGTCTAAGAATCAACGCCACATGAACCAGCAGTTTTGAATGTCAGCTTGAAGTCTTGACCTTTGGTGGAGTTTCCTGTTTTAAATATCATCCTCATGGAGAATTTCAGCCATTGTGAGAATTCATTCCTGATCGTATCCTTCCTTGTCGCCATTGCCTCATACTGAACGTCCTGGGGTACAGCTTATGAGAGCCCTTTCATGTCTCAAATTAAAGCTTTTTGGAGGAAGAGGAAAAGTCTTTATTCATAATGTAACAGTATATGCATCATTAGCTGGATTCTCAGATACCTGGTTCATTGAGCACTTTTGTGTTCCAGAAAATCACTAACGAAACATGGGGAGGGCCTTTCCAAGAACACCTAGAAGGAAAGCTGACTTACTTAGACTGATAATATTTTTTGAAAAGTTTTTTTTTCTTTCCCTCTCATTTCTGACTAGAAGCAACAAATTAGAATTCATTCTTGCCTGATGTAGAACCCAGACTAAATATGCTTAACCTAGGTAGCCCAGCTAGGTGTTTCCAGTGTGTAACATGGCTTAGCCCTCTGCAGTTAGTTCTCACAGTACACACTGCTATGCTATGCCACATGCACAGCAACATTTCCCAATCAAAAGAGCCCAAAGCCACTGATAAATAGCAGAGGCAGGGACAGAACATGCTTATGAACCTCTCTCCCAGTCCTCTGCACAACTCCTTCTGCCCTGGCGGCTCTGTGCAGACCACCGTGTACTGGAGTGGAAGGCTGTTCCTCTGTCCTTGCCAATGGGGAGCAGCTTCACCTGCCCATGGAATATAAATTCCCTAGGATTATACAGTCTATTCCCTTTTATCCCAAGAGGGGTTGCAGGGTCTTTTCTCTGAGACCCAACCATGTCTTTGTAATTTTTCTCCCTCTGACCTGCTTTTCTTACTGCCTATAAAAATTTTATCTCGTCCGCCGGGAGGAAGAGCTACCTCTCACTGAGCCAATTCATTGTTTATTGTCACAAACTTTATGCCCAGAGTCCTCATAGCTTTGGAAGCTCCAAAATTTATTACTATTTAAAAGTCATGAATTTCATTCTCATTTGGCAATAACCCCTCTCTTCTCAAGGTTATATTATCTTTTCTCCTAGCTGCTCAAAAAGAAGAAAAAAAGTGGAAGAAACTATTGACAAATACCAAAAAAAAAATCCGATCTTGCTATTTCACATCACTATATCACAGAATCATGAATGCATAAAGCAAAAAAAAATCAACAACAACAACAACAAAATAAAAAACATATACATCCATGTGCACATCCTACCAGTAGTGAGAATTTCTCAAATCACCTAACCTAGACTCTCAAAGGACTGGTCATCTGCTTCATTTCCTTTTCATAATAGCTTATATGAGGCTGCTTCCAGGAGCTGATATTTGAACATAAATAAGGTAAGGAAGATTAATAATTTATAGACAGAGTACAATATGCACCACATTGAGTTAACCTGGTCGGCTCTAGAGTCTAGCACACTAAGATAAGGTAACTATGAGGCTTTCTCTGGCAAGCAAATGATGAACAAGCATAGGGTGGCTCAGGTTCACCTCTTACCTTTCTCCAGCAAAATGACTTTCAGTAAGTGTCCTGAAACATAAACAATGTTCTAAAGCCCATAAAACTTAAAACACAAGAAGACTTAATCCACTGAAGGGCTCTAAATATAAAGCCTCATCCTGACATCAATATTTTGACACCTGACTGGCTCACATGAAGATCATGTTAATACTGTTAGATCAGATTAACACTGTTAAACCAAGAAGTTTCCATACCATGACTGTTAAACAAAACCAGATGAAGCTGAGACTGAATGAGAGAGGGAAAAAGAAGGATGGGGTCAAAAATAGGCACTGAAATGGAGCCAGAAACAGAACAAAGTGAAGATGCCACACTCTTTCTCACATTATGGAGGGCTGGGATGTCTGGGAACAGTGCTTTATGTCATTGTCACAGGAATGGAAAGAGACCTCACTTAAAACAGCGCTGATGCTGAGGAGAAAATCGTCAATGGTCTTATCCAAAGCAAGACTCTGCAAGTCACAATATGGATCTGTCAGGCAACAGCAGACAAGGTATGCCCACCACTGGGGTGGTGGCACTGTGGGTATGCATATAACCAGCTATTTTCTGATTAGATAGGCCTACTCCATGAAAGGGATTCATGCCTGGTACTGTAAAACTGGTCAAAAGCCAGTGACTTGAGGAGATCATATGCCCCAAGGGGAAAACTATCATTGTTTACTAACCAGCTATACTGCCAGACTGACTTCTAAATGTTTAAGTTAATAACAACCCATACACACACACACAAAGGGACAAGTAGCAGGATAAAGGGTGAAAAGATCTACAAACCCTACTAATACTAAACATGAAACACGAAAAATGCTCACTTTGCAGAATAAAATGTCTCTGGTGGTCAACGATTTGAATGGGTCTCCAATGAAAATATATGTAAATTAAGGTGTGTAGTGAAATAACTGTTCCCCTCTTTTTGGGGAGTCTCTATAGCACACGTGGCCTAGACATTTGTTTGAATGTATCTCACTTGCTTTTCTGCCTAGGACAAACAGCAAAGCCAAAAGATAAAGACAAACAAAGGGAAGCTTAAGAGAAAGGGAGATACTCAAAGGAGTGCCTGTGTTGCTGTTCTTCCTGGGTGGCTTATGCATCCAGCCCGCTGCCATTTTTGCCTGATGCTGGGTTGAGGGTTAAGTTCCTGAGCCAAGCCTCTTTATCTAAAATACAATTTAAATACAGACCTTTTGGAAATTGTTACTGTTTATTTTTATCATTTCTCCCACCACTTCCACCCACATGTTTAATAAAAAATAGAAGCTATGAGTCATTGGATTCATTTTTAACATCCAGTCTAAATAATAATTTAAGCAGAATAATTTAAGCAGAAGGCTAGAAACTTCCATTTCATTTAATAAAAAAACACATTAATCTTGACTTGGGAGAAGTTATTTTCTAGTTTAAAACACCTTAATATAAGACAACTGTATAAAATACATGAATTGAATAGAGCAAGAATTAGTTGCCATTAACACCAAAACTAACGACTTACCTTCTAACTTCTTATGTGACGATGCTGTAAAAAATTATTTTATACTGATATTTTGTATGCTGTTTACTGTGGAAATACTTTGAGATGTTTTTCTGCTTACTTTGAAAAAATTTCTTTTTTTATTCCATTTAACTCCTATTACCTTACACATCTTGCAGACACCAAGCCATCTTGGCATCCTGTAGTCCCTATGTTTTCAAATGCCATTTTCCTGATAACCTTCAGACTTCCACCTCCCTAAGCCAACCTGGTGTGGTAGTTAATATTGATTGCCAATTTGTCAGGATCTCAAGTCACCCAAAAATCAAGCCAATGGATTTCACTATGATAAATTGTATAGTTAACTGAGGTTGAGAGACCCAAAATAAATGTGGCCACAGATTTCCATACAAAGGAGAAAGTGAGCTAAGTGAGCTCACCAAGCACTCATTCCTGAACACTCCAGATGGAATGTTACAAGGCACCTCAAGCTCCTGCAACCATGACTCCCCATTATGGTGGATGTGTCCTTAAACTATGAGCCAGTGTCTAAGATTGCTTCTGTAAGGTGTTGTGTTCCAGCAGTAGAGAATTCATGCGCCTGACAGTAGCAGCTCAGCCATTCCAACTCTCTTCCAGAAAGCAGCAAATGAAAAGTGAAGAGCAGCAGGAGCAGCAGCAGCAGAAGAAGAACAAGAACCTATAATGACCGTATTTCCCAGACTATTTGGGCGGTGATATTAGGGACAAGCACCAGTTAGATGTCTTTCAGATGTCCTTGTAAGACTTGGAGGGCCCAATACTGAGGAGACAAAGGCAGTTGATGGGATCTGAGGAAGGGTCCACTGCTGTGTCGATAGCAGTTTTGTCTACAGTGTTGTAATTTATGTTGAGATGCCTTTCTTCATTCTTTCCTCCCTTCCCTCCTTTTCTTCTTTCTTTCCTTTCTTCATTCTTTCCTCCCTCCTTTTCCTCTTTTCTTTCTTTTTTCTTCTTTCTTTCCATTCTTTTTCTTCCTTCCTTTCATTCTTTCTTCCTTCCTTTCTTTCTGTGCATAACAAAATGCCACCTCACTGGAGCCAGCATCTTCATGTATATCTTCCTGAAGGGAGACTTTTCTGACTCGGGCACAGGTTGCCATTCCTGTATGCCCCAGCTCTTCATTGTGTTCTCTTTGAGCTGCCCCAGATGTCCAGGCTAGAATACATTTCTTCAACTCTCTCAATAACTCAGGAACTATTCTATCTCCCTACTCAATCCCTTAACAATAGGACTATCTATAGGGGACTTTTCTGTGTGCAGTTTTGAAAAGTTGGCCTGTACTCATTCTTTCCCTATAAAAATTCTGCCCTCAACAAAATTCTTCATAATTGCCAAAGGATGAAATAAATTTCAACTCCTATCCACATTAACAATGATCATTGGTGAGACAAGGTTTTCTCCATCTCCAACAAAGTTACAACATCTGATGTGCTACAGATGGCCTGCTTGTTAGAATGAAGGCTTTTTTTAGGCTACCTGGGACCCAGGAGGAAGCTACACCCTGTTGGAATAGAATCTGTCCTCAGTGTGGCCACCTTGGGCTGGGCCTGAGCTACTGTTTGTTATCTGCCTCTTTCAGTTGGCTGCCGGATTATGAGCAGAAGCCGAGGAATCACATTTGGAAAGCAGGCAGGAAATTATCGCTTATTTTAGCTGTTACTTTATTTTTATCTGGCGTCGTGTTATTCCACAGTCTATTACCGAGCTGCTGAGTGATGAGCAGCATGGAGAAATCTCATTAGAAAAGAAGAAAGAAAATATCTATGAAGCTCAGCCTTAAGCTGTGAATCATAACCAAAATGATCAGGAGGACACAGAATATCCTAAATGACACAATCCCCAAAACAGCTTTCCTGGAGCAGACCGTGCATTAAGCATTCTGTTAACTAAAGCAGATTCAGCAATATCATGGCTCATTACTGTTTTCTGTGTGTATTATGGTGCTATTTCATAGGCCCTGGGGCACCTGACAGAGGTGAACAAGAATCTCCAGCGCCATGCCTACATTCTCTAGAATGTAGACCTGTATGAAATATTTATAGCACAATTCAAGATATACATTGTGAAGTAAAAAAAGGCTGTAAGAATGCCCTCTGCATTGGGATGTTGAATAGACTTAAAACCCAAAGCAAACTACCTGTGGGATATATAGTATTTCCTTCCTATTTTAAAGCAAACCTGTCCTACCCCATGCTACTTTGTGCTTCCTCAGTGGTGGTAATAGTGATGTTTGTAATGTACATAACTGAAAGCTTCGCACATTGCTGGCTATATGTATGTTCATACTCTGTTAGAATTGTGGGACGTATTTCTTGGCTGATACTGATAGAAAAGTTGGTAGCATAGATCAGGAGTCAGACCCCCAGGAAGGGGAGTTAGTGATTGGTCCTGCTGTTTCCTTGACTTGAATATCTAGTGAAGGGCCATTTGCCAATGGAACAGAAGATACTAACAATTGTGCAAGGAAATGACATCACTGTCAAATAAATGCACACCTGTGAGTAACTGTGATACCCAGCCTAAGGGATGACATGCTCTGAAGGCAGCTGTCCTTGGCCATTATAGAAGGAATGATGGGTATTAGGACAATGGAACCCTTACAGGACAGAGTGACAAGCACAAGCTAAATTCCTCCTCTCAAGCCACAAAAGGAAACCAAGACAGTCACCATAAGGGCTTTCTATTGCTTGTAACTTCAGGCTAAGAATGCCAATAAAGTGCAAGTTTCGGTGTGTGTGTATGCGCGCGCGTGTGTGTGTGTGTGTGTGCACGTGTATGTCTGTGTTGTATACCTGTGTGTTATGTACACATGTGTATGCACAGATGTATTTGTTCATAAATATATGTGTAGAGGGTCAAGGCCAAAGGTAGATATAAGGCGTTTTCTTCCACCTTTTAATTTTTGAGACAGGGTCTTTCATTAGCTCTGGAGCTTGCCATTTCAGCTGGACTGTCAGGCCAGCAAGCTTCAGGTACCCCCCTGCCTCCACAGCACACTGCTGTGATCACCGCACTGGCTTTCATACTTGGTGTTTCATTGCTCGTGTTTCAAGCTTAGGTCCTCACACTTGCCTAGCAAGTGCACAGCCAACTCCCCAGCCTCAGACAGGACTTTCATTGCAGCTAAATTGTCCAAGCTTTGAATGGAATGAAGGAGTGAACCGGAGCCCTCCTGGGAAGCTCTGTCTTGCAGACTGGGCCTCTTAAAGAATTACCTTTCCTGCAGATTAGCCAGCTGCCAGATCTGGTAAATGTCATAAATCTCCAAGAACAGGGCTGTACTTATGAGAAACCCCAGGTGTCTGACCATCTAGGGTGCTGAAATATGCAAGGCCAGCCCTGCTAATGCTAAATGGGTCACAGCCACCCCTCTGTGCTCGAGTTTCCCAGGCCCCTAAGTGGAACTGCTCACAATTAGCCGCTTTGTCTGTCCCCAGGCCCAGCCGCTCTGCTGGATGTGGGGCGGCTCTCAGGTTGATGGTCTCTTTCTCCCTCCCTCCACCCCCATTTCCACACATGCACAGCAACTTCACTCAGAAGAGAGTTAGTCAGCTCTAGCTGGTCGAAGGCTGTCCATGAACCTTCGAGGGCTGAGAGGCGCGAAGAACAGAAACCTGGGGATGCCAGTTGAGGAGAGCAGTAGCAAGGTGTGCGGCCTCTGGCCCAGCTTCCTCTCCTCTAGCCGGCAGGCATTCCTCATTCTGTCCTTCCGTCTCGTCAGTGCAGAAACCAAAATATGATTGGTTGGAGTTTCGTTTGTTTCACCCTGTGTGCTCTGTGACTTAAATTTGAGCAAGAATTTTTAAATGTCCGAGCACCTCTAAATTCAGTTCTGTTTTTGGTTTTTGGTTTTGTTTTTTTCTTTAAAAGTGTCCTGGCTGGGGAGTAGGTGTGAGCACATGCGGGTCATATGGGAATCCCGGAACCCCAGTGTAGTAATTCCAGTACCTCAGATTATCCGCCCACATACCTAGAAACCTCTACTGGGGAAGTTCTGGAAACTTAAAAAACTTTACTCACTTGCTTTTCATCTTTGAAACCACAAAATATTCCAGTCCCACATCAATACAGGCATTAACAGGTAGCTAGCTCATTCTTTGTCTTTTCTCTTTGTGGATTTACAGAGTCTTCTTGAAAGAAAATCTTAATTAAATACAATAAAGATAATTACATGTAAGATATTCGATCTGTCAACAAGGCAGTATTAAAGAGTACACTAAGGGGGAAAAGGGAATAACACCCTGAAAGTGCAAAACCCTTTGTGAAACTACAGTCTCAGAATGGCTAGCCTAACTGTACAGAAGGGCATTGAGATGTATATAAACTTCAGATCTGATTAATTTGTGTGTGTGTGGTGTTCATTTTATTTGCAAGGTTTTTAAAAGTCAAGTTTTCTTAAAAATTATTTTTGAGAAATAAAATCCTTGCGTCACATAAAATACAGCCTTTGCAAGAAGAAAATGAATGGGATAAGACCCGGGCTACCACAGAACATGCACAAAGGTTGGCATGAGTCACTCAGTGCCCTGAGGACTCACACACGTTACAGGTGAAGGGAACTGTAACATATAAAGATATCCCTAATGAGATGGACCCTTCCTCACAGGAAGCCAGTGGGTGGCAGAAGGCTCATGGCAAAGACATACAAAAAGGGCCAAGTTTTTTGAGCAACGTACCCCTTCCTTTCCTCCTGATGGTGTTAGCGATTCCAGAGAGTACCAAAGACAGGAAACTCAGAACACTCCATGGTCTTCCATGCAGTATTTTATCTCTGTGGCTGTTGGTGTGGAGATTTATAAATAGTTTGAGCTCATCTTATCTAATTTTGCGGCAACAAATGGTGGGCTTTAGATCTACTTTTAACTTTGAATCCCCATTCTTTTCAGAGATGTGTCTGTGTATGCAGTGAGTTAACAAGCGCTAGGACAAATGGTCGCAGGCTTCTCTGAGTGGTGGGAACCTGTCCCTTCCCAGAGGGGCTCTCATTTGCTATGAACTTGTTAATAGCCGGATTTTAGAGACAGACTACCTGAATTCACCTCTAGTCTTTGCTATTTATTGGCTAAAGATTTTGAGAAATGAGTTTAACTTACAAAGACAAGACCGAAAGGCAAACAATAAAACTTTGAGTCCCTTCTAAAATAGAACAGTTATGTTGCAAGTAAGATAAAGTACATGAAAGCAGCCAATATGATAACAAAGAGAATTTACCCCTCCCAGATGAGCAACCACATGTCTGTGTTTTTCTCTGGAATTTTGATGGCAGGCGTCATGTCTCTCCTTTCGATACTTGTATATTGCTCTTCCATCCCCAGCCACTGTTTTTTCACTCACCGGTTTAACCCAACAACCACTAAGCTCTTTTTCTTCTGACTTGATATAATGGGCAATGACATGAGTTCTAGAGCAGCAAAAATATTTTCTCTCTGAGTATAGGTTGTGTATTTTTAAGACCTACAGTTTCCTTAACAACCTTAAGTGCCAATGTCCTTATCTCTGACATGCTGTTCATTAATCTCCATGCTTTTCTAAGTTCCTGTAAGGATTAACTAAATTGGTTAATAAATGAATATATTCATAATATATATGGAACATTTATCAGAGTTTTGCAAATTTGGCCCTCACTCCCTTGCATGGCAGTTAAGAATCTTAAGGCTCCAAAGACAGCATTACTTAGATCTTTGGGGTAGTGCTTAAAATTTACACTTAATCAAGGTGCTTTGAAAAGCTGGAAGCAAACAGTTTCCTGAGGCCTCTGTGCTCTCCCCTTTCTGTTCAGATCACTATATATCTTACCCCCTGGCTAAAGCAACTTAGTAAGAAAACCTAGGATTTCTCCCCTGTGGGGTTTTATTTTTCATTTTTTTCAGAACCCAACCTATTCTCAGACCGTTTCTTGGTGTCCACAAAGAGTATGGAAACCTGTATGGATGGAAACAAGAGCACATTGTCAAGAGTAGGTGATCAGAGCTCAGGGGAGGAGGAGACTACAGAGAAGGCCTGTGCCCATTTGCTGAAATAGGCCAGGCATGTGACCTTCCCTGGAGCTGTGCGGGCACCTGTTTTGCCAACATGCACAGCAGCATTTAAATAGCTGATCCTGTAATATCCAAGGACCAAATAGTTTAGTCACAGTTCAGTCTACCTTCAGACCTACTGACCTACCTGGACTACCCCATCTAAAGATTTCCATTACCTAACAGCACTCATGCCTGTGTCCTGTGACATTTAAAAAAAACAAAACAAAAACAAACAAAAACAATGGCCTCTATATTTATTAGCCATAAGATCGCTCTCTACAGTCAACATGTGCTCATGATGCCCCTGCTACTTTGGAAAACATAAATGTAATACATTCCTATTTAACCATTCATTAGCTTTAATTTTATTACTAGGATTTATACCATAAAAGAATAAAATGGTCTTACCTTTTTTTCTCTCTCTCTCTTTCATTGAAATTTGCCTACACACTCCCATGAACTCCTTCCCCTAAAAAAGCCATACTTTTCACATGCTGCTTAGAAACAATGAAAAACACATGGGGAAGGAGGGTGGCTATAACATCGTAGCATGAAAACAGCACATTTCTGTGTCACATCATGAATGAGCAGTATATGCTCTAACTATGCAATCTGCCATACTGCAGCTGTAACTGTGCCTTCTCATACTCCTAGGGAATTGAGCGCTGCCGGACTTTCCCTACAGCTTCATACCTGCTTTTGCATGGCTAATACATACTACATTATATTTTACAGAGATTTGCCAGTATCAAATGCAAATCAATTGCCAAGAGAGGTCCTAGGGGTAGGGGGTATCTTCAAAGGCATTTAGATAAGAGAAGAGGGTGAACATTGTTGAGAAATATAACTCTGGACACTGCATAGAGAAAAATAAATAAACTTCCCTGTAGGCTTTCTTTTATTTTCAACTTCACATTATACATTTTCTATTGACTTTCTGACCTTCACTTGCTTGCAATTCAATTGCAATCCTAACAGCAGTTGCTGCTCACCAACCAGCTCGCTGCTTTCTCTGGTCACACAACTCACTGTGGAGCCAGCCCACGGGGAGCCTTGTTATCCTTCCCACACATCCTGATATGATCATTCTTCTTGCAGAGCCAGCTGGGTTTGGGAGAGCGCTGTACGTTATGAGTTCTGCCTGTGTTTTTCACAGACTAGAAATGAGCTTTGAGGTAGACAGCATGTGCTCAGGCTCTAATGAGTATTCCCATAATATGTTTTGTGCCTGAGGTGTCCTATTCAGAGCACCCAAGTTAATGGACAGTTAAGGTGATGACTGGACAGCTGTTAGGACTCACTTGCCTTATTGTCAATTGCGCTCTCCTGCTCTCCATGGTAGTGAATTATATAACCCATGTACAGCTAAGCACAGCTAAATAAGCAAATAATCTTCAAGGTCACCTCCTGCTGTCAACTCCAAACTGGGAGGTTAATACCATTTATCAAACTCTCTTAAGGCCAGGCTTTGACTTGCTCACAGCTTAGCTAAGAGTCAACAAGATGTTATGTTTGTTTTATTAGAGTAAAATCTTTTCAATCCAATATGGATTAGATTCCTCTATGGCTTTAAAATTGTTTTTGTTGTTGTTGTTGATTTTTCCTTTTTCTACAAAATGCATATGTTTTACTTCCTCAGAGGTCCTGTTTTATATACTCGAAAAGGTAACTCATTGCCTTCATTCATCTCCAGCTGCTAATTATAAAATGAATTAGCAGCCACTTGTAGTGAAATTTCTGCTGGCATTGCTAGTGTTCATTATGGATGCCAACTTCTCAGATGGCTGAGGCTAAAAGATAATCTGCATTATATAAATTTATTTGTGCCAATGCTTTTTTTCTTGCACATTGACTATTGCATGAGTGGCCTTTGTCTGTTTTACCAATATAGTTCATCAAAACATAGTTCTCTTCTCATCACAGCTGTGCCTAATAGTCACATCTTAGTGGAAGTATGACCAGGGCTTTGGTTCAAAAACTTCAGCTTTAAATATATGAAAACAGCAAATTAAAACATTTTTCATGCTTAAATTATAAAAAAGTTATCATACTCTTTAATTTTCCATTAATAAATTATTTTTTAAAGTTGTATGCCATACATGAGCAGGATGAATTAAATGACACACTGCATATTAACAGAAATGTATTTGTTGCTGTTATTTTAATGAAATTTTAAAATAAGAAGTCTAGGCTTCAGTGTTGAGATAATATATTAAATGAGATTAACACTTGTAGGTTTGGGGTTTTGTTGTTGTTCTTTTGTTTTGTTTTGTTTTACTTCAGCCCAGAAATGGGAACGTTGAAACGGGACTCCGAATCTCCCCACACTCTCATTCCTCACCTTCCTCCCCCCTCTCATGCACAGGTTCCTCTATCACTTTCCTCTCATCCCTGCACAGTCCTTCCTACTAACTGACCATGTGCGGCTTGCCTTTAATCTACAGAGACTGAAAGCAGGCCCCTTCATTTTTCTACCTGTGTGTTTTTGAGGCATGGACAAGCACTCCATAAATAGTTTGTGGGTAGATAAATGGATGGAGATGTTCTGCTGGTGGCCTCTGAACTCTATTTCAAAACTATAAGATCTAACTCAGTTTGTTACTTTTCAAGACAGACAGTTGTTGGTTTGCATGGTTCTGAGGGACAGCAGAAATGATCAACCAAACACCATGGAAAGCAACTCTAATAATTAATTGGGGACATTACAACTGATCTGTGACCTATTAAAAGTTGGGTCCAATCACGAAAATCGTTCTTACCACTATTTGTAAACGGATAAAGCAACTAAGATATAGAAAAACCAATATTTATTTAATATGCTGTACTAAAACAAAGATAGTGAGATTTGAAGGTTTGGGGAAAACTTAGCAGGATTGATTTGAGCAAATTACTCTCTTGCTCTTGTGGAAAAATTACAGCATGTAACAGTTGCCTTTTCCTTCCTTGGAAAGCTGTCAGACACTTTTCTAGGTTTGGTTTAGCTTCCAACACTTCACTCTTCACTCTCTCAATGTTGCCAAATGGAACCTAAAATCCCTTTCAAGCAATTTTGTTGCTAGCTTCAATTCCATTGGGAACAGCATCTTCTCTTGTCAGGCCTCTGTGCCCCATTTACATGGATTAGTTTGTCTTCTGTCTTTCCGAAGTGTTTGCTGCACACAGCGGATCGCAGAACAGTGTCAGTGTTTCTCCACTTATCTCACTCCATTTATGTCTCTTTGTGTTTTCACCTCCTGTTAAATCCCTTTGCCTTTCTTGTCTGTGCTTGTATTTCTGTTGGCCAATTTCTTTGGATTACCCATTTCTGAAAAAGCGTCTTAAGGGTTTATTCCTGGGAGATAAGGAGACAAGCATACCACATGCTTTGTATTCTGTGCCTAATGTGAATAAAAGACATAGGTGATACACTATGCATGGATAATGAAAGGATGTGACTGGCCAGTGACTGTGATGCGCATTTGTCTTGGGAAAATGAACATTACTTTTAGTTCACACGCTAAGGCAGTACCTATGTTGTTGGACAACTAGTGTCAATTAATTCAGCGGTGTAATGGATCCAAGCAAAATAGAAGTTTTTCAGTAACTAAAATTTCACTTCTCCGTCAAATTTTTCAAGTGACCTTTGTACCTTTATATGTGGAATAAGCTATTTTAAAAACAAGGAAAATTGTCTCTTAAACTTGGAAGTGACTTTTAGGAATGAAAGATAAACTTTCTTAATGCCCTTCCCTAAGATACAGAGCAATAGACCATCACACTCAGATTTAGGAAGACAAACAGGGCAGTTATGGATAGCATCCTGGCATTGACTAGGCAGGATCAAGTGTTTAAATCACCAGTTCTCGAACTTTCTCACAAATTAAAGCCTCCAGGAATTAAACAGCTTCAGAGACTGGGGTGTTACCTGTGAGTCTGGATTTCAACTGAGCTCCTAGACGACCTGACATCACACCAGGCACCCTCTGTTTCAGACACAGACAGAAAGCGGTTCCAGAGGGGAAAGAAGAAAGAATCAGAGTGCCTGAAGCAAGAGTTTTGTCTGGGAATCAAAGCTTTAAGGGACCTGGAGATCTTTTCACCTGGGTCTATAATTTCATGAGGGAAGACAGAGAGGCTTGAAAAGATCAAGTAGTTTGATTAAAAGACAAAGTTAGTACCTATTAAAATCTAATCTAGATTTGAAGACCTACTTCAAGTTATTCTGGAATGCTGTTCCTAAATAAGAAGTCATAATAAGCCCTATTTTAAATATATGCTGAATATATTATATATGTGTGCATAAATACACACATCAAACCTTACTGTTGATGGATATCTTTTAGCATTAAGAACAAGTATTTTCATGAAACAACAATTAATGAAAAAAAAGAGGCCATGAATTTGAAAGAAAGCAAAAAGGGGTATATGAGGTCTGGAGGGAGGAAAGGAAAGAGAAATGATGTAGCTATATTATGATCTCAAAAATAAGATAAATAATTTTAAATGAATATTCCTAAGCCTTTACCTTTAGAAAGATTTATTTCATAGGGATATACCCCAGGAGATCTTAATGTAGACAAACTGTTGTGTACTTATTTGTTTATTTATTTACTTATTTATTTATCGTGAGTTTGTGGTGTTCGTTTGTTTGTTTTGTTTATGTTGTTTCTTTAATACAAGGTCTCTCTACACACCCTGACTGTCCTGGGACTCACTACATAGCCCTGGCTGGCCTCCAGCTCACAGAGATCCGCCTGCCTTTGCCTCTGTTTCCTGACTGCTGGATAAAAGGTGTGTAGCACCATGTAATGTCCCTGGCTAAACTGCTCTTTTAAAAGCAGTGCTTTGGGGCCAGTAAGATGTTTCAGTGGGTAAAGGTGCTTGCTACTAGGTAACACAAATCTGATGATCCAAGTTCAGTCCCTGGAACCCAAGCAAAGGTAAAGAAAACTAACTTTACAAACCTGTCTTCTGACCTACACATAAACACACACACACAAATAATGAATTTTAAAAAATAAGAGCATGTTCATGAACTATGTCAGCAATGTTTTAAGCCACACACTCTCTGTGGACCATAATAATTCCTCCTAGAAGAGCTCACAAGGCAGGTGAGGTAATTGCCACTCCCCCTTCTCGTAGCAACTCTGGGTGGACTTCTTCCACTCACAGAACCTCACTGTTCTAATGTGTAAAGAAGGTGATCAGAATCAAACTGGTTTATAGAATCTGTTAAGGAAGGTAATGAGATAAGATATAAGAAAACAATTTTTCCAATAGCAACATAGTAGATTGGTATTAGTTATGAATCTTATTAAAGAAAAGTCTAAATAACGTATCTTTCCTTTTAAAATATCAAGTGGGTCACTACAGTGAAATCACTCTGGTGGAAGCTGCATTATTCAAAGGAACCAAGGAGCAAACCTTCAATGAAATCTATTATTTTACCCTCCTGGACCAGAAATTGTTGACTAAAGGCTTTCATCTGAAATCACAATGAATATAACAGATTCTGAGCTAAACGGCTTTCTTTAAAAAATGCCTTGTCCAATCTGGTTCCCCAGGACACTTCCTGCCCCTCCTGAATCACGATTAAATTGAGCCTTGGAACCCAGACAATTTTTACTTCCTGGGCTTTCTTTCCATTTAACCAAGCTGGACAAACAAATTTTAAGGAAGGAGAAATAAAACTGATATGTGGTCTTCCTGCTCTCACTGAGAGGGAAGAACCTGGAATGGGATGAAGAAAGTGGGAGAAAGGAAGGAAACAGCTTATGTTCCCTGCAGGCCATGTGGAGGGGCAAAAGTCTACCACAAAACACTGACAATGTTGCTGGACATCCTCCCAGGACAGGAGCCCTTCAGCCAAGAGCATTGGGGCTGCCTCTGCCTTTGACTACATCTCTAAACTGTGTTGATTCTGCAGACTGAAGTCGGTGTGTATTGAACCCTAATAGTGTGGCTTTTGCTGCCATTCCAGAGCTGAATCTCACGAGTGACTCTCTTTCCCACTGGCTGTGGAAGTAATGACTCTGATATGACCAGCAGAAGAACATTCCTCTGACAAAGGAAAAATGAGCAGTGTCAGGGAAGATGGACATTTCTATGTGTGACTGAGTGAGTAGAAGTATGGACAAGGGGGTGACAAATGACTCTCCTATGTCAACTAGTTTCTTCTGGAAGATTTCATATTTGTCTGAACTATCTAGACTTGATTTTAATGTTTTCTTATAAGTCCATGGATCTAAGGAACCCCTATATAAGAACATCACACAAGACATCTTCAGCAAAGGAAAATTATTAGCATAGTCTTAACACATTTCAGAGAGAATATGTTAGAAAAGCTCCTAAGGAAAAAGATGCAGCTATGACACTGGGAACTTAGAGGATAGGTGGCAGCCGGACCACCACAACCAGGGCTTGCAGGTCTAAGGCTGGTTTCTCCCGTAATTCCAGCAATCAAGGATGCCAATGAAGCTCAGAAGCACCCAGAAAGTCTGTGCCCAGCTCCCACTCAGTTCCAGTGGTAATCTTGCCTTTCATAATTGCCTTGGACTGGGAGCACTCACCTCTTCTCCAAATGAGCCCTCTCTTCATATTTCCCCTCTCTAGTGATGGCACTAGAATTCCCAAGTGACTGATCCCAGCATCTCATTTTTGACTCACCATTAATTCACTAATTTTCTATCAGGGTACTTACTCCCAGATTTTTACTTTTGTTTTATAGTGCCTGGTGAAAAGATCCTTCCTAACTCCTGACTTAAATGAGGCCTTAGAAATTTATTCCATTATCCATTTACTCATTCATCCAGTTGTTATCATGAAAAGCAAATAACCTTGAAAGACAGGGAAGGAGGATCAGTTAAAGTAATTATTTCTGGAAAAGAATGAATTAAGTATTCACACCATTATTGCTACCATAAATATGCTCACCTTAATATTCTTTAATCACAAATCAAAAGACACTTGTTCTGGAAGCCTCCTTTTATCCATGTTGCCGATTTAAATACCTTTCCTATATCCTTTCAATATGCATAGCTAGACCACAGCCCTGATGACCTACTGATATTCCAACCTGGTGTCCTGAGACTAAATTGTATAATCTGGAGACTGGAAATCAACGTATTTATGTCAATATTCTTGATACTTAACATAGCCCTTCTCTATCTCAGTGTAACTTTTCCCAGAACGACCTTCCCCCTATGCAATACTTTACCAAGTTTCTTCTCCCTCTTAAAGGACATTCAGTGATTCTTTGCTATCCAAACCAAGGCATCTTAGCTTGCACTTAAAAGGCCATGTTATTATCTTCAACACACCCCTCCAACTCTGATGTCCATTCCTGGATACTCTAAATCAGGCTCATTTCTACTTTATCCACATCTGACACTGCTTTGTTCTGTTAAGCGTTTTCTTCACTACTTGACAAAATATTGACAGAAGCAACTTATAGGAGGAGACATTTGTTTTGGCTCCCAGTTTTAGTCCACCAAGATGAAAAGATATAATGCAACTCAAGGCAGGCGGACCGTGTGGACAGATCCATTCCACCACGGCACCGTAGGAAGTACAGAGCTAGACTAGAAGTGGGACAAGATTATAACTTTCAAAAGCCCACCTCTATTGGCCTAGGTCCTCCAGCAAGGCACTATGCCCAAAGGTTCCACCATGCCTCAAAAGAGTACCACCAACTGAGGACCAAATGTTCAAACACACAAGTCTTTGGGAGACATTTCACCTCTAAATCTTAACAGTTGGTGTCATTTCTATCTTCTTCCCTGCCTTTCTGTTGTGTGCATTTCAGTTCTGGGTTTTGTTTTAAAACTTACCCCTGCCCCAGCTTCCCTTTTCTCCCAGAGAAGATAGGTCTTTCTCCCCCAAAAAACCTTGATTGAGTGACTCTATGATTTTATTTTCTAACTACGAATATTCTTTTTCTCTTACAATGTCTCCACTTGGAATCCACAGCCTACGATAACAGGCGAAGTCTTGTGGTAACAAGACAATACAGCTTAGACGAACAGTCCGTATATTGAAAATCCTCTCGAGTGAAGTGTTCCTTTCAGCATAACCCCAGAGTCCTGCCTTTCAAGCAGATACTTTGTAATACACATTCTAGAAGGAAAGGGTGCCTATAGTAGATATAAGATTTAATTCCATGACAGAGAAGAAATGCAATTGTCATTTGGAACTAGAAACCACTGACTTTGTCTATGATGTTAAATAAAAGTTCCCACTTTCCATTCTGATGTGCTAAATGGTCTGAGGACTATATATATGTGCTATATGTTCCAAATAAATAAATAAATAAATAAATAAATAAATAAATAAATAAAATGAGGGTAAAAGAACTTGAATGTTTCCACCACAAAGAGAGGGTATCTGAAAAGCTATGTATGTTTAACCTGATTTAAACATTACACAATGCATCCATGTACCAAAATATCACATGGAGCCTCATATATATGTGCAATTTTTATGTTTCACATTTCAGTCAAAAATTAAATTTCAGTCTACCAATACTTCCTATTTCCTTGTTCTATTGATTGAACTCTATTTTCAGCTCTTCTATGCAGCCAGACTAATGATGCCATTAACTGTGTAGACCTACTCTTTGTGGCAGGTATATCACTTTCAATGCCTTTGCCCTCTTTTCTGTCATCCTGGGGTTTCCTCACAGTTGCCAGCCCTCCACGCTTTGGCCCTCTTCAAACCTCATTAATAATAGTCTCCAAGCCAAATCATAAAAGACATTTTGAAGCATAGAGGCTCAGTGCTTCTTGTAACAGAGTGACCTTGTAGCACACAACAGGCTGCAGGGCGTGGAGAACCCATCGCCTAACCTTTCCCAGCCTCTGTTCCTCTGTGCCCCACTGTTGGATGTCCGAGCTTTGACAGTGAATGCTTTCCAATGGGAAACTGTAGCAGGATTTTTCCCCATCCTTTGGTCCCTATTGTATGTTCAGCTGCACTGTAGCTTGCTGCTAATCAACGCCAGGGACTCTCATACACAAACAAACACAGCATTGTGGCCTCCCCCAGGGCTGGAATAGAGCAATCCAACAATTGAGTCAGGTGATAGTAGGCCAGAGGATCAGAGAACAGCAGCTAAGTATGCTCCTGCCTTGAGTCCCAGATGAGCCCTCTCTTCAACACAATCATGTTGAAACCACCATGCCAGGTAAATGGATGCTTGTGCAAACAACTAGAAATGAATCAGTATGCGAGAAATATGCAGTGGGGTTGGGGAGACATAACTAACAGCAACATTCACTATCCAGTGCTGTGATCCACAAATATTAATGAGTTAGAAATATATTAACAGTGTGAGATTCCATTACTGGATCTAGCTATGAAGAATATGGGAATACTGAACCAAAATACTTCAAATATTTGTCATTGAATAGGTGATGAAAGTAGAATATTGTCATATTGAATGTCTGTGTTAGATGAACTTAGACTACAATGTCAATTCCATATCCTACCGCCTTTTTGACATGACCAACCTGAGATTCAGCTCCTTTATCTGAGAGGAAATGGTCTTTACCCCACAAAGTTACTGGAAGATTTTAGCAGAGAGTTTAATTCAAAGATCTAATATCATGCCATCCACTATAGAGAAAGTGCTCAATAAATACTTCTTGTCATCACTACCCTTAAACAGGGCTCAATAAACATGCAAACAAATAAATAAAGGGAGAAAATAATTTTTAAAAGACTAAGTCAAGGTCTTCAGTCTCTCGAATTATCTAGTGGTACGGAAGAAAGTCCACTCCTGTCATAGCAGTGCCAAAGACTAATGTCTCAAAGGTTTGGTAGCCCTGACATGTTTACTTATTGCCACAGGTCTCTGAGCACAGCAAGGAAAGTGGGAGTGGCCATGGGCTCTGATTGAGAGCAGCATAGATACTAGAACTGTCCTTTAAGCACAAAGGATAAAACAGGAAAGAAAATTTGTAGATGCCAAAGAAAATGAGTACTCTTGTCACAATTTTCAGCTTGAGCATCCAGTTAATATTTTAACTTGTTGGCACCTAGAAATGAGTGACTTGGGGAAACAGAAGGTATATAAAAGTTTGACTATATTCCTTCCAAAACAAGCATGGATTGAGTGTGTCAACCTCATGCTAGTTCAGGTAGTAAAATGCTGAAAGTAGTCCATACATGTTGTTAACCATATGGTAGGTATAGTGAAAAGTAGCTTAAAATTCAGTCATTGTGAGTCATACTAGGTAGAATGACTTCCTTAAATATAAATATCTGGAACCTAAGATGATCTAACAATTGAAATTGTTTCATATAAAAACATCCAAGAGGAAATAATTCCAGTTGTATGATGTGTTGTGGGGTATATTTTGAGGTCTGTGAATTTGCTTTAGCATATACTTACTCATATTTCTATATTCTCTCTTTCAAGTGTGCACTTTGAGTGACTCTCAGTTGCATGTGGACCTCCTTCTTAGGTTTTCCCCATTTCAGTAAAAATCAGGTGTGCCTGATAAACCAGTCTCATCCTTTCTCCACTTAATCCCTGAGAAAATTTTACTACTGGTCTTTAAAACCTTCCTAAAATATGTACGTTTTTCTAAGTCTCCAGTACCAAGGATTCTGGACTCATTCCAGGTCTAAAAGATTCACCAATACAACTGCCATGTTATGATACAGACTAGATACAAATAATATTCTAATATTCTCAAAAAGTGTGATTTTCTTTAAATGTTACCAAGAGGCAAGATTAGCTATCCCATGCCAGGTTTCAAGACTAACAACCCATTCTTGTTTGAGAGAAAAACAAACAAACACAAACAAACAAAAAAAACAGCCTCTAATTCTTAGGCTTGCTAAAGAAGAAAACTCACACCTCCTCTTATGAACCCCTCTCCAGTTGTTGGTACCCAAGGTCCAGAAGATGATAATCATGAATCTGGTTATACGTTGATGTAGATTTAAATATCAAATGAGGAAGGAAGCAATTTGAGAGAAGGTAAGAGAGCCATGTTTGCTTTTCATAATTACATTTGAATTTTCAATAAAATGTCCAAGCACAAATTTCCTCTGAGCAGAAAGAAACTAGTTAGCTTTGTGTACCATACTTGGTACATATGAGTCAAGGCATAAAACAAAGTCAGAAAGATGACAGATCAAATTACAGCTGAGCCCTGAGCTGATGGGGACTCCTGTGTGGTCCAGCTCAGGAAAACAGATCCCACACTTCTCTCATTTAGATATCATTTACTGAGGGTCAGGGTACACAGGATGCCAAGGGAGCAGCTTCAAGACCAGACTATGGGCTCCAGCTCTGGGTCCTGGTTGAGGGAGGAATCTTTATCTTCAAAGACTCCCTCTGGAAAGATCAAGGAAGGGACAGAGCTGCTCCCCAGAGTGACAATCATGGGATTGTCATTGGAAAGAGGTATCTAGAGCCAGGAGATTGAAAAAGTAAGGCAAGTCAGCCCCAGAGAAATTTCCCAACAAATGCCAATCAAAGGACACAATGGCATGCTCCAGATCATTTGTCTGAAGAGAAAAGACCTTCAACACTGTTTAAATGGAATTTTTTTTCTGAGTTCTGAAGTTCCTTTCTATAGGCTTAAAGCACCCATTCTTGGATGTTCCCCTAAGACCTCTGCTCAAATCCACTTTTCTTTCATTTGCTTTTTGTTTGTTTGTTTGTTTTGTTTTGTTTTAGGTCGTCTTTTGTGCAGCCTTTAAAGTCAATGGCTCCCATTTAACCTCTTGCAAGAGAACTCACTGGATGAATCAGAAGCTCACAGAACCAGCCTGCACTAGGGAAATATCTGTTTAAAAAGAAATTGGTAGAAATCCACATCTATCCATTTACTCTTCTGAACTGCTTTTGATCTGCATCTCCAAACCAAATTCATTCATGTCAGCCTTGAAGTACATCTTCAAATCCCCAGATATCACATATCAAAAGGGGAACCATCATTTCTTCACCATCAGAATAACACGCCACTTAAAAAGAGTGAAAAACACTTGGGGCTAAAGTTGGTGGGAATCCTAATACTGGCATAGACAAGAAAGGCATTTGACTTTCACCCCTCCTCTGTGATCAACAATGTGGTTGTCAAACCCCAATTTGATCCAAGCCACTTTCAACTAGAGCCAATTGTACATTAGTCACTCCAAATAATAACAGAGCAAATAAATAACTCCCCTGAAGGCTGCCAAGCCCTGGAGGGACAGGCATCAAAGAGGTCTGCTGGCCTTGGAGCTTGCCCACCTGCAGTGAGCTATACCCACCCTGGAACCCTGGAACAGCTCAGAAGTTTCCCAGGCTCCACAGACCAGCTGAGGAATTAGATGGGTCCTGGGAGGGACCTGCAGCTGTGTCTTCCCTAGGGAGACTTTCTCTCTTGACTACATGGAAATGGACCAGGGCAGAACACACTGTACAGCTTGACCTTGAACTGGCACATGCTAATTCTTAAAGATAATTTGCTCCCAGCTAAACAAGTTATTCTTTGCTGAGGCAGAGACCCATGTTTACTGCATGGGATATTTGTTGGCTTGCATTTTTCTGTTTCCATCATTTTAGTAAGAATCCATAACTTACTAAGCATTTTTGCAATTCCAAATTACCTATATCAAGCTAAATAAATTGAATTTCCATTTTAATTAACTCATTTTATGGAAAGAAATGTACATGCTAATGTGCATATACCTATTAAAATATTGCACGAACCAATTGCATTGTTGATAGGAATGAAGGGCAAACTATTACAAATATAACTGTTTTTGATTTAAACCAGAAAAATTGTAAAAGTTTATCAGAGTGATAATACATAGTATATATTCAAAGAATATAGGTTTTTTTCTCATAAAATTTAATTAAGCTTTACCATGAACATGTTTTTCTAGAACAGGAAAAACATATTTTTTCAGGTATATCTGCTTTCCTAATAAGAAATATACTAGAAATTATTTCAAATGATTTAAATTAATCAACTTACAAGTTTGACCTACATTGAACTCTACTTGATATTTCATATATCTTTCATAAACTGTTCAATAATGAAATATCTAGGGTAAACTGGGAAAGAGAAGTGTATGAGAAGAAAGACTTGATAGACTCCTTCTAATATTTAAACATGCATTTTAGCTTAAAATTAATTAATTAATTACCCTCTTTCCTAAAGAACCATTAGGCTTCCTCATTTAAAGTGCTTCTAAAAAAATACAATGCACATAGAAAACAGTTTGGGTTGTTCATTTTATAGTAGCTTTCTTTTCTTCCTTTCTTTTTAAGAACTTGAATATTTAAATCATATTCCCCAGAGCTTTAGGGTGTTTTTATTTTAAGCCAAAGATTCTAATCATGGCTTATAGCACACATTTGGTCAACTGTCCACTATGCTCACACACAAGACTGTTTTTTACAATCAAAAGCAAAACCCAGTGACTAGGAAATAGGAAAGTCCATATTCTCAGGATGTGAGGTAGGCTATTGTTAAACCATTGTTCTAAATCTTTTTTCCATTCGTTTTATTTTAAAAGATTTTTCTCTCCTTGGGATTTTTACCAAATTATATTCTCTATTGATTTAAAACTGGAATGCCTTTTCTCTGGGCATCCCAAAGTCTTTCACAGAAAGATGTCACACAGAAAAATGATTTCTGCCCTTCTTCTATTATGGCACAGAAGAGAACAGAAGAATGGTGTGGTAGATGTCAAAATCCAGATAACGTGAAGAAAATCTAGATCCTTTTCTTCCTCTACAGAGGAAGACTCCAACAGAGACAGTGCTCAGGCATGGGACCAGGCTACTTGAACTACACAGGAGCTTCAGCCAAGTCAATAACAGATCATGCAACAGTGTCTGAGAAGTAATCAAATACTGAAAATATCTGGAGATGAAGAGCAAGGTGAATACGTTTTGCATGTAGGTTTCTGCCAAGCACACTCATGATTTTTATTAATCTATAGACATCCTGTGTGGAGAGGTGTGACAAAAGGACAGTCTGTCAAACAAACCTAAGTGTCCTGTTACTTGGAGCGAGCTCCCCAGCCCTAAGCACTGCTATCATCCAGGAGTCCTTAAACATGTATGTACAGCCCATTGGGAGGCCTAGGGCATCATAGCCTTCACTATCAGGAGATCCTTGGGCAACTGGTAGGAACCTGGAAGCCAGAATGGCACCTACTGTGACAAGAACTCTAAAACCTACATGTGGTGATAATAACCAATTGAGCAATGTAATATGTACCCTTTAAGACAGGAACTAGAGCACTGGTATTTAATAAAAGAAGTCATGCCTGCTTCAGTTTAGCCTTTTTTAAGACTGTCTTCTCACTTAAAAAAAAAAAAACCTATGATTCAGATTTCCTTTTCTTATTTCCTGTCACACATCTTTCCTCCTCCTCATTTCACTGGGTCAAACTTCCCATATGGTATCTTTAGCAACCTCCAGGTATTCTGCAAAAGTGACAAGGACAGTAGCAAAAGTAAGAAATGAGAAAGACAGGATTTTAATAATGTGATCTTGTGTTTAGCAGAGTGGTTTACAGTTTGTCAGTGTTACACCCACTGAGAAAGCAGAGTGTGTCATTAGCATTCCCATCCCTGAGCTTAAAACCAAACCCCCAAATTTCCTGGTAACACACTTAATCATCACATACTGGGCAATATCCATGACAGCAGTGACCTGCCAGGTCTCTGAATCCACTCCTTTTTTCCCTCATCTGTATTGGAGCCTCCATCAGCAGGGCCCCAGAGAGGACTTGGATTAGGTTGTACATTTGGTTAATGCCAGCCATTGAGGCTACTCTTTCAGTCGGGAATCCCCTATATGAAAAATGTTCTCCAAAACTTGATGGGAGGCTGGAGAGATGGCTCAGTGGTTAAGAGCATTGGCTGTTCTTCCAGAGGACTTAAGTTCAGTTCTCAGGCACAACATGGTGGTTTACAACCATCTATAATGAGGATCTGATTTTCTCTTCTTGTATTTAAAGACAGAGCATTCATAAACATAAAATGCATGAAAAATAAATCTTTAAAAAAACTTGATAGGAAAAGCCACACATCCTAGCCCTTGAGCATACTCAATTTTTGAACTTCATTTAGTGAAAAAAGACAGAATGATCTAGGAAAAGAAAAGAAAGAATTCTTTGAAGATGCAGGAGTGTCATGTGTGGGAGTGTTGGAAACAGAACATAAAAGATAAGATGGAAGGAGTTGGTAGAAGGGGGCTCCTGAATCTGGTGCTGTCCATTTCCAGACTTCCTTTCATACACCCTGGTTTTATGAGTCCTCCTATTAAGACAGAAACTCTGAAGACATGCATCCAGATGCACCCAGGCATCCGGATGTTCACACATTGAGTTAATCCAATAAACATCAAAGACCAGGATTTTTCTAGGTTATCTGACCTCTTATTACACACAGATTGGCTTTTAGGTTTGATTTGGGAGGCTAATAGGAGAAAAATTCAATTAATTAAACAAAAGAGAGATGATTATGTTTGATGTAGGAAAAGAAAACATTCAAACTAGGGAGCTACATATATTTGTTCTGTTGCAGATACATTCTTGAAAGGAGCCGCATTGCTTCCTCCAAGCTTTCCCTATTCAGCCTACAAGAATATATGTTACAGATACATGATGGGGAAAATGTGAGGTTCTGAGAAGCAAAGGCTTCATAGCTAGGCTAGAATTGAGATGAAGACAGTATGTTGAGTTTGTCACAGAAGGTCAGGTGGGGTGTAATGAGGACAAGAGCCTGCAGGTCTACAGGATTCCTGAAACAGAAGTCGTAGAATGGGATTTGGAAGCCTGAGGATATCAGTAATAACACATGATGTTTGTCCTGGGGCAAGGAGAATGGGTAAAGGACATCATGAGACTGGATCATGATTAGCAAAGAAAATGGCTAGTATTCAGCGCTATCTTTTGTTCACTTGTCAGGCTTCTGTCGAGCATCTCTGATGGGCTTTTGCTAAGTACTGTAGGACTCTGGAGTTGAGGAAGACTGGCCTTTCCTTTAAGGGATCCGTAGCTGAGTGGAGCTAGTACTGAGTAGGAATGGTTAGCTAAATCCAGCGGCTACTCTGATGGGAAAGAAGCTATTCTCTGATGAGGGTGACAGAGACAGAAAGAAACAGAGAAAGAATAGAGTATCACCTTGATGGGAACTTTGGCTTGGACCAATTTTTGTGGCTTTAATGTGTGACAAATGGAGTACGATTGATTTTTTTTCTCCACATATATATTTCGCTAGAGTGCAATCATCTCATATCTCGAAATATCTATCTAAGAAGGACTCCCAAGCTAAGGTATCATACTTTACAATTATATTTATTCTAAGTAAACTCGGGCTGAATTTTTAAGCTATCAGGTCCATTTTCATTGCTGCTCCATTACGTGGCAAGTGTGAAATGAAAACATGAAGAAATCAGAGTTTATTTTTGTCCTCCACACTAAATCATAGATGCTTTTGAAATACATATTTAATGTGATAAAGCCTACCATGGGCTCTGTTTTTTTATTATTTTTTTATTTCTCACTGGAACCACTTAGGATAAAAGGCCAACTACTATATCTCCTGCTGTGGTTAACTGCCTCATGTATACCTCAAATAGATCATAAACTTAATGAAGGTGTATTCATTTATCTTTGTAACCAAGGCAAAGTATATGATGGCAGTGAGGTACCTAGAAGCAGTAAAAGTCTGTTAGAAACGAAACAACATGAAGTCGATATCAGTGCTTCAAAGTAGGATTGGGCCACAGTGACTCCTTCAGTACTTCTCATGGATGGTGGCAAGAAAAGAAAAAGGAAGGGGAAAAGGGAGGGGGAAAGAGATGGGGGAGAGAGGGAGTAAAGAATGGAGGAAGGGAGGGAGGAAGGAAGGAAGAAAGGGTTTAAATAATCCCAAAAGCAGGAGGATGAGGTAGGATGACTGTGTCAGCATCAGGCCAGCCTGGGCTACACAAGAAACCCTGTGTCTTAGAACAAGACAAAACCCAAAACCACAACCACCAAAATGGCAGCCTAGAGCTCAGCATAGAGAAAAAGAGAGAGGGGGAGAACACAGAGAAAGACTCTCAGTTTTTCCCATGGAATCACAAAGGGTTGTGGTAACATTGGGAGTTTTAGAAGCAGGAATGAAGGGAAGAGCAGAGCAGAGAAGAGGAAAAAAGTTTAAGGTAAAAGTCCATATTTAGAAGCTGAGGGGAGAAATGAAAGAAAATTAAGAAGGTGAGTATTCAAACAGGTTGGCTATATTTGATGCTATTATTATATTTGTGAAGTTTAAAAGTTTAAGAATTCTACTCTTAGGAAAACTGTATTTTTAACTTGAGATAAGACTTTCTCTAAACTCATGGCTGTAAAATTACTCTAAACACAAAGCACACTAGGAAAAGTTAAAGTGTATTGCTCAAAATGTCTCAGGCATGAACTATTGTCTGCGGTATCACTGCCTATCCTTAAGCCATAGGGAATTATGGTGAGTTTGGGATGCATGATCAAATCCACAAGTGCTACCATAGCTACAATCCCTCAGAAAGTTTTTCCACAGTTACCTTTTTAAATATGATTCCCTTATACTGAACTTCATAAAGGACGTGCTGCAGTTACTGATCTAAAGAGATTGTAGCAGCAGCATGCAAACTGCCATCTACAAGTCTGGCTTATAGTGCCTGGAAAAATGACCCAGCAGATGGTGTCTTGGACAGGCCATACACACCAAGATTTAAAAGACTTCCCAAAGAAAAGGCAAGGCCCAAATTCTCCTCAAGCCAGTCCACCCAGCATGGAAAAAGTAGGCACAGCAACCAAAGAAGAGGCCAGAGGCCCATATTCTGCATGTTGCTTTGTCCCCACTCACAGGGAGAAAGCATGGCCTGTGCTAGGGAACACAAAAGCACTTCCATTTGTTCATTGTAACAGTGTCCAGAGAGAAAGCACTCCTCGTCCATCTCAGCTTTACCCACAAAGCCTCAGTCAGTATGAGGCTGGATGATCCAGTGTAAACCAGACCTCAAAGTAACTCTTGGGAACTAAGGCTTGGAGCACACTTGCTGTCCCACTGCCTTGAGGAGTCTCAGTTGGGTTTTAACATTAGTACAAGAGTCAAGGACAAGTCCTTTGTCACCATGTGCCACATTAAGAACACAAGTGTTTGGGCAACTGCCATTTATAACCTCAATTCTGATTTCAGCTTCCTGTTAACATGACAGCATTTCATACAGCTCCAGCAAATTTCGAGTGTTCCAAGGAACACACTGAGAAATAATAAACTCACCACACCACAAATGCTGAGAGAGGATGCCACTAAACGGAGAAATCAAAAGTATCTTCAAGAGAAAATAAAAACTTTAAACCTAACATAAGTGGTTCTTAAGATTAACTTGGTTGGTACAAACAATTAGAGATCTTGTGCTATTTCCAATAACCAGGTTTTATGAAAATGCAAACCAGGTCACTACATACTGCTGTTTGTGAGGAGCAAATAAGAAACATGAAAACCACCTAGAGGTGGTGGCGCACACCTGTAATCCTAGCACAAGGGAAGCAGAGGCAGGAGAATCTCTGTAAGTTGGAGACTGGCCTGGTCTACATTGTGAGTTCCAGAACTAACAGAGAAACCTTGTCTCAAACAAAAAAGAAAGGAAAAGAAAAGAAGAAAGACAGGAAGGAAAGAAAGAAACAAAGGAAAATGGGGAAAAAAACAAAGAAAGGAAGAAACAAAGAATGAACGGAAAGAGAGAGAAAGAAGAAACATGAAAGCTTTCGCTAAATAAGTGAGTTTGGTTTTGCTTCCAGGAGTTACAGAAAGGGGTCCTGGAAAACAGACAATCACATATTTTATGTAATATATATGTATATATAATACACATAAAACAGCATGCAGTCAAATATATTCTATTTTCATCCCCTATGGGATATCACTTAGGAGTTAGATGGTTAAAATATCATGTTAACAGTAGCTCTGTCTCTTTCACAGCTCTGCCTTTGAGGATATAAAGTGTTTGAGCCACAAACAAACAGCTTGAATCCAGAATCTAGAGGGGCTATAACCTGTATATAGTTGGGTGGGGCCTGGGGAAGGCATTGCATATACAGGCGGTTCACTGAGGGCGCTGTCATGACCTGGGTCTATGAGCATCAGGAGAAAGATTCCCTTCTTCTAAAGACGTTAATTCTAATGAGAGAATCTAAACCTTAAGAAGTTTCTAGAGTTCAAAAGAATGGTGTGGAGGTCTTAAAACAAAATGACTTAAAATTTTCTTCTTCTACTTTTGATGAGAAACAACTGAAATAACTCAGGTCCCAAAGAAGGGCAGGATAATACTCACCCTAATTTCACTTGAATTTAACTGGACTCTAAGTGTTTCTAATGACTTGGCCTTGAAGGTAAAAAGCACATAATGACTCTGGAAAACACCAGCCTTCTATTCTGTGTTGGCTGACTTCTCTTTTGTTTCATTCTCATTACCTTTTAATATTCCCACAAAACAATTCATTCCCAGACGATCAAAGAGCTAAAATAGGCTCTGCTGTTTCATCAGTTCCACATTTGCCTGGGATAGTGAAATTGCTCCATTATGTGTTAGTTCAAAAGCTTTTCTTTGGTAGTTCCTGAAGTGTCTTCCATGCTCTTTCCTCCAACACACACACACACACACACACTTTCTTAAACTGCTGGAGAGAAAAAGAAAATGCCTGGTAGTTCCAGGAGGAACGATGCTGACTAGAACTTTCTTACTCTGCTCTCCCAGTGTGCATTCCCTCCTTGCAGGAGCTGCCCACTCTGCTTCCCTGGCCTCACTCTGTCCCTACAGCTCCAAAGCCCTTATTAACAAAGACACAAGAATTAGTTAGCTTTCTATGTGTAAACTACATGTGTGCTATTGTATTTATGTGCCATATCATATTCCAAATAAGTGTGTATATGCATCTACATGCATGCACAAAGGAAGTGAATACATTCCTCTCAAAATATATTGTGGTTACAACTAGAATATCACCTCAGAAATTCTGGCCATCTGCTAAACTAGTCTTCACCACACCCCTGGTTTATTTGGATAAAACTGAAAATCTAAATGCTCATGTGCCGGTCTGTTGGTATAATTAGCACCCCAATAAAGGGTAGCATTCAAAGCATGTTTTTGAAACTTTGCAGTGAATTGCTTCCAGAAGCATTCCTGGACAGGCTGGCAGGATAGGGAGTGTAGGCTGCCCTGGAGAGATGCTTCTCTGTGAGCAGGCACAGGAGGGGCAGGCTGCCACGCATGTACCACACCTAGAGCAGCAGCAGCTGGCAGTTGGCAAGCTCTGGGGCAACCTGAGAAGCAGAGGTAGGAAAATAAAAGCTTCCTGCTGGAACACTTCTCTCTCTCTCTCTCTCTCTCTCTCTCTCTCTCTCTCTCTCTCTCTCTCTCTCTCTC
>CM053763.1:9411094-9467943 GCA_028658305.1 Pachyuromys duprasi
AAGCTTCTTCCCTTCCTCCCATCCAAGCATACCGTAACTAACCAAACTAGTCCCCCCAAATTTCCCTCTGCTGGTTTGCCTTCTGGAGCAAGTACCTTTAGAAAAGCAGTCCTATTAGCAGACTCCAGGCAGTTCCTCTCCATCTCCAACCCCCCTTTACTGCAGGCTGCCAGGAAAGTGGCTTGGGGCTTAGACACACACCCCCAGAGACCCTTTGGAGAAATCCACAGGGCGCTTTTGCTTTGCACTTACTTTGGCTTGCAGACGTCCTTGCTGACTACCAAACTGTCTTTGTTGCACAGTGCGGGGCGAGGTTTCTGCAGCGGACTCCAGGTACTGCTGGCTGCTGCTCCTGCCTGGGCGGCTGCGCTCTCCCCTCTTCTGGATGGATGACTCAGTGCTTTCTTTCTTCCCCTCTCTCCACTTCGGATTTTCTTGTGCTCTGGGGCTTCCTTGGCGGGATTTTTGGACGGGCAGGCGGGGAACCTGATCCTGTCTTGACTCAATTACACCCTGTCAGGGAGGGAAATGGAGAATGGGAGGGATGAGGGGAGCCGGCGGAGAGAAGGAGCAGACTGTGAGGGGGGAGGGGGAGCACTTTGCCCCCGAAATCTGATTGGGAAGCTTATGAAAAGCAGACTACTCTGGGGGCAGTCTTTCCCCAAACGGATTTGCATGGAAAGACCAGGGGATATAAGACTGTTCTTAGCATCCACCGAGCTCAGTATTTCTTTTACAAACTCCCAAACACCGTCATTTTTTTTTCCTCCCATGGGTCCATACCTCGGTTTATCAAGTCGGATATCTTGATTAGAAAACTGATGGCATTTTACACTACAGTTCTAGTCTAGCGCTTTTTTTTTTCAACGTGATATTCGGGGTGGGGGAGTTGTGTGCAGATGCGGTTGCCTCTCACCTTCCATCCCTAAAGGCTTTCCCTGCAGGAAAGTCCAAACTAACTTCTGCTGCCAGTCTCAGCCTGCCTGCAGTCACAAAACTGCTAAGCACTTTTTCTGGGTTGTCACGGGGAGTGACAGCCCTCTGAAAATTCCCAATTAAATGTCACTTTCCTTTAGGGGATTTTTCCTTTCTTGGCTTCTTTGGTGCCTCTAGAGTCACCTATTTTTGTGACACGCTTTTGGCAAAGAACGTAGGGGAATCATCAGTGTGGCTCAAATCGTAAGTTTTCTAAGACTCAAAGTGGGCTACCTGGCTTTCTGAAATCTGCCTCTTCTTTAACCAAGGAGAGGATAAAGTAACAGAACAGTGTTGATTCTCACATAGAAACTTATGAAAAATGATGGAGTAAACTCAAATTTACCCAAACATATTCAGATTATAAAACAGGCTCCAATTTCTCACTATTCTGAAGTTACACCTCTTCAACTCAATTAGTAGATCTTTATGAATTATGAACTGAACCCTCATATCGTAGGACCATTTCCCTTCTAAAATTAGAGCCATTAGTTTATGGCAAGGTGTTTACCTATACCAGTGTCCAAGAGTCATTAGGACAAAGATGTGACCCTGCAGGAGTAGAGCTTTTTATCCATCAATCTTGTTCCCTGCCTCAAATGAAGGAGCAACAGAAATTCATTTGCACACCTAAGTCTGTCTTCCCAACAGTCTATTCTCCTAAAGTAATTTTCCACACACAAACCATCTGTGTCTTCCTCAAGACAGACTCCAAGTTATGCATTTCTCTTTTTAAACTCCACTTTTGCCATGAAGCATTCAATTTGCTTTCATCTGGCTTAACTTGTATGCATTATGAACCACTCACAGGATTTGTTTGGCCAGCGCCTTTACTGTAAGAAAAGGCTCAACATTTTCTACAGTTCCACAGTGATGGAGTTCTAAGAACACTCCAGAAAGAGTGTCCTTTCCTTTTTGCCCCTTAATTTTATCTTCATATTTAGCATAGTTCACTGAATTAACTACTAAATTACTAATTAACTACTAAATTAACTACTATACTTGCTTTGATAAAGCAAGCATGGGGTTCTCATGATGCCAACTCTAATTTACTTACCACTTCAAAATATAGATTTTTACTAAAGAAGTAGATGTAAAAATTAATTATATCTGTGGTTCTTGGGTGGGAGCAATTTAACCCTCTAGAAGGTACTATCTCGAGACATTTTCATTTATCACAGCTTGGAAGAAGATATGAGATATTCTATTAGTTCTCCAGTGAGTGTAGAGGTAAAGAATCCTACAGGCCCATCTCTATGGCCTAATGAATAAAGCGTTTTCTGGTCAAGTATAGAGTTTGAATCCCTAGGACCTACAAAAAAGTCAGGCAGGCTTGGTGGTCAATTTATAGCCTATAATCCCAGCACTTGGGAAGTAGAAACAAGATTTTTGGAACAAATGGATTAGCTAGACTAACCAAATCAGTAAGCACTAGGTTCAGAGAAACACTCCATCTTAGTAAATAAAGTGGGGATCTGATGGAGGAAGACAACTGACATACATGTGTATCCATTCCTACACTGCGTGGGTGGATAAACATGTGAGCATGCCTTAACACACATACACACACACATTAGTTGTACCAAATGTAAATAAGGTCAAGATGGAAAAGCTCTGACGATATTATTTACCATGGTGTCTTGAAGATGTAAAGGCATAAAGAGTTTTCTTTTTTATAAGTAGAAATATATAACAATGCAATAAGTTTTCTTTCAATTTAACCTAATATTTTCACTAAAGGTTAAGTAAAACATCATTCATGAGATGTGCAACCTCAAACCCACAAGTCACAGAAATATTAATTCCAGATTTCTAGTCATTTCACTCAGTTGACTATTTTTGGTGACTATTATTTGTGAGCACTTAAGTATTTGACTAGATAGAATCCAGAAAAATGTTAAAACGCTGACAATACAGAACACTTGTATGGTTGTTCTTAACTTACAAATTAAAATCAGTGGAAAACTGATGTGATTAGTGACATGAAAAAAAATATTCTTATGTGGTAAGGAAACTTTAGAGATTAAAATTTAAGTGATGGCCGAAGAAAACACTGAAGAAAATGTCCATGTAAACACTGAGAAGGGCCTCCAAGCAGAAAGAGCGCCATCTCACCTGGCTAGCATTTTAGCAGAATGGTAAGAGGCTCAGCTCACGTCGGCGAGGGTCCACTGAAAGCAAGTGCACTTTACTTGGCACAGGTGCCACTGAGGATGACAAACCCTGGTTTCAAAAAGGTCCCTCTACTGTGGTACAGACACCACAGGAGAGAAGGAATAGGAACAGTCCCCAGCAGGAGGGTCTGCAATTATTCACTGGCTAAATGTCTCCACCTGCCCTCACTGCTGGGAGAATAACTAACTCCAGAAGCACTTGCTATCCAAGGCTCCCATCTGCAGGTACTGTCACCAGTTTTTTTGCCCCTGCTCAGCCTCTCCAGGTAACATTAATGACCCCTCCCCCCAGAATACTCATTGAGTATTCATGGAGTCAATGCAAGGTGATTAGGAATCACGGAAACTACAACATGACCTGCAGTTGTTTTTGAAAATGAGGCTGCTGATTTCTTCAGTGACAGATACAACAAGTTGGGTCACCAGCAGGATTTTTGAAAATGTGGAGAAAGCAGATGAAAAATTGGGCAGCACATCTCCAGGATCGTCTTCTTGGCAGGTTGTCTGAATTCTTGGTCACCCCTCTGCAGTTTTTCCATCTCCCTAGAATGCAAAGGAAATTCATCAAGCTATCACAGTTTGAAGGCAGTCCCAGCAACACATCTAGAGAAATGCATTTTAGCAAGGATGCTTAGTTGCTTCCCAAATCTTGCCTCTTCCTTTTCCTGGCATTGTCTAATGTGACTAAGTAAACAATTTGTATGAGTCAGACTTTAACCCTGTGACAAAATATCTGAAATTCACCACTTGAGAAAGATTTCTGTTCCATGTAGTTAAACCATACTAGTCAGTCGCCGATGAATCTAAGCAGCTTGAGTTTCTACCCCTCAAGCTTGTCCTTCTTAACCAGACCTCTCAACCAGATTATCAAAACAACCCAGAAGAACAGGATGTCATCTAGAGACAATGCTCAGGCTGACAGGAAAAAATCAGACCCAAAATATCCAGACTGGCTGTGCACACACATACACGTACATTTGTGTTGTCAGTGATGTCTGTGTGGTGCATGTTCTTGTTAGCATGGGTATACGTACATGTGTACATGCACATGTGCTCTCCTGTCAAGGTTCAAGGTCACTGCTGGGTGTCTATCCATTATTGTACTCCACCATTAGTTTTAGAAACAAGGTCTCTCATCAAACTTGAAGCGTATCAGCTCAACTCATGCCAATGAGCTTCACAGATCCATCTGTCTCTGCTCACCCAGTGCTGCGGTTACAGGAATGCACCAACACCCCAGCTCTGGTGTGGGTTCTGGTGGTTTAAGCTTGTGTTCCTGTGCTTTTGAAGAGGGCTCTTAATCAACTGAATCATCTCCAAGGCCCTGGTTCCACATAAGACAACACAACCCGCAGAATAACAACCCTCATAAACATGGACATGACAGCCAGTATACATACCATCAGATCAATGTCAGCAATTTATAAAGCACACAAAACTGAATACCAATGTTTGATTTCATGTGAAATTCAAATGCAATTTGCCACACCAAAAGATTAACAAGAAAAGGGATTGATAATTACACAGTGGGCAAACATATGGCAAAATTCAACACTCATTTAATGTGAAAAGTCTCAGCAACTTTAGAATATAAAACAATACACTTATGTTGGTAAGATATAGAAAGCTTCCAACAAATTCAGTATTTAGTTACAGTGAAAGTGGATGCTCTTCTTCTAAAATCGAGGCACAAAATTCACTTTTAACTGCTTTCATAGACTTTTGTATTTGTAATTCTAGCCAAGGAAGGCTTATAAGAAACTTAAAAAAATCACAGGAAATAAAACTGTCTTTATCTCAGACTGAGGGTGTGTGTAGAAATTTGTCAGGAACACACAGAGAATCTAACCTCAAAGAATAAGTAACCTGTAGAAGCTGCATTTCTCATCAGCATGGCAAAGTACCTGGCCAAAGCATCTTAACTGAGGAGAAGTTTCTTTAGCCCATGGTTTGGGGAATTTTAGCCCACCGTGGCAAGGAAGGTATGGCAGATCAAGCTCAGTCTGTGTCACCAGGAATGTGAGGCAATATGTCAACATATTTCATGGTAGGCACAAAGCAGGGCATGTTCTAGGTGCAGCATTTGGCACATATGCAGTGTCATTCAAGCTATGGATCAGAGAGGCTCCAGAGATCTCCACAACAACAAAAGCTGTTGCCATTGCCCTGGTTACCCACCAGAGCTCACAGTAGAAGACCATTGCTGAAGACGTCACATGTGGCTACAAGACTTAGAGAAACCAGTCTCAAAACAGCCAGGAAACATCCTGCTAATGGCTAGCTGTCATAGTGTCCAAAGGTGCTATGGAATTTAGTGGGGGAGAAAATACATAAATACATACATATACACATACATAAATGCATATATACATGCATAATTCAAGATCATGTATATGCTACACCAACTTATCTAGAAAGTTGTGCCCACTGGTGCAATAATTGTAGAACTATTATGGAGTAATTACTGTTTTCTGATTGGGTTTGGGGCCAGATTCTCAGGAGAGAATTACATGCTTGATAATGTAAACCCAGTAAAGGGTTCATGGCTCCAAAGGTCATAGACACTAAATAAAACATACTAGTTATTTTGTTAGATGATCATGCTGTCAAAAGATCCTCTAAACATTTTTGTTGATACCCACAGATCTGGGTTGCATTTAACTTTGGTCAGAGAAATACCTTTTTTGCAATAGGCCACAGTCAACAATGAGACACAATTTCTCAAAGAACTGAGAACACTAAACTGGGTAGTCAGCCATAAACCAGAAACCTGTATCAGATATCCCAAGGGTCAAGTACCACCATGGACTAGGGGGCTACCTAAGACGTAGGAGGAAGCTGGGTAGGGATGGTGTGAACTGATGTCATCTGGACACTGCATGGCTATTGCACTCAGACTCAAAGCTGCTATAGTTATCTGCCCAAGATCAAACCAGGAAAAATTCTGATACAGAAAGGGTAGATAATCTCTGAGGATTTAGTAGCAACCAGTAGTTCCTAGGAAAGAAAGATTCAGTCTTCTTTAAGGGATGTGGCCACTGATAGGCTTCCCTGCTCTGGCGAATAGGCTCTCACCCATGCATTCACGGATAGTACCAACTAGACTTAGTAGAGTATACATATGAAAAAAAATCATAAAATTGAGAGGGGAATATGTGAGAGAGGAAATGGGAGAAGTTGGATGAATGAAATGGAAAGTAGATATGATTGTATTTCATTGTAGGCATGCATAAAATTCTCAATAACGGAAACAAATTTAAAAAGATATAGAAAATATTAATGTTTGTGTTGTGGTGGGAGATACAACTTCATGTCAGCATGTCTGCCTGGAATGTATAATGAGCTGGGCTTGACATACTGTACAAATAAATAATAAGATAATATAGAAAACAATAAACAAAAAGATATATAGAAATAAAAGTTCTTCCATACACCAATAGTGAACAACTGGAAATGAGATGTTTAAACATGTGCAGCAATAATATTAAATATTTGGGACTAAATTTAGCAAAATATACCCAAAGCTTATATTGTACAGAAGTCTGAAATTAATAAGGAAAGTTGTAGCACATCTAAAGAAAAAAGGAGATTCTGCATGCTTAAAAACAAAAATTTAGGCTGTCTTTTTGTCCTGATGACAATATCCTTTGATTTATAGAAGCTTTTCAGTTTCATGAGGTCCTATTTATTGATTGTTGATCTCAGAGCCTGTGCTGTTGGTGTTCTGTTCAGGAAGTTGTCTCCTGTCCGAATGAAGTCAAGGCTCTTCCCCACTTTTTCTTCTAAAAGATTTAGTGTGTCTGGTTTTATGTTGAGGTCTTTGATCCACTTGGACTTTTTCTGTGCAGGGTGATAAATATGAATCTAATTGCATTTTTCTACATGTAGACACCCAATTAGACCAGCACCATTTGTTGAAGATGCTGTCTTTTTTTCCACTGTATGGTTTTGGCTTCTTTGTCAAAAACCAAGTATCCATAGGTGTGTGGGTATATTTCTTGGTCGTCCATTAGATTCCATTGATCCACCATTCTGTTTCTATGCCAGTACCATGCAGTACTATTGCTCTGTAGTTCAGCTTGAGTGCAGGGATGGAGATACCTCCAGATAATCTGTTGTTATACAGCATCATTTTGGCAATTCTGGGTTTTTTCCATATGCAATTGAGAATTATTCTTACATGTTCTGTAAAGAATTGTGTTGATTTTGATGGTAAATGCACTGAATGTGTAGATTGTTTTGCATGATGGCCATTTTCAATATGTTCATCCTACAAATCCATGAACATGGGAGATCTTTCCATCTTCTGATATCTTCTTCAATTTCTTTCTTCAGAGACTTGAATTTTTTTTCAAACAGGTCTTTCACTTGCTTGGTTAGAGTCACACCAAGGTACTTGATGTTATTAGTGGCTATTGTGAGGGGTGTAGTTTCCCTAATTTCTTTCTCAGCCCTTTTGTCTTTCGTATACAAGGCGTGTCCTCCTCTTGCTTAGTCTCTTTAAGCATACAAATTTTAGTGTGTTTATCTTATATTATATTTCTAATATCCACTTATAAGTGAGTATATACACGTATGTCTTTCTGCTTCTGGGATACCTCACTCAGGATGATCGTTTTTAGTTCCAACCATTTGCCTGCAAATTACATGATTTCCTTGTTTTTAATTGCTGAGCAGTAATCCATTATGTAAATGTACCACAGTTTCTGTATCCATTCCTCAGTTGAGGGACATCTGGGTTGTTTCCAGATTCTGGCTATTATGAATAAAGCTGCTACAAACATGGTTGACCAAATGTCCTTGTATACTTGAGCATATTTTGGATATATGCTTAGGAGTGGTATAGCTGGATCTTGGGGAAATACTATTCCTAATTTTCTAAGAAAGGGCCAGATTGATTTCCAAAATGGTTATACAAGTTCACATTCCCACCAGCAATGGAGGAGAGTTCCCCTTTCTCCATATCCTCTCCAGCATGTGAAGTCACTTGAGTGTTTGATCTTAGCCATTCTCATGGGTACAAGGTGAAATCTCAGGGTCGTTTTGATTTGCATTTCCCTGATGACTAAGGCTGTTGAACATTTCTTTAAGTGTTTCCCTGCCATTTGATCTTCCTCTATTGAAAGTTCTCTCTCTGTTTAGCTCTTTACCCCATTTTTTTTTCTTGGGCACATATTGAATTCATTCTTCATATGTTAATTTTAGCTTATTTACTTTGTCTCCCAGCTGTTGCACCTTCCCTCATTCCCTCCCAATCCCACTGTCCCTCATCTCCTCCCATGATCTTCTCCAAGTCCACTGATAGGGGAGGTCTTCCTCCCCTTCCATCTGACCATAGCTTATCAGGTTTCATCAGTATTGGCTGCATTGCCCTCGTCTATGGACAGGCTACTCCTCTGTCAGGTGGACGTGGTCAAAGAGCCAGCCACTGAGTTCATGTCAGAGACAGTCCCTGTTCCCCTTACTAGGGAACCCACTTGGCTACTGAGCTGCCATGGGCAACATCTGAGAAGGGTTCTAGGTTATATCTATGAATGATCCTTGGTTGGAAAATAAGTCTCAAAAAAGTCTTCTGTGCCTAGATATTTTGGTTCTGTTGCTCTCCTTATGGAGTTCCTGTCCTCTCCAGGTCTTACTATTTCCCCCTTCTTTCATAAGATTCCCTGCACTCTGCCTAAAGTTTGGCTATGAGTCTCAATATCTGCTTTAATACCCTGCTGGGTAGAGTCTTTCAGAGGCCCTCTGTGGTAGGCTCCTGCCCTGTTTCCTGTTTTCTCTTTTTTCCAATGTCCATTCCATTTGTCTTTCTGAGTGAGGCCTGTACCCCAAATTTTAATTGGCTTACTGGATTTGTTGCTTTTTAACTTCTTGAGTTCTTTATATATTTTGGATGTTAACCCTCTGTCAGATATAGGGATGGTGAAGATCCTTTCCCAGTCTGTAGTCTGTACACCTAAAGAAGCTAAGCAAGAAGGAGGACCCTGGTTAAGATGACCAGTCCTCATTCAGAAAGGCGAACTGGATGAACATTGGAAAAGGGAAAACACAGGGAACAGGACAGGAGCTTACCACAAAGGGCCTCTGAAAGACAAGAAGATGCTGAGACTCATAGACAAACTTTGGGCAGAGTGCAGGGAATCTTATGAAAGAAGTGGGAGCTAGAAAGACCTGGAGGGAATAGGAGCTCCACAAGGAGAGCAACAGAAACAAAATATCTGGGCCAAGGGGTCTTTGCACAGACTGATATTCCAATCCAGGACCATGCATGGAGATAACCTAGAACTCCTATACAGATATAGCCCATGGTAGCTCAGTGTCCAAGTGGATTGCCTAGTAAGGGAAAGGGGCTGTCTCTGAAATGAACTCAGTGGCTGGCTCTTTGATTACTTCCCCCTGAGGGATGAGCAGCCTTACCACTCCACAGAAGAAGACAATGCAGACAGTCCTGATGAGACCTGATAGGCTAGAGTCAGATGGAAGGGGAGGAGGACCTCCCCTATCAGTGGATTGGGGGAGGGACATGGGAGGAGAAGAGGGAGGAAGGGTGGGATCAGGAGGGGAGGAGAGAGGGGGCTAGAGCTAGGGTACAAAAAGAATAAATTGTAATTAATAAAAAAATTGATTTTGGGGGGCTGGAGAAATGGCTCAGATGTTAAGAGCACTGGCTGCTCCTCCAGAGGTCCTGAGTTCAATTCCCACCAACCACATGGTGGCTCACAACCATCTGCAATAAGATCTGGTGCCCTCTTCTGGCAGTGGCAGAACAGTGTATACATAATAAATAAATAAAATGTAAAAGAATTAAAAAATTGATTTTTAAAAAATAACAAAAATTTAGGATTTCAAAAATGTAAAATATTTCCATATTTAAATTCTTATAATTCATAATAATCGAAACACAATTCAAATAGACAGTGTGTGTGTGTGTGTGTGTGTGTGTCCTCATGTTCCTAGGTATGCAGGTGCATGAGTGTGCATGAGGATTTGCAACCAGAAGTCATCCTTGATGCTTCTCCTCAGGAGCCATTCACAATGATTTTAGAGACAGAATCTTTCATTAGGACTTGGGGCTTTTCAATACCACTAAGACAGCTTGGCCAGTGAATACAGAGATTCTCCTGCTCCACCTTCTCAGCATTGAGATGACAAGTGTGTGCAACCATGGTTAGCTTTTGTGTGGGCACTAATGACAACACTTGTTTTTGTTTTTTTACTTGTATGGTAATCACTTCTTCAACTGAGCTATATCTCTAGACCTCCAATGGATATTATGATACAAAATGATAGCCTAATAACACAATGTATATGGAAGGACAAAGGATACAAAAGAGACAAAATATTTTTTGAAATGAAAAACAAAATTGAAAAAAATCACACTCCTTGGTCTTGCAAGGAAGATGAAATAGTCATTAGTATGAAAGTAAATCAATGCGGAAAAACACTCAGTTCACAAATATAATCAAACATACTTGGATGACAGAAGGGAAATATTTGCAACAAATTGTTTTCAAAGAACTGGAGACAAATCTGGAAAAAAAAAAGAATGATTTGACACCAGAGAGAAAATTTACTAAATATAGATGATGGTGGGAATTGCTAAGGAGAGGACTAAGTGGCTAATAGCACTTGTAGCTCTTTCAGAGGACCCAAGTTCACTTCCCAGCACCCACACAATGGCGTGCCACCATCTGTAACTCCAGTTCCAGAAAATCTTGTCTTCTGACCTCTGCAGGCATCATACAAGTATGTAGTGCAGGCACATGTACACAGGCAGAACACCCTTACACATTAAATAAAAATAAACCAATCTTTAAAAAAAACAACTAAAAATAACAAAGCAATTCGGGTGTATAAATAAATGTTCTCAAAATACATATGTGACCAAAAAAAATATTGTAACCTGGGATTTTAAAATTATCTCATAAAACTTGATAACCAGAAGCCAGTCAATACCATAAAAACTTGGCAAACGATTTGGATATTCTTAAAAGGAAAAAATAGGGGAATGCCCATAAGTACCTGCAAAGTACTTAATTTTGTTTGATCTATCTCAGAAATGCTAAAACCTGAAGGAGCTACCACTGCACTCACTGGCAAAGAGCTAAAATTTAAAGACGGCAGACTCTAAGAGTTGGTGGAAATGCAGAACAGCATGACACTCTGAGAGACAGTGTGGCAGATTCTTATACATTAAGCATGAATCTAGCCTTTCTAGACACATTAGACTTTTCATTGTTAGGTAGTTGCTCAAGAGAAAAATATATCACACAGAAAGATTTATGTATAAATGTCCATAGCATCTTTATTTATCATAGCTCAAAACAAAATCATGATGAATGTATCACTAAAATGTAGTAGATTCATTAAATATTATTCCACAATAAACAACAACTAACACATGCAATAAAATGAATTAATTTTAAAAACATAATGAATGAAAAAATTTCAGCACTTAACACATGCAATGCTACTCTAATATCTGATTCTATAAAAACGAAATGTCAATCTATGTGGCTAAATAGACATGAGTGTTTACTTGGGTCTGCCAGTTGGAAGTGAGGAGAAGTGATCAGAATAGCAAATAGTCTATTGGTTTGGTGGCTACATAGGACATTTGTCAAAATGTCATCAAGCTGTTAAGTTAAAATAGATTCATTTGATTGTACATGGATAAGTACAATTGAGAGTTGTATTGTTGGCTTTCTTTTTTTTTTTTAATTATCACATTAAATTCTGGGCCAAATACTGTATTAAGTGGAGACTGCATGTAAAGAAAAAATGCATAGTATGAAGTAACATGTCCTTTAAGATTCAAATGAACCTATTTTAACTTCACAACTTGATGACTTTTGACAAAGTCCCATATAGACACTACTTCATGGGACTATTTGCTAATTCTGAATCATTTCTCCTCAGCTCCAGCTGGCAGACCCAAGCAAACACTCATGGCACATTGCATGTGCTAAGTGTTGGCATTTTTTCATTCATTCTGTTTTTGAAGTTAATTCATTTTAGGGACATACATCTCTTTTTTAAAAACTATGTTCTACAACTTTCAAAAGTAGCAGCTTCACTTTAACAATTTGCTTTTACTTATTTCGTTCAACAACTATACTTTAATGTCTAACATTAACAGCTAGTGAATTGACAGTCAACCAGGGAGGATGTTATCCTACTTTAGTCCTCTGTTGCTTCGATAAAATGCTAACCAAACCCAGGTTGGAGTAGGAAAAGGTTTGTTTCAGTGTGTATTATAGTCCTTCACTGAGTGACGCCGCACAGGAACTCAAGGCAGGAACCTGGAGATAGGATCTAAAGCAGAGGCATGTCTGACCCTGAATAAGAGACCATGGAGGAACACAGCTTACTGAGCCTGCATTCTTGAACAACTCACCAACACCTCCCCAGCAGCAGGATCATTGACTGCAGTGGATGAACCCTCTCACATCCATCACTAATTGATAAAATGCTCTACAGAATTGCCACAGGCCAATCTGATGAGGGCATTTTCTCAATTAAAATTTCCTCTTCCAAAACGATCCTGGCTTATGTCAAGTTGACAAAAAACTAACCAGCAAAGATATAAAGGGTGCGGGTACCTCACTGTCAGACTTCTAAGATTGTGTCCCAGGACTGGGTCACTCAGAGTGGCAGGCCCTGTCTGATAACAGATGACACAAATAGTGTTACTAACAGATGCTTAAAAGTTTAAAGCAAAAGAATAATCCATCAGTTAAAAGGAAGAAACATACCCACCAAAGCTTAGGAAAAACAAAAGGAGACAGTTTATACCTAAGCACAGGGATCTGATGGAGGTGAGAACTTTGATTATCATCAAGTCCCCTTTGTAGTGTCTTGCAATTGCCCTTACTATTAATATGATGAAGATATGGGAACACTCTACACTCCGGACTTACTCAATGCAGATCATTATTTAGAAAGGCAAATCTGACATTTGTATAAAACATGGAGACACCCTACAAGGATGAAAGTGCAAGAAGTCACTGCTATCCTGTCAGGCTTCCATTTGGGAATTTAACGTTCTATAGCTTCAGGGCAATGTACTTGGAAAACATCATCTAAAACTGATGGGGGAGCAGCCTTACCAGGCCACAGAGGAAGACAATGCAGCCAGTCCTGATGAGACTTGATAGGCTAGGATCAGAGGGAAGGGGAGGAGGATCTCCCCTCTCAGTGGACTTGGGGAGGGGCATTGGAGGAGATGAGGGAGGGAGAATGGGATTGGGAGGGGCTGAGGGAGGAGCTACAGTGGGGATACAAAGTGAATAAACTGTAATTTATAAAAATAAAAATAATAAAAAATAAATAAACCCTCAGTCCTTCCTAATGCACATATTTCCTTACAGATCCCAGTGTGTTGTTCCTGTCAGAGCCTGGAACACTTACTTGCGACCTCTGAACACAGTTTTTTCAGGCCCTCTTGACTCTTCCTGCTTTCTATAGTCCTACGTAGGTCTTTCTGACCCTACAACTGCTTTCAGCCAAGTTCTTCACTTACCATAGCATGCTTTTAGGATGACCCAGCCCCATAGAGCTGCCTCAGCATCAACATGGCTTCTCCTCAAGATCACTATTTGTTGACTCAAACAAAGAGTCGTCAGTTGGAAGGAATGCAAACACAGGAATAAGGGGATCAAAAATGAGCAGTTAGGTCTCCTTGTACTAATCCTGGGACATGTTCTGACATCGGGTAAAAGAGCAATGGCCTTTGCTTTTGTCTGACATAAGAGACGAATAATCTCTAACTTTTCCACTGAGTATTGCAATTTGAGATTTCATAATTGTAGAAATTCAGAAGCCTTTAAAGGACATGTATCCACAAGAATACCTCTTCCTTTTATTGTTACCTCTTACAAGCTAGATCAATGTTTCTCAACCTGTGGGGTCATGAGCTCTTTAGGGGTCAAATGACCCTTTCACAGGGATCGCTCATAACAATCAGAAACATCTGATATTTACACCACGATTCATAATAGTAGCAGCATTGCAAGTACGAAGTAGCAATGAAAATAATTTTATGGTGTGGGGCAGGGGGTGGAGGTGGGGAGGGCGGTGACCACAAGAAGAGGAACTGTATTAAAGGGCTGCAGCGTGGGGAAGGTTGAAAACCACTGTGCTAGATTAAGTGTGGCAACAACATGGTTTACCAGAATAATATACGTTTGCAAAGTTTTCTCCATCTGTTTGTCATTTTTCATACATTATGACCTCTGTGAGGATGGTCATCATTGTCCCCACTCCAGAGAAGCAGAAGTGCAATGAGGACACTGGTAAGTTATCAGTGGGGCAACTGATTTTTATGCAGGGGTTCTTACTCAGTTTCCTCTACCTCTCCACTGGTTCCAGAAAATTTCATATCCAAGTTCACTGATGTTACACACTAATGGCAATTTTGCAATATAATGAAAACAGGCAAGATTATAGAATTACTGAATTTTGATCTTTAAGTCATTAATCTTTTTCTTGTACCTAAACATGTTTAGGCGAATCAGGCAAAGAAACCTTAATGATTTGGTTATGGTGCACTGGGGCTCTGTGGTTTATTTCCCAATCAGTTGTTTAGGAATTTATTGTCCCGGTTTGATTTTGGAAATGATTTTCAGTTTCTACTAGACATGAATATTTAAGACCATATTATTATTTAAAACCAATCTTTATCCTATGATGCTCAACACATCATTCTTCAAGATTCAAATAGAAAATGGCTCTGGATGTCATTATGCGGATGAATTCTGAAATGCAAGGAATTGAGAGCTCTCTCAAAAATGTATTACATGTGACTGCCAACACACACACATTCACACATGGACTGAAGAGAATGTGCCCACAAATTGTGTTCAGCAAATTATTCTTTGCAATGAAATTTCAGGACAGTTATTAATTCATTAAAGAAGGAGAGTATGTCAGAAAGGAAATTGGAAAAGGGGTGGGGGAAAGAAGGACAAATATACTGACTTCTTTGCTTATTCACGGTTAACTTATAGTTTCTAATATCTCTAAAGCAATTTTCTTTCAAGGACACCCCCTACTATCCATTTTCCTGCTGAATGTGCATAACAAAATAGATACAGATGTTGGATAAGTGAGTTAGAAACGAACATTTTTCTTAGTCCTAGGAAACTCAAGAGCTTGGAGTTTGCAGAAATTTTTGCTTCTACCTCCTGCCCCACATGGGTTTGGGTTGTGCATGAAAAGAGAGATCCTGTGACTAGTATCAATGAGACAAAGAAATGCAAGTTCTCTAATCCCTGGGCCAGGCGCCAGCCTTTCCACTGTATGGGGCCTTTGGCCAGAAATCCCACTGTATGCTGGGCCCAAAGCCAACCCAGCCTGGATACAATGAGTTTCACAGCCACCTTTTCAGAGTTGACAGCAAATGTTGGGGCACCAACAACCTTTGATAAGAGCTCCAACTTTCTCTTTCTAACATTTCTACCCCACAGTAAGACAGCTTTACTCTTTTTCTCTTTAATTTATAAAGCAAGCGGTACTCTCTTGAAGCTTGCTTAGTGCTTTGAGAGACTCAGTCTCATTCAGCTCACTACTTATGGTAAGAAGGGGTGGGACTGGAGGCCAACACTAGGAAATCAATATTCTCTTCCTGTTCTGAATGAAAGAGAGAAAGGGGGAGAACACCACACCACTTTATGCAACAGTTCATTCTACTGCTGAAACCTCTAGGCGAAGTCTCACATGAATATTCTTCCTTAGATTAAGTGAGCTGGTTTTGAGCTTGGCAAACCTGGCTGTTTGATTCCTAATGAGTTGTTTACTTAGGACATCTTCTGTCCTCTTAAAACCAGGGACTTTTGAAAGGCTCAATACATACGCACACTGATTAATACTAGCATCGCTTGTTGAACTTTCTGGCTGTTTCACATTTAAATATTGATTTTTTTGTTCTTGTTGTTGTTCGTTCTCTCATTTTCGCTAACTCTTCAGAATGGCAGCAGCTGCCAGCTAGAAACTTCTTGCCAAGAAAGCACCAGGAGAACGTGACACAATTAAAATATTTTTTAGCCTTATACTTTACTGTTGTTCTTTTTTATTTTTTTATTATCATTTATTACAATTTATTCAATTTGTATCCTGGCTGTGGCCCCTCTCTCATCTCCTCCCATGCCTCCCTCTTCTCCCACTATGGCCCTCTCCTAGTCCACTGATAGGGGAAGCCCTCCTCCCCTTCTATTTGGCCTTAGCCTATCAGGTCTCATCAGGACTGGTTGCATTGTCTTCCTATGTGGACTGGCAAGGCTACATTCCCACCCCAAGGGGAAGTGATCAGAGAGCCTGCCACTGAGTTCATGCCAGAGAAAGCTCCTGCTCCCCTTACTAGGGACCCCACTTGGATACTGAGTCTATGCGCTAAATCTGAGCCAGGGTTTTAGGTCTTCTCTATGCATGTCCTTCGTCGGGTTATCAGTCTCTGCAGGGCTCCCATGGCTCACGTTTTAGACTCTGTTGATATCCTTTTGAATCTCCTGTCCCCTCTAGGTCTTTTGTTGTCCCCTTCTTTCATAAAATTCCATACCCTCTGCCCAAAGTTTGGCTATGAGTCTCAGCATCTGCTTTGATACCTTGATCAGTAGAGTCTGCCAGAGGCCATCTGTGGTAGACTCCTGTCCTGTTCCCTGTCTTTTCCTGCTTCCAAGGTCTATTGCGTTTGTCCTTCTGAATGAAGATTGAGCATCTTCCCTAGAGTCTTCCTTGTAGTTTAGCTTCTTTAGGAGTATAGATTTTAGTATGTTTATCCTTTATCATATGGAAAATATCTACTTATAAGTGAGTATATACCATGTGTGTCTTTCTGCTTCTGGGTTACCTCACTCCATTTGCCTAAAAGTTTCATGATTTCCTTGTTTTTAATTGCTGAGTAGTATTCCATTGTGTAAATATACCACAATATCTGTATCCATTCCTCAGTTGAGGGACATCTAGGTTGTTTCTGGCTATTATGAATAGAGCTGCTGCAAACATGACTGAGCAAATGTCTTTGCTGAGATACTTTGGATATATGCCTAGGAGTGGTATAGCTGGATCTTGAGGTATCACTATTCCTAATTGTCTGAGAAAATGCCAGATTGATTTCCAAAGGGGTTGTACAAGTTCACATTCCCATCAGCAATGGAGGAAGGTTCCCCTTTCTCCACATCCTCTCCAGCATGTGCTGTCACTTGAGTGTTTGATCTTAGCCATTTTCATGGGTATAAGGTATTTACTGTTGTAGTTTACAAGCCTTGAGCAGTGCTGAATGTTAGATAATGCTCATGTACTGGGGAGACATTGACTCTGACTTCCATTAGAGACACTGAATTGTTTAGTGGGAACAAGAGCCCCAATCAGCTATCTGCTGAATAGTTGCCTCTTGTGTCCATTCATATTCTCTCTTAAAAAGCACACATAATTTGTAACTTCTTACTTTCATTGTTGAGTAATTTGGAGTAAAGGACTTACTTTCCAAGAATTAGGTTGGGTATAGAACACAACCTTAAAGTATTAAAAAATACAGACACTATAAAGGCCTCATCTAATCACAACCTTCTTTGATTTTAGATTTCATCTTAAAGTCTTATAGAAAACAGTTTTCTGATTTTTTTATTGCACAAACTATAAATTACTATCAATTGCTCTCTGAACTCAGATTTCTAACACTCATGTCAGTTTACTAAATAGCTAGTGTACATTGACGTCCTTGACTAATCCTGATGATAACTCTAAAGAGTGAGGTTGCCCAGACCTAGAAAGACCTAGGCCACACCTGTGGTTCTTAGCTACACATCTTCAGATGTGAATATACAATCTGCTATAGCTATGTTTTCTGTCCTGATGAGCAGGCCTTATGACCAATTAGAGAGATAATTGATAATTGAATAGAGTGCCACTGTAGAGTTCCTATGCCATGCTGGTTGTCATTGTGGGACATAGGCATTACAATTGATAAATGCAACAGAAGCCAAGAAAGTAAAAAGGAGAGCTTGAGGGGAGCACTAAAGAAGAGACAAGCAGGGTACAAGCCATCCGCAGGGAGAAATAAGTAAAATGGAGGATCTAACTTGGGGGTTCAAAGAACCATGAGAGGGAGGAGAGGAAATCACTTTATAAATGGCTGGAAAAGCTCAAGGAATCATTATTTACCAAAAACTAAGTACAATACATATACATCTATGGATACACATATACAGCATAAATGAAATTATGATACTTGAGTTGTTAGTGCTCCACCAAGAATTAAAGATTATCTAGCAGAAACCCAATAACGAAGAGACTCCACAAACAACATAGGCTATTGCTGTTGCCCTAGCTGCCTCCCAGAGATTAATGGTAAATAGCTACTTCTGAAGACAGCATGTACTTTGGACACAAAATGAAGCATCCTCTCTAAGAACTAAATTTCACAGCACCTGAACGTACTATATTTTCCATAATACTAGAAGGTGCTATGCAAGCTTCCAAGGTAGGGAAGCAACCAGTAGTCCTAGCCAGTTACAATGTCTGTGAGTCATAATGACAACCGGTATGGTATAAAAACTCTAAGGTACTATAGTGGTTCTCATATCAGATCCTGAACAGATCTAAAGACCAGCTCATCAGGAGAGAAATCATGCCTAGATCTGGAAACCTAACCCAGGGTAGTGAGGTTATGGATCTTAGAAGAGAACTTTACTAAACCTTCATCATTTCTAACTGTACTCCACATATTTATCTTATCCATATACACACAGATAAGTGTAGTCCTCACCCCTCATCAAGGAAACTTCTCTTTGCAACAGATGGAGACCATTATAGAAACCACAACTAGCCAAAATGCAGGGGGAAAGCATTATGGAGTAGCCAGCCACACAGCTGTGTAGATACATCTATAGCACAACTCCTGCACTTGAGACTCAGGGGCCAGGTGGTCCCAGCTCTTGGGAGGCAGTGGCAGGTGGAACTCTGTGCATTTGAGGCTGACCTGGTCTACAGCATGAGTTCCAGGATATCCAAAGCTATATAAAGAAATCCTGTCTCAAAAAACCAAGGGGGTGGGGGGAAGAGTCAGGGCACATCATAGAAGAGAGGGAAAATGACTGTAAGAGGGGGAAAAAACCCAGAAAATCTGCTGTTAGATTTTTGTCTTCTAGAGATGACAGGGAACCTTCATCCATGACATATGAACAATATGGCTATCTAAATAAGACCTGAGGAGGTATATCTGAAAACATGCTAATGGGGAAATCTCATGGGTCCTAACCCAAACACAAAGAACTACAGACTACTAATGAATACTGAGAGCAGAGTAAGAGAAATAAATAGTCATCCCCAGAAATGAGGCCCCTACTTCGATGTTTAATACCAAGTGGTCATTCTTAAAATCATATCCTTATAAGTAACACTAAATAGGCTGAGCATCTTTTATTTATACAAAAAACGTGTGTGTGTATACAAATAAAAATGCCATGATTTCAAGAGGGAACCAGGGGATCTAGTATATGGGAAGGATTGGAGGGAGGAAAGGGAAGGGGAATATGATATAATTATATAATAATTTGAAAAAATAAAATAATAAAAAACCAAATGGGTTGCACTGAAAGAAGAAATTATATATGTGTTTATGTGTATATATGCATATATACATATATACCTAACTATATCCCTTTCTGTCTTAATATATATGCAAAAGAGAAGTAAAAACTGAAATAATGAAACAGGACTCTGTATACAGATTTTTTGTTTGCATAGCATTCATAGAAATAATTGCAGCGCGTGAGTTTGAATAGATGAACATGAGTCAGTTCTGTGGCCTTGCTAACATCATTGAGAAAGTTAGTCTCTAATGTTTGGTTATAGTCATGATAAGTTTTAAGTTATGAAGCATCATATATTAGGTTTAAAAAAAAAAACAGAAAACAAAAAACTTCTACTTGGGCTAGCAAAATGGCTCAATAGGTAAAGAAATGTGCTTCCAAGCCTGATAACCTGAGTTCTGTGTCAGGAACCCACATGGTAAAAGGAAAGAACTAACTCCATCAAGCTATCCTCCAAGCAGTATACTTGCACTGTGGCATGTGCACGCACACAGGAGTACACATGCACACATGCACACTTTAAAAATTCTACTCTGGAAGCTAAGCAAGAAGGAGGACTCTGAGTAAGATGATCAATCCTCATTCAGAATGGCAAACAGGATAGATCTCGGAAGATGGAAAAAACAGGGAACAGGACAGGAGCCTACCACAGAGGGCCTCTGAAAGACTCTACCCAGCAGAGTATGGAAGCAGATGGGCAGAGTGCAGGGAATCTTATGAAAGAAGGGGAAGATAGAAAGACCTGGAGGAGACAGGAGCTCTATAAGGACAGCAACCGAAACAAAAAATTTGGACACAAGGGTCTTTTCTGAGACTGATACTCCAACCAAGGACCATACATGGAGATAACCTAGAACCCCTGCACGGATGTAGCCCATGGCAGCTCAGTGTCCTAGAGGGTTCCTTAGTAATAGGAACAGGAACTGTCTCTGACATGAACTCAGTGGTGGCTCTTTGATCCACCCTCTGAGGGGGGAGCAGCCTTGCCAGGCCACAGAGGAAGACAATGCAGCTAGTCCTGATGAGACCTGATAGGCTAGGGTCAGAGGGAAGGGGAGGAGGACTTCCTCTATCAATAGAGTTGGGGAGGAGAAAGGGAGGAGCAAAGGGAGGGAGGGAAGAATAGGGAGGGTTCAAGGAAGGGGCTACAGCTGAGATACAAATTGAATAAATTGTAATAAATAATAAGTAATAAATTAATTTAAAAAGCATGGCTTTCATCTCAGTACTCAAGAAGCAGAGGCGGGGCAATCTCAGTGATCCTCAAGTCCAGCTTGATCTACAGAGCAAGTTCCAGGACAGCCAGGACTACACAGAGAAAACCTGTCTAGAAAAAAAAAAATCTATTCTGCTTGCTCTCTCTATAAAAAAAAATGCAGTATGTACTAGTTGACATAATTCCTGCGGGGAATAATAGCAGTCTAAGTAAGTAAACAAAACTGAGGGACGACAGATTAGAGGGAATAGAACTGATTAGAGGCATTGGTCAATTTGCTATGAGTGGGAAAGTACGAAATTAAGAACAGCCCCGAACATTCCAGCTTCACAGATGATAACACCGCTCTTTGAGTTAAGGAGCAGAAGGGGTCTATTAAAGACAAGCCCACCTTTAGAAAACCTGAGTTTGGGGGTCTGTGAAAGACGCCAGAGGTGGAGAATGTATGGTTCAGCAGCAGTTAGCAGAAGTGTATCCCACAGCACAAACTGGCAGCTATAAATTCCTCCTTATGTGTGTGTTCAATGAACGATTCAAAAACTATGGGCCAGTTAGTAGTCTGCTCACAACATTTCTCAATCAACTCCTGTGAGAAGCTCTCAAAACTGTAATAAAAACATTTCTAGCTGCTGTTCACCCTTTAAATGGAGTAAAAACTGGGAACTTTGCTAAGGGCTGGCATTTAATTTTTTCTCTACTGTCCTAATTATACTTTCAGTCGCTGTGATACAACATTGACCCAAAGCAACTTAAGGCAAAGGGGGCTTATTTCAGCTTATGGTTTGTTTTTAATCATGAAGGGAAGTCAAGGCAGGATATCAGGGCATGAAATCTGGCACAAGAGCTGATTCCCATAGCCATAGAGGAACACTGCTTGCTGGTTTGCTCCTCATGGCTTACTCAGCCCGCTTTTATATACAACCCAGGACCACCAGTCCAGGAGTAGCACCACCCTCATTTAGACTGGGCCCTCACCATACATTAATCAAAAAAATGCTCCCAAGGCCTTGCTTACAGGTCCAAATGAAAGACATATTTTCTCAATGGAGGTTCCCTCTTCCTAAATGACTATCGCTTCTGTGTAATTGACAACATAGTAACCAGCACACCAACTTGGGGAAGAAATTATATTTTAGTGATATCATATCAAAGAGAACTGAAAGAGAGGAGAAACCATGTGTGCGTTAGCCAAACTATCTCAGTCATCTTCTAGTTCAGGGTCAAAGTTGACTGCTTCACTTTGGTTTTTACACTAGTTGGCCTGTATTCTCTGTCTTGCTGCACATGCACTTCTTTATAACAAACAACTTTCAGAAAGATGTTTTCCTTTGTTCAAGTGCTGAAGTTTCAATGTCTTTATTTTTGCTGGATTTTGCTTTAATACAGAGGCAACCTTCTTTCCTTTTCTTGCTTGATTTGAGCCCTCTGTTTAGATGTGTAAGAGGGTGTGGTGGTTGGAACAGTAAGAGCCCCCATAGGCTCATATGTTTGAGTATATGATTATTAGGAAGTGATGCTCCTTGAGAGGAGTTAGGAGGAGTGGCCTTGTTGGATCGATGTAGTCTTCTTGGAGAAAGGTCTCCAAGGGTAGACTTTGAGGGTAGGCTTTGGGGCTTCAAAAGGCCAAGCCAGTCCCAGAATCTGTCTTTTCCTGCTGCCTGCAGATGCAGATGTAGACCTCTCAGTTACCGCTTCAGCACTGTCTGTCTGTGTGCCATCATGCTTCCCACCTTGCTGATAATATACAAAACCTCTGAAACTGTAAGGAAAACTCAGTTGAATACCTTCTTTGATAAGAGTTGCTGTGGTCGTGGTATCTCCTCACAACAATAGAACACTGAGGCAGCAGGTCAGTGGCATATTAATCACTCCCCTGCCTCCAGTTATTTTCAATTATTCTCGTGTTGTTTCACTTGTGTTAAAAACAAACTGGGAACCTGACTCTAATTTCACATTCCCATCCTGCAGCCTTGCCCCAAATTCTCTTATGTGTGCTAATTTTGGTTTTATCTTTAAAGAATAGTATAATGATAATTTTGACATTTTGTTATATAATAAGTCACTAAAAAAGCACCAATCAAAGTTCTGTTAAGAAAGAAACAGATTCATATTTTTGTAAGGCAAACACAGAACAAACACAGGGATATAAATAACAAGAAGTTAAAATTATTCTAATGTTTTAGGAACCAAAGAGTCAATTTGCAGACGCCTCTCACCATGTCACAATAGGCCTACAAAGGTAACAACCTTGGGGACCTAATTTTTCAGATTGAATCTCAAACTTCCAAGAGGTCAAGCTGGAGCTTGAACCAGACTTGACTCTGAATACACTTTGGTCTCTTTTATGTATCCCTTCCCAATTTTTTCCTTGTATTTCTGCCTTACCATGTAACATTTTGATCACAGAGATCATCACCTAGGGAAGAACCTACTACTATTATGGTGTCAGGCTAACAGAACAGCAACCTGCTCTCCAAATGCTTACCTTTTTAACCATACATTACTGCATCTCTCCATCCTCTTCAGAGCAGCTTCTTTTCACAGTAGATGACACTTAATTCAAAGACCTACATCTGGTCATTGTGCAGAGAACAAGAGACTGTGGAGTGCTCATCTCTAAATGGGATATCTATATCACACCCACACCCCTTGAGGCTCAAGGTTTGACTTGGAAGAGGAAGCAGAAAGACTGTAAGAGTTAGAGGTGGCTGACAGACATCTAGGTTGTTTCCAGATTCTGGCTATTATGAATTAAGCTGCTATGAACATAGTTGAGCATGTGTCCTTATGGTAGAATGGAACTTCCTTTGGGTATATGCCCAGGAGTGGTACAGCTGTGTTTTAAGATAGACCAATTCCCAATTTTCTGAGAAAGCACCAGGCTACACAAGTTTACACTTCCGCCAGCAGTGGGACGGGGGGGGGGGGGAGAGGAAGGGTGTTCCTCTTGCTCCACATCCTCATCTGCATGAGCTGTCACTTCTGGTTTTGATCTTAGCCATTTTGACAGGTGTAAGATGACAATCTAAGAATCATTTTGCTAGGTAGAGTCTTTCAGAGGCCCTCTGTGGTAGGCTCCTGTCCTATTGCTTGTTTTCTCCCACATTCAATGTCCATCCCATTTGTCTATCTAAGTGAGGATTGATCGTCTTACCCTGGGTCCTCTTTCTTGTTTATCTTCTTTAGGTGTATAAATTTCAGTATGTTTATCCTATCTTATAGGTCTATATAAGTGAGTATATACCATGTGTGTCTTTTTGCTTCTGGGATAGCTCACTCAGGATGATAGTCTCCAGGTCCCACCATTTGCCTGCAAATTTCATCATTTCCTCATTTTTAATTGCTGAGCCATATGGTGTAAAAGTACCATAATTTCTGTGTCCATTCCTCGACTGAGGGACATCTGGGTTGTTTCCAGGTTCTAGCTATTACAAATAAAGTTGCTATAAACATGGTTGAGCAAATGTCCTTGTTGTGTACTTGAGTATCTTTTGGATATATGCTTAGGAGTGGTATAGCTGGATGTTGAGGACAAACCTTCAGCAGAGTGCAGAGAATCATATGAAAGAAGGGGAAGTTAGTAAGACTTGGAGAGGACAGGAGCTCCACAAAGACCAAATAGATCAGGGCACAGGGGTCTTTTATGAGACTGTTTCTCCAATCAAGGACCATGTATGGATATAACCTAGAACCCCTGCTTGGATATAGCCCATGGCAGTTCAGTATCCACTGGGTACACTAGTAAGGGGAACAGGGACTATTTTGGACATGAACTCAATGGCTGGCTCTTCGACCTTTCCCTCCCCCACCCCCAGAGAGGAGCAGCTTTGGTAGACCACAGAAGAGGACATTGCAGCCAGCCCTGAAGAGAATTGTTAAGCTAGGGTCAGATGGAAGGGGAGGAGGTCCTCCCCTATCAGTGGATTTGGAAAGGGGTAGGGAGGAGATGAGGGAGGGATGGGGAGAATGGGAGGGAATGAAGGAGGGGGCTAAGGCTGGGGCTGGGATACAAAGTACATAACCTGGGATTAATATAAAAATAAAATTAAAAAAAATGTTTAAAAAATCATTTTGATTTACATTTTCCTGATGAATAGTGATGTTGAGCATTTCTTTAAGTGTTTCTCAGCCATTTGAGAGTCCTTTTGAGAATTCTCTGTGTAGATCTGTACCCCCATTTTTAATTGGATTATTTGGTTTGTTGATGTCTAGTTTCTTGAGTTATTTATATATTTTGGAAATTAGCCCTCTGTACGATATAGAGTTGGTAAAAATCTTTTCCCAATCTATTGGCTTCAGTTCTGTCCTATTGAGAGTGTCCTTTGCTTTACATGTTTTCAGTTTCATGAGGTCCCACTTACTAGTTGTCTATCTTAGTGCCTGAACTATTGGTGGTCTGTTCATGAAGCTGTCTCTTGTGCCAAAGTATTCAAGGCTCTTCCCCACTTTCTCTTCTATGAGGTTCATTTGTAATGATTCCTAATGACGTTCTGTATACTCATAGATGAGCACCTTCCCAATTGTCATCAGAGAGGCTTAATCCCGAAACAGATGGAAACAGATTCAGAGACCCACAGCCAAACATTAGGCAGAGCTCATGGAATCCTTTGGAAGAGGGGAATTGGGAAAAGATTGTAGGAGTCAGAGGGGTCAAGGACACCACAAGAAAACCCACAGAATCTGGGCTCATAGGGACTTGGAAATTGAATCATTTCACCTCTCTCCTCTCAAAAACTTGAGCATCAACATATACTGTGGATAGAACCAACTATGGATCTAAAAGTTTAGATTAACACTAGTTAATAGCAAAAGCACAATGAAGTCATGTTTGTGCATTGATTTAATAGTCTCTATAGTCCAGATGTTGCTAAGCATGCTCTACTTCCATACCAGTGCTGAAAACCACTGACACCAACAAGGCAGGTGCCAGTGAGACACTCAGAACATGACCTATAAGCCCAGGGTCACTTTTCTAGACTTTAAAGGGCTTTAGGGGGATGTTTGTTTTTCTTCACTGTTCGAAGTAGGGAGTTTGAAATGAGAATAAGTGCTGTGTGAGGACTTTCCAGTTCCATCATTCTATGATTACACAGCACAGTTGGGGCCTCTCCAACACCACAGATTACATTTTTGGTTGAGCTAAAGAATGCAATATGCTTTTAGCCTGTCCCATTAACGTAAAGGAATGAATCACAAATTGCCAACTCAGTTGGCAATATCCTTTCAGACAGAGATGCTGAGCTATTAACTATTGCTGGGTGACTAACTTGATGGCTTTAAAACTCAGGAGGCTGGAGTAGGAGGATCATGATGTCAGGCCCAAGCTAGACTACACAGTGACAACTTACTTCCAATATGAAGGTATAAAGAGGAAAAAAAAGCATGATTTATTTGCTTGAAATTGTGAAGGGTGAACAAGCTCATCAAAGTGATCCCTTGCTGCTGTGTGGTGTGAACCTGAACATCCATGGCTTCTTCTCTCACTCATGTGAGAGGCACCATGGCTGGGATGGCAGGAATAGGCATAGACTGGCCAGGCATCTTTCTTTCTCTGTATCTCTCTGTGGCTTAAACTTTCCAGTAATGATAATGGGCTCCAAAAGGATCGGTCAATAGATTTCTACCACCTCAAGTCCCATCACCAAAAGAGGATAAACCCAAAGTCAGGGTAGAAGGGGTCTGAACCAGTCTTCAGTCTCAGAAAATCAGGGTTCGATAATGCCTGTTGCCTGTTATAGTGATCTATTTCTTCTGGGTTGGGTGGCATGGTCATGACTACCACAGAGCAGGGACTGTTATGTTAGCCTATAGAAGAGCTAAGCCCAAAGTCATGGTAAATAAATAAATAAATGAATGAATAAATAAATAAATAAATGAAGTAGCTGTAGTTAAATCTATGTTAATGGCAAATGGGACTGTGAATATTACCAAAGAGAAGAGAAGAGGGGGTCACTTGAATCTCACAGGGAATTCTTGTTATTAATTGCTCCTGCCCCATGCTGCATGTAGTCTTAGAAGATGCTAAGATATACAGGAGGTGGAAGTTATGAGACAATAGAATGCCCATTTTTGGAACTTTTGTGAGTCCATCTTATGCCTGGATGCAGCTGCCTGTCTTGGAGACACCCACCATGCTATATAGTGTTGTCAACTTAGTAGAATCATCTCAGAGATAGACCCCTGGACATGTATGTGGGTAACTGTCTTGACTGAGATTGCGGTGGGAAAATCTATCCATTGTGGGTAATACTATGTTTGGAGATAGGAGCCTGAACCATATAGGTGGATGGAAAGAGGTGAGCAGCAGCCTGCATCCACTGCTCATGATGAAATTTTAACATGTTTCCAGCTCTGCTGCCTTACCTCCTCCCTTTTGCCCTTCACTGGTTTTGTCAGAGTAGTTTATCACAGAACCAGAAAAGAAACTAAGGCACCTATGATCCTCTAAGTAGTGCTTCATCCACAATTCTACAAGTTACTCCCAGAAACTCATTGTTTATCAGGCAGGTCTTGAGTGGAATCCTTTGGTCTGCCATTGGTGCTCTGTTTAGGGATGATAGGTGTTTGTTTCTATCCTCCCAGGAATATCATGCAACAGGAACGTAAAACTACTACCAACTGGAAACGCTCACGTGGGATGTGAGACTCAAAGCATTTGTGCCGTGAAGCACCATGTTCCAGTTTATAAGACAGATCGCTACAGCACCTGCAAATTTATAAAATTATGAGATGCAGAATAAAGCTCTGCAAAATCCCTTTTCTTGTATGTACCTATTAAATCAAACGACTAATAAACTCTTCTACTGTGATCCCCACAGATGATAATTACTAGTTCTTCTTCATTGAACATTTACCCACTACTTCTTTTTTTGACAAGAAGAACAGGATGGAAAAGATGAGTTTAACTTGGGTCAAAGTTAAAAATTCCATTATCTCAGTATCACTGTTCTACTGGCTATTTAAATGGGCATTTTGCATTTGACGATTGAGTAAACAGTTTTTACCAGAGCTACTGAGAGTAGCTATGGCCCTTGATCCTGATTGCCTGTGCCACAGGAACGAGTGTGTCATTGGAAAAGAGAATGGCTGAAACCCAGGACAAACTGCTTGCCGTTGATTTTTTCTAGGAAGATAATTGAAACCAGCCATACATAAGTTATTTTCCATACCCATCAGCAGTGCTACCCAAAGGCTTCATTAATATGGGTATACCACAGTCCTCATTGTGAACCTTAAATTTGAGTTGAAGAAAATTTTTTCCCTTCCATTTCTGTAAAAGTACCCCAAATTATAAATTCCAAGGGGTCAGACCAAATGTAACTCGGAGATGAGACGAGTACATGTGAAGAGAGAAATTTGCCACAACAGGACAAGACACAGAGCCGAACCAGAACCACACAGGGCAGGTGTGCAGTTACCATAGCAAAATAGGAGTTTCAACACTGTCAGAGAAGTGTGGCAACTTTAGCTTGATGCCCTCTGAAGTTGGAAATATGACCACAGTTTACAAAAGACAACTTTAAAATAAGAAACATATCCTAAGGATTTAAATTGTTATGTGTGCTCTGTGTGTGTGTTCATTCCCCCAGGACTAGCACAGCAGCTTCCCTTTACATCTGTGATGCCCACAAACTGATGTAATAGGAACATACATTTGGAAGGAGCTATAACTTTCCATTTGCATTTCAAAACTGGTGGGATGCTTAGTCCACATTTTCTCTGTCTTCTGAATTGTAGCCTTACTTTTGCTGCCAAATTTCACAGGACTATAAGTTTTAAAGAAGCACATTTTTTAGAATAGAAAAATAGAGAAACCTAAGTATTGAGGGCTTTAGTCAGATTACAGCTTTCATGCTCAAACACAGAGGATTAGGTAAATTGCCTCCAGGATAAAAGCAATCATACCCTTTTCTCTTTGCTTGTCCCCTGCCACACAGGTCAGAAGAACAATGCTACAGATGTGATAAACAGTTCACCAATGTAACCATCCCCAACATATTTTATAGATAAATATGTTTAAGCAATTAAAGTATGCAAAGCTGTGTTCTTTAGTAATATTTTGTTCTTTCAGAATTTCATATGTGTATACAATGTATATTGATCAAATTCATCTCCTATTCCTCCTCATACTCCTCAGAGATTCATTCCCTCCACCACCACTCCTCACAATTTAACGTGTTCCCCCCACCACTAATCCATCAATCCAATTTGTGTATCTCAGGTACTAAGCGGTGTGGGGACACCCACTAGAACCTGTGGCATCCTATCAGGGGTCATGCCCTGAAAAAAAATTAACTTCTTCCCCTAGAAGTTGCCAGCTGTTGAGAGCTCCTCACCCAGGCATGGAGACTCAGGAGCCTGTTCTTCCTCCATCCTAGGTACTGGCTGGCTTACATCTTGTTGTGTAAGCAACCACAACTTCTGTGAGTTCATGAGGGCAAGTTTTCTGTCAAGTCCAAAAGACACTGTTTGACTCTAGCCCTCTCTAATTCCTGCCTCTTATTATACTTCTTTAGCCTCCTCCCTCCCCCACTTTTAAAAATGTTTCCTGAGCCTTGGTGGGAGGAAGGGGAATGATTTAGATGTACTATTTATAACTGAGTAATTCACTTATATTTATTCTTTGCACTTTGACCAGCTGTGAGTTTCTGCATTAACTACAATTCACTTCACAGAGAAACTTGTCTGATGAGGTCTGAGAGCTTTGTTATTTACGGGTATAGAGATGTGAATTTAGAGAGCAGTTAGATACTATGTCAATTTAGCCTATGAGCTCTCCAACTAGGATTTGTTGGCCATATTACAAAACATTCTTTTCTTCCTAAAAGCATGCATTAAAATTCAGTAAGAAAGTATCTGGTTACCTCTTAATGTTTGTACCATTATTGTACCCGTGAGTATATCATGTCAAATCAGTTATTATTTTAGCTCACAGGGGTCATAGCTGGGTAAGGCTATTGATGACTCCCTCCCAAGTCCTCCAAGAGCCTACACAGTAACTTCTAAACTGTTAAAGCTAACCAGTAAAGAGGAAACTTCCTGATCAGTACTGACTTGATTTTCTAATGTCCATGTCCTGTACCTATTATGTGTGGTATCTGCAGAAACAGGGTCTTGCCATCAAGCCCTAGTGAGCAGCAAAGAACACTAACATACATACGCTGTATTGTTTGTGAAATCTCCAAAACACCTCTCACCAACAGCTTAAGGAGACATATCCCACACCTTGCACTGTTTTCTTGGCTTTGTTTTTAATTTGGCAAAGAATGATAGTAGAACATTAATAATATGAATGGGAAAGGAGAATAGTAGAGCAGGAGGTTAATTAGGGAGACAGGATACAGGGTAGAGTGGATGAAAAGGTGGTGGGGGGGGACAACTAATAGTAAGAATGGTTGAAAAGCCATATGGAAACCTACTATTTTTGTAAGCATTATATAGAAGAGTTTAATTAGAGATGCCCTACATTAAGGCAAAGCTGAATTCTCATTTTTTCCCCACTCAATATCATGTACTGATCACAACTCAAGTAGATAGATGGTTGTTTTTCCAATTGCCAAATGAAGAAACTGAGGCTCAGAAAGCAGAATGATATGTGCCAAAGTTCACTCAGTTTGCAATCAGCAACATAAGGCCCAACCCCAGAGCTGTCCATATTGATTCATTAAATGGCAAGTAGAGAAGAAACCCCACTATGTAATTAGATTGATCCTTGAAGGAGAAACATCCTTCCTTGTATCATTATCATATCCTTAATGTAGTTGTAAGACCTAACAGCCATTGAACATCTGTGCTCTATATAAGTTCCGGTCCTTTCCATCTGTACATGCCGGAGCAAATTATCTTCATGCCTTTGAACTGATAGCTTGTAGCGCCAATAACCTGGCAACATTTGGCCCTGAAAATGAGCACACATTAAAAACAAAACAAAACAAAACAAACAAAAAACCCTGAAGGATTTAGAGTGGACAAAAAGCCAGACTTCATTACATAGACATCTTATATAAATTACATTAGTATTTAAAAATACCAACCAATTATGAACACTATATAACAAATACCACTCAGAAAACTAATTTAAAAGATGAGGCTAGTGGAGATTTCCAAAGTGAGGGCTTTTAGTAGAAGCATTTTGAAGCTCTTCCCGTCTTCATATGAATCTCTCTGTATTTCTCTGTGATAAACGATGATTAATCCAGAATTTCAAAGACAGATAAACCCCAAGGAAAGGAGAGAACAGACATTTTCAGACATGCAAGAAGAAAATTCATTTCACTACACCTTACTTTTAGAAACAATTTGTAGATAGACTTTAGTAAACCAAAAACTAAGAAAGCTGGAAAGAAAATTTTAAGGTGGCTGTATAACATTCCCATGAAAATCTGTTAAAAGTAGGGAAATCTCAAAATTCATGAGGACTTAAACATTGCTCTGGTTTTGTTTTGTTTTACACATTAAGAAAGTAAGGTAGACTTATAATTGCTTAATATTGCTTAAATAGTCATGAAAATCATATCTTACAAGGTGGAGAATCAGTTTTGAATGATTAAACTTCATTGTCATGGAAGAAAATAAAATTTACATCTAACAGCTAATATGCAGGAAAAACAAAAGTAGAAAAAACATGACACTGAAGTGGAAAACAATCACCCACTGTAACCATCTCAGAGCTCAGAACACATTATAGTTATCAGAAAACAGTATCAAGATACTGTGTGTGGTGAGGTACGCGGGCAAGCGAGGCAGGAGGGTCCATGTTCTGACAGGCTAGAGGACAGTGCTGGCTACCACTCTCTGCTTCCTTCCTTTGAGACAGGATCTCCCACTGAATCTGGAGCTAGGCTGGTGGCCAGCAAGCCCCAGTAAGCCTCCTGTCCCTGTTTCCTAGGAAACTAAGAACACTGGTTAATGTATAGCAATACCCAGCTTCTTAATGTAGATACAGGAAATTTGAACTCAGGGTCTCAAGCTTGTTCAGCAAGCACTTCTACCTGTTGAGACATCTCCCTGGATCCTACAGTTTTGAGGTTTCCCATTGTGGCTAGTAGATTCTAGCATACTCCCAGCCTTATATGAAGACTGATCACTATCTCTTTTAATCCTTTTAGAGTTCTCAAGACTAGGTACTTTCCTCACACACCTATGTAGAGTAGCCCTCTAGTGAAACTCAAAGAGGAGGCTCTTCATGCCTTTGGAGTTCTCTGTCTTAATCTCTCTTTCCTAAACCTCCTCTGTCCAAGCTCCAGCTCTCTTTGTATCCTAATTCCCGACCCCGTCTCTGAAGCCTGCAAAACCCTGACCAAGTTTGTGCCCCCTGAATCGCCGCCTAGAAAAAATTTGCAGTCTGTAAGGTCGTGGTGATTGGAACTTGTGTCATTTGCTTCTCATCTTTCAGAGACCCATGCCTCCATTACCCAAGGTTCAAGACTTTAACAATGATTCTTTTGTACATATGTTTGTACTGAGATAGGAAGGTAAATCTGACTCCATTAGTTCTTTGTAGAAGCAGACTTTGAGTTTTTGAAAACATTTCTGTCTTATTTAGGATGCTTTTCAGATATTGGCCCCCACTTTTCATTTACCTTTTGATCTAAAAAATGTACCTGAACTAAAGATAGGGTTAAGTATTCTCATATATTACACTGTGAACTAGAAAGAGAAGAAACGAATCAATTATATTTCATTTTTATTCTGTACATTTCCACACAATTCACAATACAGAAAAAGTGTCCAAAAAGTAAGTATAACTAGTCAATTTCTTTTTCAGAGATTAATTCAGTCTCCCAAATTAATTCCATTGAAAATCTCTATAGAGCAACACAGTGATCAAGATTCTTTATATAAATAGGAAATGCGAGAAAATTAGGGAAAAATACTTTATGACTTTATTACAAAAAAACTCCATTCTTCCCTTTCCCCAACCCACCCTTCCCACCCAACCCTCCCTCCACTTCATAGTATCTGGATCCCACTTTACCTGGAAATAAAACTTCTTCTTCTACTGCCATAGCTGCTACTACTGGGGGGATCCCACCCTGAAGCTGCCAGCTTTGCAGTGGCGTGGCTCTGGGATGCAATCGGACAGAATCATAAAGCATGAATGAGCCCTTTATAACATGACCTCAACCCTTCATATATGTGTAGCCTCTGAGACTGACCCCACCCGAAGCCAGTGGGCTTCGGGCTGACTGAGGAGCCATTCACTTGGGAAAATCAAGCTCCCTCGAACATCTTTCTTCCGATGGCAGTATTAGCCAGTTGATGCTCCAGAGGAACCATTTCCTCACTATAGCCATGGTCCACAGGACATTCCTGCTTGTCCAATTAATCATTGTTAATTTAAAAAAAAAAAAGCTGAGCTAACAAATATAAGCCTGATTTGAATCCTACCTTTTCAATGCATGATTTTCAGAATATCCTACTGCACTGTAATATTCTGTCCTTAAAAGTCCCCAGACTCTTTCAACAGTGCAGAAATTCAACTGTTTCCCAACTCACAATCAGGGTATCTTGAGAAAGCAACAAGGACCTAACTACATTGCAAATTAAGGGTGTATGTGCATGGGTCAGAGTCTCAGTCCAACCATTGAGGAGTGTGGGAATAGGGTGGAGAATGAAAAATGTCATTGGTAATAAAACCCAAAGATCAGGAGCCATTCGGATGCATTATACACGGTGTAGTAGGTATCATATGAGAAATGTTCTCATGAGTTTAAACTAAAGACCAAATCGATGCACGGCTGTCATTTCTTTGGGTTTTACAATTTTTGTTTTGCTTTCACTTATGAAGAAATTACTGAGAAACATCTCATTTCTGTCATTTTAAAGAGAAAAACACTAGGTTTACAGCCTCAAATAACAAGGTCTACCATCTGAATAGTTAAGATGAAAATATCTTTAAGTTCATGGATAAGATTCTTCAAGTTGATCTTATTTTTTTCAACATTTATTACGGGCCAACACAAATCTGCACAAGGGCAGGTGGTGGTGGCACATGATTTTAATCCAAGCACTTGGGTAGCAGAGGTAGGCTGATCTCTGTGAGTTCGAGGTCAGCCTGATCTAAAAAGAGAGTTCCAGGACAGCCAGAGCTCTATTACACAGAGAAACCCTGTCTCAAAAAAACAAAACCAAAACAAACCTGTGAACAAGTCTAACCTGGAAGCAGTTGAAGAAAGTCTCAAACAACACCCTATTGCTTTGGGGGTTCTACTAAAAAATTCTTCCATTAGCTGCCCCCATTTCTCCCCTAAGTTCCACTTTTAGTCCAATTATACTAAGCTGCATAAATTGAAACTTCCCAGCTAACATTCCTTGAAGCCACTCTATAAAGGATTGCCTTCTACATTGTTTTCAGGAGGATCAATGTTTGTTGAGTCTATACATATGCTATCTGTGAGTTGCCATGAGAACCTACCTAATAAAAGAATCGTCTTATTATGCTATACCTGAGAATCTTCTTTAAAAAAAAGATTTGTTTTTTTTGTAACTCTGCTCTTATTTTCTTTCCTAAGCCAAATACAAAAAGTGGGGCAGGAGAGAAGAGAGAATACTGTTGTAAAAGCTCTCTTGGAACAGAACCATGGATATGATATATCTCCTCAGTATCTGACTACTGACACTCCCCCTACCCAAGCCAGAAAACTGGCAATCTGGAACTCAGGCATCACATTATGGGCAAAAGGGAAGATGGTCAATTAAGACTGTAATCCCCTTAATATATTATAGAAACACTGGCCTGTTGTCTTGAGCTTAAGTCTTATTTAGTCACCAAGAGAAGTAGAAAAAGCTTCCCTGTCTCTTTGCGGCAAGAACAAAAAGGGGTCTTCAGTCTCTTCTCTAAGCCCTAGTCCCAACCAAAAGGGAAGGAGAAAAAGAAAACAAAACAGCTCGTGTATTTCATTTTCGTTCCCAAGTTTGTGACTTTGGCCCTCAAGAGAATTACATATCTTTTTCAGGCTTGGGAAACTGACACCCCACCCCCATCCCATGTGTGTGTGTGTGTGTGTGTGTGTGTATGTGAGAGAGAGAGAAAGAGAGAGAGGCAGACAGACAGACAGATGGACAGATGCAGAAACAGAGAGATAGAGAATGAGAAGTTCTGAAGTTCTGCTTCTAAGGGATTTGGGCTATATTTGTAATAAATAATATTTTTCAAAAATGCCTTTGATTCTCCCTAAGAATTTGCCATCTATTTGTCAGGATCTTGGGAATAAATGGGCTCTAAGTTTGCTTCAGCCTAAAATAATAGAAAACTAAACCTGGTAAATATTATGTTTTTTTTTTACAAGTTCCTCCACAAATAAGGATTGACTTTCCTATGATCAATGAGATGATTTTTAATCTTCACTTAAGCACTTGAAGAAACAGTTGAAAAATACTTTGTTTTTCAAAGAAGCAAACTGATTTTTCTGGATGCAATGTTTAGAAGTGAAAAGCCTTACATAATAAAGCTACTAGGTTTCCATGTCTGTTTTGATTTGTTCTGCCCTTGGTTTAGAGTTCACATATTGTTTGTCCCTTAGAACTTGACTCTGACAGTACCAAACAACCAGTCTCCTTGGGACATTCTTATTCCTAATCTAGGATCAAATATACTTCTACAAATTCATCAGTCTGCCCATCGACAGTCCTGGGAGACTATGAGATCAGAATGGGAGAACATTAGCTATTCTTTCCACTTCAAGCACAGCATAGTTTAAATATGTGCCTCAAAGTTTGTGTGATTGTGTAGGATGACTTTGCACCTATAGCCTCCCACAAACAAATCAATCATGCCTTGAATGACAGGGCCATTCTCAAGACCTTTTGATACAGCATTCAGAAACAATATTAGCCTTCAAAGGAGTCAAAATAGTGTTTTCACTGAGGAAGGGAGAAAAGAAGGGAGGAAGGGAGAGAGAGTATCACAAAGTGGAGGAGTCATCTACCCCGAGCAGTAGGTTCTTTGCATGAAATCTACCACAGTATCCAAATCTTGAACACTTTGGTGTTTGAAATTTGTCCACAATGGCATGTTCTTGATTACCAAATCTCTGGAATTCTGATTTTAGGATATCTCCTGGTTCTACTCAACTTGGCTGTAGAATCTTAGACAGATACCCTCCAATCCCTATGGAGAAACTTTTGTATCATAGAAATCTAAGCAACAGATTCAAAGCTCCATTGAAGGCAATATTGGCTAACTATTTCCCTAGGAAGCATGTATTTAGGTGCACATTAGTCTATAATTTCAAGAGATCCCTTATCTGGTGAGGACCCTATCACTGTGTGAATCTGTGCAGGTTGAATTATATTATGCCAAGAATCAGTCTATTAATAACTGAATTGTCCCCATCATGGAGTATCAAAGCTCAGAAATGTGAAAAATACATCAAACTATCAAAGCACTGACTTTAAAAAACTTACAGAAGTTGTCAATAAACAATATTTTAATTGTCTTAAATTATGTTGTAAGCCACATGTGTGCTTTAATAAAGAAAGCCCCATTGTTCCCATCACCAAAGGCAGCCAACTCAGACACTACTGACCTCCACGGTACTGGAATGTTGGAAGCAGAGAGAAAACCTATCCCACCATTTTGTTCTTTATTTCTGCGAGAGGAATCCCTTGCAATGATCATGCTGGTAGCAGATGCCAAGGGATTTCCCATGATACCTTTCATGTACATTTACTTAGGTTCTAAATATCCCTGAGGCAGAATTTCCTTCCCTGATCATGTTACAGTTAATTCTATGAATCTCAAATCACAGCAGTTTTTATAATGGAAAAAAGGTAAGGTTTTCAATAGGGCTTTACTTGAGAATGTCTAAAAATACTCATCAACACCCAAAACATTTTCAGAAAAATATTGAAATTTTATCTTCTCATGTGTTTTCCTTTTTTCTTTTTTTAAGGTCTTGAATCTGTGCTTAGTTGGATTTAAATTCTTAAGTAAGAACTAAAGACTACCCGCTTCAAGGTTTTAAAGTTCCTTATGTATAAAGTGTTGTTTTAATTAAGAAATCAAGATTCTTGTGAATTTTTAAGATCAAGTGTTGCTATTAGACAAAGTCATTTTCAAAGTGATGTAAAGAAAATAAAAATCTAATTGTAGCCCCTTCAGAACACAAATCCCTACTAGTGACATGCCTAAAGATGGCCAAATGCCCTTCCTCTAAGCATTTCCAGATGTTGAAAGTTTGTAACTCTGTACGGCTGCCCACTGCACTATTTGGCAACTCATACTTCATCTTCTTTATATTTAATCACAACTCACTGAAAATTTTGCTTATTATTCCTGGTTACACGCTTGAGGACTGGGGTAAATAAATCTTAGATTTTACTTAAGTAGGGTTTCTAACTTCTATCTTAAAGCCTTAGTTTCAAATATATCTTTAAGAACATTAACAGGACTCCAAGGAAATGGAAATACAAAATAATACTGTTGCTTTCCTATTTAACATTTGCTTGTACAGAACAAAAAAGTGCTAGCTAAAGAGTAACAAACATGACAAAACTCCCAGAAACTTTCAGGACATGCTGAGGTACCCCAGAATCCAAATATACATAACTTACAGAATTTTAACTATGTAAATTGGTCTTTTGTTCCCTGTCTGCCACTTTCTTGGAAGTCATTTACCCATTGCATTCATAGACAGCTATATTTTCACTGAGGTGTCTGCATTGCAATGAATGATAACTATTTTGAAAGAAATATTGAACAACTTGGAAATATGATGGGTTTTGAACATATTATTGGATGAGCATGACTGACTGTATATATAATAAGTATTTCCTGGAGGAACACATTACCTAACATTCAAGTTTCTACTGTAAAGTATTTGCTTAAATAGCTTTAGGATTGTTCTCTCTTTCCTTTTTGGGAGCAGAATAATGCGTTCCAATGTTTTGCGTGAGTGGATTGTCCAGTATAGTATTCTTCGCTTATTTCTGTTTTTAGGTTTCTCATTAAGCTGCATTAACAACATTAACAACAGGCTTAAAGTCCATAGTTGGCCCTCAAAAGTATAACCCGTATGTAAGCCAATCCTCTGGATGATGATAAAAGCATATGTTTATTACACCATTTGATAAGGGAGGATTATCTATGATTGTGACCTCTCAAGTTTCTAGAACAACAACAACAAAAATCTAAACCTCACAGATTGCTTCTAAAAATCAACTTGTCATAATTCTATAATAAGGCCAAGGTCAGTAGGCATGAACTTGCCTTTTGGGCAATGTGGGTACTTGCCCCAGAAGAAAATTTCATCTTAACATATTTCGGACATAACATCTGGGGACGATTTAGGCAGCTGTGAAACAAAATGATAGATGGTAGCGCCAGGAATGTTGCCTCAGTCAAAGAACTGGAGGACAGGAAATGGGTGATGAGTAGAGCCCAGAAAGAGGACATTTTATCAGCTAACGTGGAGCTCAGTCCTCAGAAGAACTGAGAAATGGAAAGGCAGTGTTTTTGAGATGTGGACAGAAGGGAGTTTAGACTAAATACACATTACAGTGTGTTCAGATAGCTAATTTAATGCATGATCTTTCTTTTCCTAACATGAACATAACTTAGCTGCATAGAACAATTAGCAGTCTTAGTTGGTGGTTATGATGAGCCACTTTTAAGAAAGATCTATTTTTACTTTTAAAGAGCATAACTGAATAAAACAGCATGCTGTGCTCAATGATTTAATTAGCTTCTCCAACTGGAACACAAGCTGCTCTAACCCCAGACCACACCCAAGTAACTACCCCGTCTTGACAATAGCTTGCCCTAGATAAACAGCATTAGAAATCTGACTGGGTGTTAGTCTTCTAAACTTAGCTGTAAAGCAATGGGGGATCATAGAAGAAAGAATTCTCCTTTATTGCCTCGAGATCTAAAAGAAAATAGACAAGCCACCAGGCTAAGGACAAGTCCCACAAGGGTTAAGGGTAGTTCCATGCATCATGGAAGGCAACATATAAATTATCAGAAGACTTATTGACCATGGACTTTATGACTCTGACAATTGCCAATGCTGTGCAACTACAGTGATGCAGGGATAAAAGTAAGTTCAGGAATGGAGAAAATAACAATTAAATGGAAATTTTGTTTCTTTACTAATCATTGTCTAGTAGTGTTAACTATACACATAAATATGATTTGCATGCTTTTAAAATGTGTTTTTCTAAACATATGCAATATTTGTGTATGGCATATATGCCCATATATGTATACAAATAAATACATTTCTATTATGTATGGGTGGATATATGTATGCATGTACAGATATGTGTTTATTTGAGCAAGATATTTCTGACATAACATAAAAGCAACCATATTTGTCCATGTCAACAGTGTTTCTCACTGGACACTGAGATGGAACACCAGCATAGAGAACACCTTCACACTGACACCTTCACCCTGCATGTGATAATTCCTGTGGAGTTAGAACTTTTATAAAAGTTCTACTTTTGTAACTAAAATGTGTGTTCGCATAATTGACATGAGATAAAGTGAAACCTACCCCTTATTTTCTTAGACATGACTATCCTAGGAATTCCAGCAAATGCATTTCAGATATCCATTTGGCAAAGGAGTCTCCACTAGGTCCCAGTGGAAAGGAATTACCTATTGAGCATCTCAGAACCCAGACAAATCTGCCTGGGCAGCTTCTGGGAAGACAGGAAGAAGCAGGGTACAGGGGCCCCCTTCCAGTTCTTACTAATTTCACTGCAGCTGAATTCTGCTTTAGAGCTCCCACTGGGTTTCAATCATCCCCTCTATGGATGTAACTAGAAATCTCAAGGCCAGATTCCATGCTGATTATCCTCCTAGGCTAACTAATTCCTGGTGCCTGTTGTGTTGGTGAAGGTAGTAGCGGCAAGGATTGGGCTAATGTTTCATGGTCTGTAAAATACAAGGTCGCAAAAATGATTACCTTTACAGCTACAGAATGCTGTTTTTTAATAACACTTCATTTTTCATCCTTCCCCCAGCCTAACTTAAAGAGGAATTCCAGAGAAGACTGTTCCACAGCACAAGCGACTGGACACCAGAGAATCAGCTAGGCTGGCTGCTCCTTGCAGTGCATCCCCAGCACAGTATGCAAAGATTTTTTTTTCTTACATATACATATTTTTAAGTTTGATAAAGTATGTGGGGCCAGGAGAGTACCATTTTCTTCTGTACCTCCTGTTTGCTCACTACATGTGATATTATATACCTAAGCACAGACAGGCACTCCTGGCCCACATAGCTTTGTATCTTCCTAATGCTCAGAAGTATCACACACAACAAACAACCAAAAAGAAAAAAAAGGAAATCCTGCAGGAGGTAGACTTAAAGTTTAAATCATGAAATCTCTGCTCACAATTTTTGAATCCCCTCCCCATGTCTTAGAGGTGCTATTTTTTTCTACAGATGGATCATGTATGTTACTCCTCAACAATAATGTAGAATCTAATTTTTTTGTGGGGAAGGAGCAATTTTTACAGGCACTGGGACCTTTACAGTAGTTAGTACAATATCTCCTTTCATGCCAGGGATTTATTTATGTCTTAGTTGGAGTTATTGGAGCTGGCCCATAGCCATCTCTATCCTAAATTTTCTCTGGGCTGTTTTGAAGCATTCTCAGAGAAATATGACATGGTGGTTGATGAAAATATGTCCTGTATCTCAGAAGTGGCCAGCTGGATAATCAACTGCTTGGCCAAATGTTTGGTTCAATCTAGGGTATGGAAGGCTCCATTCAAAGCCAGGTTCCAGTCCATTCTAAGGATTATATTTGTCATCACAATATTTCTTTGTCAGCCCCAACAACTGAAAACCTCCTAACAGAAACCCAGTGACTTCAGCTCCTGGAAATGATCTAGTCCAGACCCTCTGTTCTCCCTCCCTGTAAAATCCAAGAGAGAGCTCCAGTTCTGAGATAGATGCCTAGAAACACATTACTCTTAGCCAACTTATTTTCCCACTGCTAGAAATGATGCCAAGTTTAATCTTGAAATAACTATTGGGAGTTTCTGGTAATGAAATCCCCACATACTCAAAGTCTGCTTGCACTTAATATGGTACATCATATCCGACTTTTCAAAATAATAACATGTGATTCTGATAAATACATTGTTCTCATTGGACTTTGAGGTTAAAGGTCACATGCAGAAACACAGAGGGAGCATTTTGCTGTGATCAAGAGAAGAAAAATGGAAGGAAGCAGAACGAGAAGATCTCAGATACCCCTTTGATATTTGTGATCTATACCTTAGTCAAGGAGATTTTGAAAAGAAAGTCAGAAATTTTCTTCTTCTATTACCAGATCCCACCTGATCTATGGCATGAACAGAAATGACAGTTTCATAAAACATGTCTGCCACAGTGGTTTATATTTGAAGTTTGTGACAGGGGAAAATAAAGTGAGGAAAGGAACAAAATTGACTCCCCCACTACACGGAAAATGGGGTCATCAGACATGATCTCAGAACCTAAAAAGTCATACATGAAGCACAGACCAGGAAGGGCCAGGCATCCTGAGAGTCTGACCATGGAACTGGTGAAATGAGGCTTTGTCCTTGTTCCAAGCCTTCTTTAACATCATGAGAACTGGATTCTTAGGAAACCACACATAAACTCCCTGTCACCACTGTGTCCATGAGCCTGTAGTTATTAGTCTCAGCCCAAAATGCCAAAGGCTATTTTTCTGTTGAAGTGTATTGTAACATACATTGCTACTTTGATTTTTCGCTATTTTTTTCAAGTCAATTAGACTGCTTTCTATTATCACTTTACAAAGCTTAGGGTTAAACATTTGAGTGCTCTGTTTCCTATCACCACTGCCCCAGACATGCCCAACCCTGTCACTGAAACAGCACTCAAAATCACATGGCTCTGTAAACTAGCTATGACTCCTTGGCTCATGTCTACTGCAGCAGAAGGCAAAGATGGGTGCACACAGGCAGTGCGGAGCTATACAAATAGCCCAAGCTGAACCAGCCCTCCTATCACCAATAATCCAGCTGCCTGGTCTGACCCCTGGGTAACCTCTGCAAAGCACATCAATACAGACAGCTCCCATAACCTCAGAGACAGAGCACACAAGTTGACAGTAGCCCCGTGGCACTTCCCAGCAACTATGTCATGAAACCAAAGGGGGACATGCAAAGCTGCTGACTAGCCTCGGTATATTTAGTCTGCAAATGGAAGCGGTTTTACAGGTACTTTTCTGTAACACATCCAGGTGGGTTACAAAAACCTTGAGACAATTTTGTGGTTGGAAGACTGAAAACAAAGAGAAGAGATAGCATATTTTCTAAACTGATGGGTGATTACAGTAGAACTATGTGGTGCAGGGGAAGATGAAGGCATAGAGAGGGAGGACGGAGCAGTGCCATTGTGTGAACATCCTCGGAATCTTTCAAATAAATTACACAGGTGAAAACAGAAGTTCATGCTACTTGCTGGAAGCAATAAGGATCAAATTTTGTGGAACGTGTACTCCACAAATCTCCAGGTAGCCTGCCTCCTTCTCAATGGGCTATCATGTCCTGTTGTACATCCCCGTAGCCCTTAAAACCTGGTAGCGTGGTCTCAGTTAGATCCTTGCAGGAGAGAGGCATCTATGGATTCCATTAGCTTCTTCCCAGGGGAGCTGCCCAGTGGCCGGGAGGGCACAACTTGCTTGAGTTATTTTTGCCTTTCTACCAGGGTCAAACAGCAGTTTCCAGGTCCTCATGGCCAATGATCTTATAGTTCTGTCGGCTTTCTAGGTAAGCAGCCAAATCTGGGTCCCCAGCCTGCTGTGCTCGTTCTTGAGGTGTCTTTCCCTATAGATAGCAGAAGAAAAACAGATAGTTGGAGTGAGATGATATCCATATATAATAGACATGGGCTAGCCAAAGCTGAGACACAGAAAAGAGTTCTTCTGTGTTTGATGCTTCAGAGTTTATGAGATCCGTTCAAGTCTATTTGCTTCTATGATGACGATCATATCAATGTGTGATGGCAAATTAAAGGGTGATGGGAGAGGATGCATCTCACTAAACCAGAAGTCATGGAGTCTCCCTGAGACTGTGGGGAGAAGCTGCGTGCAGTGAGTTTGAAAGCCAGGTTCTTTTCAGAAGAGGACAGAGAAAACACTGAATGAAAACGGAGAAGCACAGAGTCATTTCCAGTTCAGGATTCCTTTTCACTAAACACTGGGAACCAAACAGCAGAAGCCAAGAGGAAGAGTGGCAACTCATAGCTCACCTAGAAGGTTCTTCCTCTGCTGGTTTCCACAGCCCTTTTCCTAACAGTTCACTTCTTTAGTTTGCACCTAGTACTGAATCATGAGCTTAGATTCCTGTAACATTCCTTACAGAACTGTATAAGACTATCTTACCTTTACTTTGATAATGATGAGGTTGACATCCCTACCTTGCAAACATGCAGAAAAGTGGAATGAAATGAACCTTTCAGTGGACTTACAGTAAATCCTTTGCTAAGCAGAACGATCCCTGAGGATATTGCCTGTCTCCTAAAGATTCCAAGAGAAGTTCCATTCACAACTATGTTCAGCTTTAACGTGGCACTGAGTTACAGAACGGTAAGACTGCAGGACTCCGACAAAGAAATGAAGCACTGTTACATTGCTATGGTGTATAGGACACGCTTTTAAACTAAAAGTTACAATGTTCAGTAGCATGTATGATATGATTCCAACTGGTTAAAAAATGGGAACCAAGCAGATGTACCTACAAGTAAATAGAGATTAAGTTTAATCATATTTAGGTCTAAGTAAGGGGCTTTCAAATGACTTTTGCTTTTCTTGGGTGCTTTTCTATGTTTACTTTTCTGTGCATGATCGTAAAAGTCAATTCGCTATTTATATTGGATAAAAGAATACACTTATATAATTCAAAATAGGAAGAAGCCTCAAATGCCTTGAGTCCATTTATCTAAGCAACTTAAAAAACAAAAGGCAACTCTCCGCAGGCCCGACCTCATGAGCTTCAGTTTGTCTCTCTCCTGCACCTCTCCCTTGTTTTTAGTATCTGAACGGTGTGCAGGACCAGCCTGTGTGATGACCGACAGCCGCGCGACTGTGGTCTGAACTGCTTTTTACCGCACCGTTCCTCCCAGGGCAGCATACACTAACCCTGCTTACAAGGTATGTACTTCTGGATTCAGTTAAACATTGAAACAGTTCGGTGAAAATATGATCTCTGAAGACTACTGCATTAAGCATTTGCCTGTCATTTTGGATGCCCAGGTAAACAAGTAACAGATTATCTATACACCAAGATATAGCTCAGGTGTGTTTGGCAAACCTAGGCAGAAGGTGAGAAAAACAGAGAGCAGGGGTGCCAATGGGTTGCCAGAGAAGGGGGGAATTCCATGTAATGTAACTGGCTCAGAAGTGAAAAAGAGGTTCGCTCACAAGCAAACTTACATAAAAGGGTTTGCTGTCCTTCAAGAAAAGCCCAGGGCCCAAACTGTACATACACATATATGAATTCTCATCATTTAACCAAACCTAATGGAGTTTACAACAGTGATCAGGCTTCTAATTGCTATGTGTATATGCTATGGCTAGAGTTACTGGCTCAAAACTTGGTACTCTTTAATGAAAGCTTCACCCATATCTTAGAATTCTTCATTGCAACTACAGAGATGTAGTTATTGGTGGTCCTTTCCTTGCTGTCTACTCAAAGTCTTTCAAATCTCTGAGTGCTTCTCTGAATAGAATGTTGATCCCTATGATTGATATGTTTAATATTATATATATATAATATATTATATATATATATATATCATCTGTGTGTGTGCATGGGAGAGAGCGAGACAGAGAAAGAGAGAGAGTACTCGGTCAGTCAGTCAGTCAGCCTCTCTCTATTCTCTGTCCTTGGTCAACTCCGCTGAGTTACAAGACCCCCATACTCCGTACATTAACTCTGTCTCTGAGATTCTCTGAGAATTGAATCTACTGAGGAAGGCAACAGATCCTGAGTTTTCCTGGTGGCCTACATCCACTTATGGACACATTCTGGTCAAGGTGGCTTATGCATTCCACCAACAATCTTCAGTCTCAAGACCATCCTAATATGCACACATACTCTGAAAACTTAAAACCTCACCTGAGCATGTAACCACATTTCATACAAATGTGACACCATTTCATTGTGAGGCAGATATCCAAGCTATTAAAGTGATATGTGACCATGAACTGTGTCATTCTTTGTCACGCTTTATCCTACCAAGGCAGTAGAATATTCTGTCACCAAATGAGGAGGGCTGAACTGCTCAGACAGTATCACGCTTCAAGTCAATAAAGCTGGTAGTGCAACAGCTATTCTTCCTCTGGTTTCTGGATCCCATTCCTTTAATAAGAGTGGTTCTCATGCTAACTTCTATGGTTCGCAGTTAGGGAATAATAAAAGAAAACACAGATAGAGAGACCCTGAAAAATTAAAGGTAACTGGAAAGATGGCTCAGCAATTAATAGCTCTTACAGAAGCTCCAGGCTTGATTCCCAGCACTCATGTGGGGGATTACAACCACCTGTAAGTCCAGTTCCAATGCATCTGATACCTCTTTTGACAGACATAGACTTTTCTGAACACATGTGGCACATATCCATATACTCTCTCACACATAAACGTACATACACATACATTTAAAATTAACTAAATAAATTGGGGGGGGGGAGGTACAGAATGATTGGATATATCCGGCTTACAACTGTTACCATTTCAAAGTGAGGTCCAACCACCTGGGGAGTCAGCAGGTAGGCAATCACTTTGGCAGCTGTGCATGGAGCAGTGCAAATCGGAGGTTTTAAATTGTATTAGGTTTGGTGCTAAAGAGACTAGGACATTCACTGGACCCGTGCCCATGGGTCTCACCTCCCTCCTTTGTCTGCTGGTGTTTCAGTAGAACACCTCTAGTCCCACATCCCTCTTCAGCACGTGTTGAGGTTTATAAAGTACCACAGGCAAACACACACCCTCCCTTTGTGCTTCTCCCTTTAAACCACCGTTTCTCTAAAGGAAGCACTCTATTTTTTCCTCCTTTTCCCAAAGCTCCAGCCCTTCCTTCGGCACAGAAAGGATGCCTATGCTGTGGGCACAAGCACAGGCCACAGTGCCTACAACCTCCCCCGGTGGGAGGATGCTTGCACTCACTCAGCCTGTTACCTTGGAGTCTGTCTGTCTCAGAGATGCTCCTGCGTCCACTAGCAGCTGGCACACAGCCCGGTTCCGTTGGCAGGCAGCCTTGTGCAGTGCGGTCTCTCCCCTAAATCAAAGATTAAGAAAACAGGCAAGGGTTGAAGACAGATGAGGTGGGTGGAGGCAGCATCAGGATGAGGGGCTTACCCTGACCTGTTGCTGGTTCTGTATGCTTTTTAGCCTCGTTCCTTGTAAGTAGCTGAGACCTAGTCCAGCAGAATACGTGCATGCTAGGGAGGTGGCCGAAAGGGTATCTGCCAATTCCATAAGTTACTCATTAACAGACCTATCATCTGACTTTACCCAGCTGTCTAAACTAAATGTGGTTTGGTGGTAAATTTTAAAACCACTACTTTTGGATTTAGGATATACTCAATGATACTTAAGTAGACAAATTGTACAGATATGTCTAAGCAGAACATAAAGGGATCCCCATGGAGCTCACACAGTCATGCCCTTCAAACATGGCAGAAGTCATTATGACTCTCATGAGTATATCTTAAGAGCTCAATTTTAGCTCTTAAGCCAGACCGACTTCTCCTCCCCCTGTTCAGCCAGTACTGGATTACATCTATCAAGTGTAAAGGTATCTGAGAGGCTCTGGGAGACGCCACAGCAGAATTCACAGGTGCAAATTCTCCCAAGTACACAACAGGCCTGAAAACAGCCTCTCAGTGTATGTGTGGGAAGGGACAAGAAAAAACAAACAGGCCCCCATCTGTCTCATAGGTGAGCTAAGAAAAAGATATTGTCATTCTGAGTTCCAAGGTAGGTATAGAAATGCTTAATGCCAACATATTTCATGAAAATTTAAATGTCACCCGCAGAGAAGCCAAACAGGGATGAATGGCATCCCTACTCACAACCATGCCATCGGGCTATCCCTGTGGATCAGTGGCCAGTTTCTCTGTGTCCAGGAGCTCACAGCTATATCCCCTCTCACTTGCCCCCAGTTCTATCCATCCCCACCTCTACTCTCTGATTACCAGGTCGTTTCCCTCTAAGCTCATTCATCTTTATCCCTTGTCTAACTTCTTCGAAACTCTACGGCCGTTCCCATATGGCTTTCAGAGTTAATTGTTCATCTTTTTCTCATTCCTGTTAGTGGAAAAGTGGTTATTTGGATGTCAGAAGAATAAGAAAGAAATATGAAAACAAACATTTTCAGTTTAGGGACCATCCCAGAGCTGATAACTGTTTGAGCAACTGCTTATAGCTCTCCAGGGGTGGTATATAATTTATTCCATTTATATTCCATCCCAGACTGACACGCAGAAGTTGTGCCATTACATGCAGCAGATGTCTTAAGGTACAGAGGCTTCATTTCCTCACAAATCCCAGACAAGAAAAATGCTGTATATGATGGAGATAAATCTATGTGTCTTACTTACTGTCAGCGGTACCTGTGGAAAAGCATCTTGCTGGTAGCGCGTTATAGGTAATGATCGTGACTGCACTGACTACGTATTTAATCACAATACAAATTATTGGCTTTATTGTGTTGCTTTATGCAGCAGACTGCCTCTGTACAACCATTAATACAGTTTGAAGTGGGATTTTAATCAGTGAAATTAAAACTATCTGATATGCCTTGTAGACTAGATATGCTTTGAACACAACGGTTTAGACTATATAACAAAAGGCAACACTCACGTTTCACTGTCTGCCATATCCAATAGTTCTGCAGGTCCTAAACAACAATAAAAAAGTGAGATGTTCAAAAACATATTCTAAAACTAACTGTTGACAGAAAATATGCAAGTAAACAATTTAAATGATAATGAAAGGTGAACTGAAAAAAATTGGCAACAAAGTTAATAATAAGATACAGTGAGAATAAGAAAATTCTCTATCACCAGTTTCCCAAACTCCATCAAAGGGTGCTGTGGCCTTCCTTATCAAGAATCTTTCTATGAGGACTGGAGAGATGGCTCAGTAGATTAGAACACTTGCTGTGAAAATAAAAGGATCTGAATTCAAATCTCCAGCACCCAAATTCTTATAAAGTCAAGCACGGCCCTGTGTGCCTGTAACCTTAGCAAAGGTAAGGAGAGAAAAGTAGGCCCCAGGACCTCAGTGGCCAACCCGCCTAGTCAAGTTTAATGAGAGACCCAGTCTGAAGAAAGTAATACAGACAGATAGAGAGGAAGACACCTGTCCTTCTCCCCTGCTCTCCACACAAATGATTGTACCTACACATATAAGTGGATACACCCTGAGCATGGCACGCACGTGCGCGCGCGCACACACACACACACACACACACACAATTGAAAAAAGATTTCTAAATGAAATTAATTGGAAGAAAAACTGAAAAAAATGTCTCAATTGATAGAAAAGGCCAATCGAATGGGCTTTGAAGTCTTTTTATTCTCCAGCTACAAAAAAAAAAAAAGGGCTTTCTATGGTATAATGAGAAAAGTAAAGACACATATGTCAACTAATAGCTATATTTGGAAATAGGATAAAAGTCTACTTTTTGAGGATTTTCAAAATGATTAACTGGAATATCTGTCATGCATACATCTCCGATAATTATAGATGATCCATTTTCTGGCATTTCTTTCAAGTGTTAGAGTGAAAATGTACAATGAGCTGGCCTTTCTCTTTCTCAGTGTCTGTTTAGTAATTAATTCACTTCTTCTGAAAACATAGTTTGGGATCTTCACCATTCTACCTTCTGAAGGCTACTTCCTTCTATAAAATCTCTCACACTATTTACTCTGAAGGTATCAATTAGATACATTTCTTCCACAGAATCCTCTCTGAGCTGATACTATTCCCTACCTACATGGCAACTAAAGTGTATGTGTAGGTTGTATTTGTCATACTTAAGTAATATAAATTATCATCTAAACCCAAACCACCCAAGGCAAACATAGATTGCTAATCACATCACTTGACATCACATTTGTCAAACTATTTTAAAATCACCAGCTTAGTTGTTTACCTGTCCATGAAGACTCTAATAAACTTCTGGGAATTTTATCCTATGCTTTTTTTTTCAGCACTGTGTCCTCCCTTGGTACTGAATATAGAATCTGGTCCCAAGAAAATGCTTAAACGTTTGACTGAATTGATGAATACATTTGCTTGGGAGTTCCAAATATGGTTCTGATACCAAACAGTTTAGTCTTTACAGATATGATCCTTGTGATTTGTAACGTATATTGGTGTAGAGCATCACTGCTGAAAATATTATGTATAATGTGAAAAGAAACGAGGAAGTTACAAGTTTCTAACCATGATGGCCACTGGCAAGGAAGTGGTAGGATAGTCTAGAGTCCTTTTGACTCTTCTGGTCATCCAAGAGCTAACTCACCTTGATTTTTGTTTTTATTGAGTGAAGCTATCATGCAGAAGCCATTGCTAAAAATACTGTCAAAGCCACATATCATGACTAAGTTTCCATATGTCCCATCTGTTATGGGACAGTGTAGAATGTCCCATAGCTGTCTAATGTTATGAGACATGACAGACATGAGAGATATTCTCTAATGTTTAGATGATATTCATGGCCTTCCTCATGGAACTCCCCCTCCTTAATGTGTTGATAAAGTTTTACCTTTTCACCTAAGCTAAACTAGCAATTGCCTACCTCACTTTATACTTCTCAGACCTTCCCAAACTCTAAGAGTCTGTCTCCCAATCTCCCTAAACATGATAGCCTTCCCTCTCCTAACCCTGTACCTAAAACTCACACACACCAGGTTTAGTTAATTTCTGATAGTAGACCTATTATAAGATCAGAAGCACTAGGATCACACATTTGAAGTTCCAGCTCAAGAGCTCCTGCTATCTTCAGAGAACATGTTAAACTGTTTATTTAAAGGGGAAGTGCAGGAACACAGCATCCCAGACTTCTCATCCCTGCTGCCCTCTGCACAGTGACTAAGGCGACAGAGACCTTGCAGCGTTTTTACCCTTTATTCTTCGCTGACCTTCAGAAATCTTAGAGTGGGACCACAGTGAGTCCCACGACTTGTTAGGTCTATGCTTCTGTACTGGTAAGAAGCCCTGGAGCATTTTAACTGGGCTAATAAAGCAATAGTTTGACAATATAAAGATGAAGATAAGAAAAAGGAATTTGGACCTCATAGTAGCTGACCAGGATCCCCACAACTATAGCTATGAGTTATCTCACAGTGATTATCCAGCCTGTTTTTTTTAACATTTTTATTTTATATTAATCACAGGTTATGTACTTTGTATCCCAGCCATAGCCCCCTCCTGCATTCCCTCCCTATTCCCCCCTTCCCTCCCTCATCTCCTCCCTGCCCCTTTCCAAGTCCACTGATAGGAGAGGACTTCTCCCCTTCCATCTAACTCTAGCTTATCAGGTCTCTTCAGGAATGGCTGCAATGTCCTCTTCTGTGGCCTAGCAAGGCTGCTCCTCCTTCAGGGGGTGGGGAGGTCAAAGAGCCAGCCATTGAGTTCATGTCCAAAATAGTCCCTATTCCCCTTACTAGGGTACCCACTTGGATATTGAGCTACCATTTGCTACATACAAGCAGGGGTTCTAGGTTATATCCATACATGGTCCTTGGTTGGAGAGACAGTCTCATAAAAGACCCCTGTGCCCTGATATATTTGGTCCTTGGGGAGCTCCTGTCCTCTCCAGGTCATACTAACTCCCCCTTCTTTCTCTCCCTGCACTCTGCCAAAGAGCTGGTTTTGATTGGGCATGTTTGTGGCTAGCTGCGGTTTCTTGGCTGTTTCTTTAATCCTCTGGCAGAGATGAGACGAAAAGCTACCAATGCTGGAAGCTGACACTTGTGCTCTTAAATCATATCTAAAGGGACTGCACTTCAGTGTTTAAGGAATGACTCTAAAATGATCGATACAATTAACCTAATGTCCCTGATCCTCCATCAAACAGACAATTGGATGATTAAAGAACATTACGCAACGCTAGCAAGCAAATAGCTAATGACTAGGAGGGAAGGGCAGAGAGTCAGTTTACTCCAGGTGGGAGCAGGGAGCTGTGCTTAAGAATTTAAGCATATTTATTTGTCATTTTCAGAGCTAGTTCTTAAAGCAGTGGTTCTCAACCTGTGGGTAACGTATCAGATATCTTGCATATCAGATATTCACAACAGTAGCAAAATTACGGTTATGAAGTAGCAAGAAAATAGTTTATGGTTGGGAGTTACCACAACATGAGGAAGTGTACTAAAGTGTTGCGGCACTGGGAAGGTTGAGAACTACCAGCTGAGACGGTTATGTTTGCATGGCTACAACAACAGAAGAGTCAATGCCAACTAGTTCTGAACACAGGCTGTCTTTCCCTCCAGCTTTGTATCAGGCTGACCTGCGGGGAGCTCTGCCTTAACACTGTGATGACCTAGTTAATATATTGGTGTGTAACTTGAAGAACGAGTGGCCAAAAAGATAAAAATAATCAACAAAACTCAAACCAATTTCCCTTGAAAGATAAAATGCATTTGAAATATAGCTCTTAATTATTTCTAATCTGAGTCTCATTAATAAAGGAGAAAAATTATTTTAAAGAGTAAATAGAGCTGTGTTTTTCCACTGTGTATCAATGGTTGAGAGTTGGACTGGGATTTATTTTATATATATAAATATCCCCACTATGGATGCTACAGCTTTTCCCCCATGGAATTTGAAATAAGAACATTGAACTGTGAGCAGACAATTCACAATTCTTCCCCTATACAAAAGGAATCTGTGGGGGTAGGAATGATGATGTCCCTCATAGTCTCAGGCAATTGAATACTTGGTCTCCATTTGCTGATGTTGTGGAGAGGCTTACGTGGTACAATTTTGCTGAAGAAAGTGCATCACTGAGGGCAGACTTGGAAGTTTAAGGAGCCTCTGCCATTCCCAGTGTGTCTCTCTGCTTTGCGCTCGCAGCTGAGGATATGAGTTCGAAGCTGCTTGCTCCAGTTGCTTGCCACATGTCTCTGCACTTCACTTTTGTGATGGACTCTAACCTAGAACTGTGAGCTCAATAATTCTTCTATTATTTGCCTGGTCACGGTGTTATCACGGCAACAGAGAAGTCGCAAATACAGAATCCTTGCATCTCTGTCTCTCCTAGGGTTTTCTCTTTCTCATAGCTACTCTTCACCAGAAGGTAAGTGTGAACTCTTTATTGAAGGACTAGGATGAAAATTCCTCTATGGAACGCTCACCTTTCTTCCAGAATCCTATGCACGCTGACAATGGAACTCAACAGAGGACACTGGAATGCAGCTGCCACGTCTTGTGGTTCCTTACCTACGCCTCGTGTTCATGTCCCCTTGAACACGGAAGGCAGAAACTATATCATAGACATGCATGCGTTTGGGCAGATAACGGAGCCTCACAGCAGCTCTAGTTTTACTCCCTGACCAGTGGTAATAGAAGAATTTACTGAGTAGAGTTGTAAGAATTTCAATTTAATATCTGGAACAATAAATTTTAGCAACAATCGGTTACTATACATTTATTTAATTTTCAAAGGTATTTAAGACAGAAAAAAAATTAAATGGTGAGTGATGCTATAAAATAATTTTAGATTCCAGTCAATATTAGGTGTTTCCTTTTTTCTTTCAAAAGAGACCCATAGCTGAAACATAGATATAAACAAACAAACAACAAACAAAATCCTGTAGCATATAGGGAAAGATCTGAAAATTGAAGAAAAGTGTTAGTTTATTTTCATTTCTCTGTGGCAAAGTACAGGGCAGGAGTAATGCAGGGGAGAAGGGATGGAGGAGGGCTAACATTTCAGAGAGAACAACCCATCACGTGGGACACACAGTGCAGGGGGCAGCATGAACCGCGAGAATGCAGGCCTGTGGCTGGCGCTGATTCCACAGAACCCGCCAGAAAGCAGAAAGCACTAGCTGCCTTTTTTTTTTTTACTATATTTTAATTTATTTTTTATTTATTACAATTTATTCACTTTGTATCCCAGTCATAGCCCCTTCCCTCGCCCCCTCCCAATTCTGCCCTTCCTCCCTCTTCTCCCATGCGCCTTCCCCGATCCACTGAGAGGTAGCTGCCTTTTTACCATCAAGTGCCACCCTTAATTCCTCCTAAGGTACACAGCTACCACCAGCTGGGGACCACATGTTCATACATGTGAAAAATGCATGAGCCTGTAAAGTACACTGTATATTCAAGCCATAACAGGTACACACACACACACACACACATAAACACAATTCATACTGAGTCTAAGGAATGTAGAATGCAGCAAGTGGCACAAATCTTTCAATGTGAGAAAGTAAATGTTGTAGTAAGTACTGGAGATTTCTGAAGTCCTGCTGCCCAGCACTACCCTGACACTCTTACATTAGACACTCCAGTTCCTGCTCACATGACTTCAGCATCTTCATTGCATATGCATTACACATGATGGACCTTTTGGTACATGCATTTTTGAAATTTGCCAGTGCATCCAAATGTCCTCTGTGATTCCTTCCACTGCCCCCCATACCCCCGCCCAGGACCTCATTTCCCATTAGTCTCCCTGACGCTGCCAGCAGACCATTCCAAACCCTCCCTGCCACCGGACAAAGGCTGCACAGATGTGGGCAGAGCTGGCGCTGGAGTGCGCAGAGCACTGTCGTCCTGTCTCAGCGGGATGGCAGTCCTTTCTCTCTGGGACCAGAGGCAGAAAAAAAAGAAGGTTAAAAAACAGAAAGATTGAGGTCAGAAAAAGGGAGAAGACAAAATACCGCATTGAAATAAAAAGGAAATGCATGAGTGGGGTTTCTATCTGGGGAAACAGTGGGGGGCGGTTGGGTGGGCATAGGGAGAACAAAAACAAAAGAGCAAAATGCTCTCGGTAGTAAAGGAAGAAAAGCACACAAAAGTCTTGGAGGGGTGAACTAGGGGGAGGCAGCCAGTAAAAATGATGGTTGAAAGGAGCTGAAAAGCAGGAACCACTGAGCGAGACTCTGCTGGAATCCCTGTGTCCACAGCCTCTGCTCTGTCTTGGGAATTATTCCCTCTTCCTCCTTCTATTTGCTTTCAGACCTTGAAATGCCCAGATTCCAGCTTTTCTATTTAAATAAAAGAGAGCAGTGTTTTGCATGTCTGAGAGAAGTCCAAAAGAAGATGCCTCCTATGGCTTTCTCAGAACACTGTACATCCCACTCACAGCCCACATCTTAAAAGAACCCTCTGAAGAAAAAGGGATTGCTGGAGCTTAAGATAACTCATCTCTAAGGAATCTGGATCGGAAGGTGCCCTCCTGATTGCAGATCACACTCCTCTCCCTAAGCATCCAATGAAGGTATAAAGCAGAGTGGAGTTCCGGCAGGAAGGATGCTGTGAGCTGAGGGCCAACTCAAGGGACCATGCAGAACATGGCTTAGGTACCTTATAAAAAAGAATCCAGCAGTTCCTCAGAGCCATGGTCAGTAAAGGCTGGGCACAGTCAGAATGTAACAAGGCAAGGCAGTGCAGAGGTTTCCCCCTCTTGTAACCTTGCTGAGACTATTTCAGATTTAACTAGAATTTGATCTCCTTTAATGGAGAATTACCCAATCAGCTGTATTCTAGGACTTCAGGCCATGATGCCCCTAATTTAGCTTCTCTTAAACTGTTTGCTTATGTAAACCCCCTGCTGAGCTGCTGAGCTAGAGCCTAAGATGTATTTTTTTATCTTTAGAAGCTGTTTGGTCTAAATGCTTGGTGCCATGCTTAGGTCCTAAATACCTGGGTGTAGCCTCAGTTAGAATAAATGTTTTCAATTGGCTTTAAACTGTGTCGGAATAGTCATCTCTGGTGGGCTTCCCATAACAAGGTCTTGTGAGATTTTTATTATCTGAGGCCACTGGGAGACTTGAGCCAAGCTGACACATGCTTGGTATACACACTTATACCTGAAAGTCAAGAGATTTTGAGCATACAAACGTTTTCGTTACTTTCCTGCACCACCATCAGCATCAACTAAGAGGAGATTTATCCGTATGGAGAGAGCTCATTAAGAACCGAGAACTAAGTATGCCCACGGTAGTGCTTTTCATTTATCTCTCCTTGACTTGAAGAACATTGTGCAATAAAGGGCTTTCTACCATTTCAGAGAGGTGAGTGTTTCTGCAAAGATTGTTTATGATTTCAACATGCACAGGTTAGTTGGGAGTGGTAGAGGACACTAGTCCCAGTACTTGAAAGACAAGTCTGAGACCAACCTGTCCAGAGAATTCCAGGCTAGCCAGGACTGTGTAGGAAGATTCTGTCTCAAGTCAAATGGCCACCTTCTAAGCTTTGTGCAAATCCTGAGGACTTTTCTTTAAAAATAGAAGCCCCATTGACAAGTGTAGCTTTCATTAGTGTCCATGTGCAATATTCCAAAATTTGTTTCTGCTCCTCATCAGCCTTTTGGATAAACCACTACAGAAAACAGAATAAACTTGTGGTGTATACTTGCAGCAGAAATCATGCCACTATTTCATTTACATGTCTTGCCCTGAAGTGTGGCAGGTAGGTGATCAGGGAAGCAGAAGAAGAATGATGCCTATGACAGACTCAGCACCACAGTTCGTCTTTCTAAGACAGACAGAAGTGGAGCTACCCGGTCTGGTGGAGAAAGCCATTCTCCAGCACCCACCTCCACAGCCCTTCCTTCCATTCTTTTACCCACAGTTCCAGCCAAGAGTTCAAGTGAGAATGATGAAAGGAGAATCTCAAGTGACAGAGAGTCTAATATCTATCATACAAGGTCTTTGCAAAGATTAAGTTATGTGTTGTATCCTGTATGGGCATCTGACATATTACATGTGCTTGATAGATGGTATCTGTGTTATCGTTATGGCAGGACCTAAAACATCTACATTCAACTTTGTTAGATTTATTTGTACACCAAATTATGATTTTTCAGCCTGCTACTGCTTGAAAACATTGAATGCATTTTCTTTTGAGTGCATATTTGAGTGTGACAGCTTATAGTGAACAGTTCCTATCAGGCACTCCGCATGGATACATGAAAGAATGAACAAATGAGGGAAGAAACGAGTGGAACTATGTAAGTGCCCCCAGTTGCATAAAAGAAGAAGCAAGTGAATGTAAGTACTCAATAATATACTCTAGGTCTGCAGCCCATATGTCTGTGCAGAAGTAAGCTTGAAGGGCTGGAGAGATGGCCTATTGGGTAAGAACATTGGCTGTGTAGAGTAAGCTCAACACCAGTTCTCCAAGAAGCTTGCCTAGGCATTCTGTGGACCTGGGTCTCACAGCCTCTCATTTAGTCACCCTTAAAAACCTCCAGGTGAAGCTTCCCATCCCACCCCACATCATGGTATTCTCTATTTCTAGTCATATTATAAGCGTGAGAAATTGAGCAGTGTTCTTTGTGTGCAATTATATATCCAATGGGCTTCTGGAGGTAGATGCTAAACCAATAGCTTCATCTTGGGAATAGTCTCAGACCAAACTGGAAACCCAGTTAGTCCACATTCCGGAAGGCAAGGTCAATCACATGGGACATGATATCACCAAGCATTTTTTAGGAGAATGAACTATGAATTGGGGAAAAACAGACAATGAGAATCAAACAACAAAAACTAAGAAACTAGAAAAATAGGGTAGGACAAACACAGGAACCTGCAAAAGAATCAACCTTACTTTTACACAATGGAATACTACTCAGCAATTAAAAAGGAGGAAATCATGAAATTTGCAGGCAAATGGTGGGACCTGGAAACGATCATCCTGAGTGAGGTATCCCAAAAGCAGAAAGACGCACATGGTATATACTCA
>CM053763.1:9468443-9492219 GCA_028658305.1 Pachyuromys duprasi
GGGGGCTACGCCTGGGATTCAAAGTACCCAACCTGTGATTGAGATAAAAATAAATAAATTAAAAAAAAAAAGAGCAGAGAAACAAGTGCACCCCAGCTGCCTACTTGCTTTCATCTAGCCTTCTCCTGTCCTGTATAGTTCAGGACCCTGCCTAGGGAATGGCACCACCTACAATAGGGCTGGTTTTCCTTCATCAATGAGCAATCAAGATAATCCCACAAAGACATACCCAAAAGCTAACATAATCTGCATAATTCCTCATTAAGTCTCTCTAGGTGTTTCTAGGTTGTGTCAGATTGATGGTTGAACTAACCAGTATACCAGTTAATGTTGGGACAACTGTTTCATTTTTTTTTATAGTACACTGGTGTCAGCAACTGAAATGGAAAAGTCTATTCTTTTCCCTAAGTGTAAGGTCTTTGTAGGCAAGGAACGGATGTGAGCTTCAAACTTATCTTTTGTATCAGTTACTTTCTCACTGATGTGATCTAATAGGTGACAAGAGCCACTTAAGGAAGGAAAAAAAAAAAAAAGAAAAAGAAAACAGGTCAATACTATATACCAAGACTAAGCCAGCTAACGTTTTAGGCATCTTTGTATGCAACATGAACAGTACTGGCAGTCTTATAGAATTACAACCAGTTCTACGACAAACCAACGAAAAAATAATACTTAACTTCCAATTCACACATAAGAAAACTAAGGCACTGAGACAATGTAGTAATGGTATAAAACTCTACATAGTGTGAATGACAGAGGCAAGATCTAAAATTAGGCAATCTAGCTTCAGAACTGACATTTGCTTTCAAGTGGTAGCCATTTCCTTCCTTGTGAACTAAATTCATCAGGAAATGCAGGCACAAGTTGAAATACCCAAAATGGACTAGCTAGCTTTTTCTCAGTTGGCTGCAACTTCTAAAGTAGACTCCTATTTCAGCAGTTGTAAGCTCGCAACTGCTACATGCATTTCTGGGTACTACCCAGGCCATTCTCATATACGTATTCATTCCCATACACATCTCAAAAAGAAATCTTCAGGTTCTTCAAATGTTAGTCTTAGAAAGCAGGAATTCTAGGCACTATGAGAACTGCACCCTGGAAATACACCGTCTTTTCTTTTATAAACTAACCAAGGCAAGTCCAGGGAATCTATCCTACTTCTTTACTGTTAGAATGCAGAGTGTGGTGATCACTGTCCTCATCCTCTCCTCTCACTTCTCAAAAGAGCATCTCTCTTCCTCTTAAGTAAATTATAGACTGGACCATGAGAGCTGGGTGAGACATGATGTTGAATTAAGTTTCTTAAAGAAGAGTAGCTTACCTTCATAAGGTCACCAGTTATTACTGCCTGCAAAATTGCTGTGAAAGATAAAAAGAGAGATGTCAAATTAGTAAAAGACCTTCTCACTGAGAAGTTGCCAAATGAACGGTTCCATATTTAGAAGTAATCTATATTGGGGGCAGGAATAGGGAGTCTTCGTCAAACAGATGAAATACCCGTCTTCAAGCTCTTTCCTACCCAAGCACCAATCATATACATAATACTAGAACTTTCTTGAATCCTCATTCTCATCCTGGTACTATGAAGATAATGTGAAATTTGAAGTCACATTAGATTAAAATCTTAGCTCTGACCTTAACAAGTATGGAACACTGTACAAACCATTTAACACTTTGAGCCTCAGTTTCCACAGCTGTAAAAGAGAAAGTCTAGACCATCTGGGCTAGCTGAAAGGGTTAATAATCTTTCCTTATACTTTGTTCTCTAGAGACTTGGTATGTCTCCGGGCATTTCCAGTGCGAAAGTTGTGGTGGTGGCTACTCACCACCACAGACATCACAACGGTTAGAGACAGAAGAGGAAGCCAGTATTTCAGGGTGGTCTCGGGGAAGAGTCACATGTCTGGTCTTAAATTAACAGATGACCATGGTGGAAACAAACCCAAGAGTCTTGGATAACTTAAGTTACTTATAAGACACTTGTAGCTTTGGCGGGGGGTGGGGGGATTAAAGTTTCTAACGGTTTATGTATGTAGGATATAGAAAAAAATTAAAAAATCATGTTAAATGAGGGAAACAATGTACGCACATCTAAAGACAATCATGGTTCCTAAAGGGAGTTACCCATATTGCTGTATAAGAGATGCCATTAGAAAAGGAGATGGGCTCCCCCATACAAGCCGGGGAGTGACAGACTGGCTAGATCCCAGGGGAGGACATTGCAGCCAGCCCTGAGGAGACAGGATGAGCTGGGGTTGGATGGAAGGGGAGGAGGTCCTCCCCTGTTGGTGGACTTGGAGGGGGCGGGGAGGAGATGAGGGAGGGAGTGGGAGGGTGGGAGGGAATGAGGGAGGAGGCTAAGCCTGGGATGCAAAGTACCTAACCTGTGATTGATATAAAAATAAATAAATTAAAAAAACAAAAAGAAAAGGAGATGGGTCCATTTGGAAACTATTCAAACAGTGGACTCAGCTTTTCAAGTTACAAAGACAGAGAGAAAAAAATAATTTAAATTATTTTGTAAAGCACTATTTTGTTCTTATTTGAGTGATGCTTCGATTTGATTAAAATAAGGTCTAAAAGCACATATCAAGAAACAAAAATACAGACCTGGGGCTGTAGCTCACTCATTAAAGTGCTTTCTGTAGGAGCATGAGAACCTGAATTTGATTGCCATGACCCACATTTAAAATGTTGAACATAGAGGCATGAGCATGTGATTCTCAGAAAAAAAAAAAAAGACAAACAAATTCCTGGATCTCGTTGTCCTGCAAGCCTAGACTACCCTGTAAACCCCAGGTCCCAATGAAATATCCTGTCTCAAAAACAAGATGGATGGGATAGCTCCTGAAGAATAAAAGTTTGACCTCTGGGCTCGTGTACACACACACACACACACACACACACACACACAGAAGAGAGGGAGGAGAAAAAGGGACAAAGGGAGGGACATAGGAGAGGAGACAGAGTATGGATCCACGCTTCTCTTAGCAAAGCTCTCAAGGCATTATCACACATTTCAAAGAGTCCTGAGTGAAGGAAGGTATTCAGTGTTTTAGGGCTGAGCACTATCTCTTAGCCAGAAGCCTTGAACACCTACAGAGAAGAGGACAGCTACTTGAACATGGGAGGAAGAAGAAGTTGAGAAGAAGGAGGGGAAAATATGTTCTTCAGAAAAGGGAAAAGTGCCCTTCTGTAAGAAACTATAAGTGATGCACACTTGGCTTTGAACCATTCTGTGAACCCAATCTCCTTTCTTAAACCACAGAGGCTGAATGAAAAAAAAGAAATGGGAAACCTCAGTGGGTCACAAAGCAAAACAAAAGGACATGACTGTGGAAAGGGATTAGTAGGGAGTGTGTGGGAGAGGAGCCTGACAGGGATGGGAGGAAGATCAGAGAGGTGGAGGTAAGCAGAATCAAGATGTATTATAACATGAATAAAATTATCAAAAACCCACCCTATTTTATACATATATATACATATATGTATATATGCAAGAACTAGAGAAATATGGAAAGTACAGAAAAGGAATTAGCAGGTCCAAAGAACCTATGAAAATGCTAGGCCTTCCTTTTGAGTTTCATAAGTAAGGATCCTGACACTTGGAGTGCAGTGGCTCTTGGGACATAGAGGTTCTCATGGTCTGCATGCATCATGGTGCAGGCGCCTAAGGCTGGGCCTCTGTTCAGTGCTGCATTGGCACACTGTGCGGGCTCTACTAGGCACCATGACACCCACAGAAGGTGGCAGAAAACACTGCTGGTAAGTTTGTAGTGCTGTGGAAAGAGTGATGGATTAGGGAACAATTCTGTGTGCTTTGCTGGACATGAACATTTTAAACATTCTCTTTTTCTCCTCTAGCAAAGAAGGTTAACAGGTATAATGCTCACCTCGGTAGTGAGACTAAAGTTTTAAAAAGGCTTTATAAATAGATAGAAGGCATATTTTTTCAGCAGTGTTAAGACGGCACATAAACATACACACAAACACACACACATACACACACACACAAATCATTGAGAAGGAAATTTCTGTCAAAGAAAACTTGGTTTGTGAGGCTGGACACAAAAAGCTCTGCTAAAACAACATATCTTGGATGGGAAGGACTGATTAAGGAGCCATGGAGTGGTATTGTTCCCTCAGGACAGAAACCCTATAACAGATCACAAGGAGGAAGAAGTTGAGGAAAACTATTAGTAATTTCTGCTTGGAGGAACAAATAAGTTTGGATTTTCATACTATAGAATGCTTCCTCAGCTGCAGCAGACTATGCTGACTGTACAAGAAATGAGACAAATGAAACTGTGAGAATGAACCGTCCATATAGAGTCGCATAACTCAGAAGATCAAACAGCACCCTGGCTTATGTTTTCAAGACCATATGGGACTTTCCTTAAAATAAAAGTGCTCATGAAAAAGTGGGTGAGAGAAAGCTGTGAGGAAATGAGGTCACTATTTAAAACATTTATGAAAATTCAAACTTGGCACATGTACACAATAAATCAAGGAATGGAAGAAATCCCCAGTGCAAAGTCTATGTAGAGATCTTAACTAATCAATCAACAAGGGAGGGTAGGTAAAACCTGTGGTTAGTAGTTCCATCAAGGTTTTGTGGAGATGGAAAGTTTAAACCAACCTATGCCTGATCATTAGAATTAATTGGCAAGAAAAATTTGGAAAGTTCTTGTAAGAGAAGGAAGAATCTGAACAAAAGCAAGAAACGTGAAAACATGGTCTTTGAACTGTCAGCCGTTCTGTGTGGAGAGCACCACACGTCACAGGCACTGCGGCTACACCACCACTGGTGTGAGGCCTGGAGGCCAGGAGCAGATACTTAGATTATATCTTACAAGGCATAAGAAGCAACTGAAGAGTTAAAATCAAATCAGCATTGTATCCAAGTGCAGACCAAGTGCTTCGTATCCCCTTGTGAAAGCAGTGTGACTTGCTATTAGGTGGTCTTTTGCCACCAATTCTCCAAGTAGGGCCCCTTTCAACTTGTATCCTATATAGCTCCTGAGCAAGGCTATTTCTTTCCAGAAGCTTCTCAGTTGGATAGCTTCATAAATACATAGAAGATCACATAACAACATTATGCCCACAAACAGTCCCCATTGTGCTGTATACAGAAAGCATGGATACTTATTTTTAAGCCAAGCAACATACCCAAGGTTAGCTATTATGCAAACATTATTAGAAACAAGGCTCCCTTCTCTCCCCCTGATTAATGTCCTTCTTTATGAACACTGTTGTTTAAGATCTCTTCAGCATGAAGAGAACCTGAGTCCATTAATATTCAACTCCAGGAAATAACCTTGTGAAAGAGCAAGCTTAGAAACAAAATAATTATTCTTTATTCTTGAGAATTATTTCTTGAACTGAGTTTTCTTTTTTGTTTTTACATAGATTCTTCATAATAAAAATGAATGCTTCAAAAATATGAATGCTTCAAATTTCCAGAAGCAAAGGGAACTTCAATTTTTAATATATGACAAAGGTTACAGAGTAAGTTTCTTGGAAAAATAAATTGTGCAAACTTACATAGTAAGATAGGAAAGGAGTGAAAAACATTTTTAGAAGTGATAAGTTGAATCTGTCCATATGAAATGGCTTATTTTTTCCTCCCTGTACTATGCCTTCAAATAAATGGCTGTCCATACTCATCCCAAGATAGAAAATTAAGACTACCTGAAGGGAACTGCTTGTCTGTTTCTCATAGTCATGCTTTTGTGAAGCCTGAATCCCTAAAAGCTTGGATGTGCTCATACATCCTGCATGGAAGAAAAACATGATTTCTATCACAGAGAAAGAACCCTAAAAGGGAGAAAAGTATGTATCCCTCCAAAATTCACATAGAAACCTTATCAATGTTGGGTGGTAATATGAGGTGGTGAGTTCTTCAGGGAAGTGACAAGGTTATGAAAAGCATTTAAGCCCTTACAAAAGAGGAGCATGTGAGCTGCTGAGTTTCTCCATCGTCTCTGCCATGGGTGGGGAGGACAGAGCATTGTCTCTGTGTGGTTGTAGCATGTCACAATGCAGAAAATAGTCATCCCTTTGGAAGTAGAGGGGGAGCCTTTACTAGACACAAAATCTGCTAGCATGTAGATCTTAGACTTCCTCAACTCTAGATCACAAGAAATAACATTCTCATGAAAGAAATAATAATACTTTAATCTTAGCAGTGCATTATTGTTTTGTAATAGCAGAAGTAACTGGCTTAGAGCCCTAATGTTCCCCTCATGCCAGGCTTTGTTTAAGATGATGAAGCTATTGCAATATACAAAGCAAAATCCATTCTGTCCTGGAATTTATATTTAATCAAAAAGTACAAACAAGACCTGACTTTACATAGGAAAGCATATATCATAAATATATGTGACTCAGATTGCCCAAGTGTCAATCTTGTCTTTAGCTAGCTGTAGTCTTGAGAAAATCAGCTTCTCAAGATTCCGTTATCTCATGGAAAACTGAAAATTAAAACAGAATACTTTGAGACTGCATTTTGCAAATTGTAATGGTTTGTCTTAAATGCCAATCTGCTACAAATTAGAATCTGGTGGTAAAAATCTCAGTGAGAAATGTTCTAGGTAAATTTGGCCTGTAAGTATGTCTGAGTTACTGGCTTGACTGCTAACAGACACCCCCCCTCCACTGTAGCGGCACCCCTTCATAAGAAGGGCCATAAATTACAAAGAAATTAAGAAACTTAGCTGAGCACATGAAGGCAAGCAGCAAGCAAACAGCATGGACAAGTTTAGTTCTCTCTTCTCTTGACTGTGGATATGGTGTGTCCAGATGTCTAAAGCACTCACATGCGTGAGCGTCCTACAATGATGGAATTTCAAATCAAAGAAAACCCCTCTTTGCTACCCTTTCCTGCTTTTGGTCAAAGTGTCCTACCACAGCAACAGAATGAAGCTAAAACAGAAATAAACTCAAGATCAGAGAATCTAGTTCACAGAATACAGTGGCTTATTTATATTTTCAACCTGACCACATTGGGGAAAAAAACTTTTTATGTGGCCAGATACAAAATTAACTCAAAAAAAAAAAAAAAACAGTAGCCCTCCTGTATCAAAAGACAAAAGGAATGAGAAAGAAATTAGGGAAACAACACCCTTCACAATAGCGACAAAAGACATAAAGTACCTTGGTGTGACCCTAACCAAGCAAGTCAAAGACTTATATGAAAAAATTTCAAGTCTCTGAAGAGAGAATTAGAAGATATTAGAAGATGGAAAGATCTCCCATGCTCATGGCTTGGCAAGATTAACATAATAAAAATGGCCATCTTACCAAAAGCAATCCACAGATTCAACGCAATTCCCATCAAATTACCAACACAATGCTTTACAGACCTTGAAAGAAAAATTCTCAACTTCATATGGAATAACAAGAATCTCAGAATTGCTAAAACAGTCCTCTACAATAAAAGATCTTCTGGAGGTATCTCCATCCCATATCTTAAGCTGTACTATAGAGCAACAGTAATAAAAACTGCATGGTACTGGCATAGAAACAGAATGGTGGATCAATAGAATTGAATAGAAGACCCAGAAATAAACCCACACACTTATGGACACCTGAATTTTGACAAAAATGCCAAAACCATACAATGGAAAAAAAGATAGCATCTTCAACAAATGGTGCTGGTCTAACTGGATGTCTACATGTAGAAAACTGCAAACACATCCATACTTATCACCCTGCACAAAACTAAAGTCCAAGTGGATCAAAGACCTCAACATAAAACCAGACACATTAAATTGGTTAGAAGAAAAAGTGGGGAAGAGCTTTGAACTCATTGGCACAGGAGATAACTTCCTGAACAGAACACCAACAGCACAGGCTCTAGGAGCAACAATAAATAAACGGGACCTCATGAAACTGAAAAACTTCTGTAAAGTGAAGGACACTGTCATCAAAACAAAACAAATGCCTACAGATTGGGAAAGAATCTTCACCAACCCTCTATCTGACAGGGGACTAATATTCAGTATATATAAAGAACCAAAGAAGTTGAAAATCAACAAATCAAACAATCCAATTAAAAAATGGGGAACAGAGCTAAACAGAGAATTCTTGATAGAAGAATATGGCAGAGAAACACTTAAAGAAACGCTCGAAGTCATTAGCCATCAGGGAAATGCAAATCAAAACGACCCTGAGATTTCACCTGACACCCATCAGAATGGCCAAGATCAAAAAACTCAAGTGACAACACATGCTGGAGAGGTTGTGGAGAAAGGGGAACCCTCTTCCACTGATGGTGGGAATGTAAACTTGTACAACCACTCTGGAAAACAATCTGGCGCTTTCTCAGACAACTAGAAATAACGCTTCCTCAAGATCCAGCTATCCCACTCCTAGGCATATATCTAAAAGAGACTCAAGTACTCAATAAGGAGATTTGCCCAACCATGTTTGTAGCAGCTTTATTTGTAATAGCCAGAAGCTGGAAACAACCCAGATGCCCTTCAACTAAGGAACTGATACAGAAATTGTGGTTCATCTACACAATGGAATATTACTCAGCAATGAAAAACAAGGAAATTATGAAATTTGCAGGTAAATGGGAACTGCAAGGGATCATCCTGAGTGAGCTATCCCAGAAGCAGAAAGACACATATAGTATATTCTCACTCATATAGACATATAATACAACATAAACCTACTAAAATCTGTACACCCTAAAGAAATTAATGAAGAGGGAGGACTCTGGCTAAAACGCTCAATCCCCATCTCAAAAGGCAAAGAGGATGGACATCAGAAGAAGAAGAAAACAGGAAACTACTTAGGAGCCTACCACACAGGGCCTCTGAAAGGCTCTGCCCTCCAGACTATCAAAGCAGATGCTGAGACTTATGGCCAACTGTTAGGCAGAGTACATGGAATCTTATGAAAGATGTGGGAAATAGTAAGATCTGGAGAGGACAGGAGCCCCACAAGGAGAGCAACAGAACCAAAATATCTGAGCACAGGGGTCTTCCTTGAGACTCATACTCCAACCAAGTACCATGCATGGAGAACCTAGAACCCCTGCAAAGATGTAGCCCATAGCAGTTCAGTGTCCAAGTGGGTTCCATAATAAGGGGAACAGGGACTGCCTCTGACATGAACTGATTTGCCTGCTCTTTAATCACCTCCCGCTGATGGGGGAGCAGCCTTACCAGGCCACAGAGGAAGACAATACAGCCACTCCTGATGAGATCTGATAGACTAGGATCAGAAGGAAGGAGAGGAAGACCTCCCCTATCAATGGACTTGGGGAGGGGCATGAGTGGAGAAGGGGGAGGGAAAGTTGGATTGGGAGGGGAGGAGGGAGAGGTTTATGGGGGGATACAAAGTATAATTAATAAAAATTAAAATTAAAAGAATAAAAATTATAACCCAAGAATTTGGTGTATAGTTACTTCTGAAAGAAAAGATTAAATTTTGATTCTTGATATGCCAATAAAAATAGGAATAACAGGATAAACAATGTGGCAAAGGCATATATATGCTTATAATTCTTTTTTATGTTTACTTTTACTTATGTGTATGTGTGTGTTGGTATGTGAGCATGAGTACAATGCAGAGACCATTAGAGGACATTAGATCCCCCAAAATTGGAGTTACAGGTGGCTATAAACCATCTAACATAGGTGCTAGGAACCAAATATTGTTCCTTTAGAAGAGCAGTAAGTTCTGAGCCATCTTTCACCCCAATATAATTCTTAACAAGTCAAATGAAAAAACTGCATATTATATATGAAATAAAATTAAACCCTTCATACATGGTGTAAACAAAGAATGATGTGTGGAATTCTCAAAAAAATTTAGTTGGTTCACTGAGAGTCATAACCATAGATTTGGAAAGTTCTATATCTTTTTAAATCAGCATTTCCCTGTCTCAAGCAAGGAACACAACTACCTACTTAGTAAAAATAGTCTACATTATCTATAATCTAGCTCTTATTTCACAGATGTAAAACAAAGGGCTTAGAACAGAAACTGATACTTCTCATGTCTCACAGATAGTAGCAAAAGATCAGAGGTATAGATGAGTTTCATTTCAGTTATCTTCTACCCTTCTTTCCCCTAAGGTCAAGTGCTTTTCACCATTATTATATGGTTGGTTTTTATTCCATTTAGACCATAATGCTCCCAAATTAAAACAAAAGACCTATTAAAAAGTAAAGACAATATGTGGGTTTAAACTCAACCTCTATTTATGTGACTGGAAACACTGAATGATGAACCGAGACAAGGAGAATGTTAGGCTCAGAGTTTGTTCAGTCTGGTGAGGACTGCAATTTTCAGACTTCCCCGTATTTAGTCATCATCAAGAGTCCTCTGCACGGATGGGGCCCATGATAACTCGGTGTAGGACTGAAGACTCTATTCAGGGAAACAGGGACTGTTTCAGTCATGATCTTGATGGCTGACTCTTTGACCCTCCCCCATACAAGCCAGGGAGTGACAGACTGGCTAGATCCCAGGGGAGGACATTGCAGCCAGCCCTGAGGAGACAGGATAAGCTGGGGTGGGATGGAAGGGAAGGAGGTCCTCCCCTGTTGGTCGACTTGGAGGGGGCGGGGAAGAGGGAGATGAGGGAGGGAGTGGGAGGGTAGGAGGGAATGGGGGAGGGGGCTACGCCTGGGATTCAAAGTACCTAACCTGTGATTGAGATAAAAATAAATAAATTTATAAAAAAAAAAAAGAGTCCACTTCTCTAGAGAGATTTCTCCACATAGGTTTTTCTGTATTTACTTGAGCAGATTGCATAAACACTCCGTCCAATTTTTCTGTCTGTGAGCAGACAGCCATAATATATGAGTAACAAATTGTGAAAGCTTAGCTTGCAAAGATGGAATTTAGTATAATCATCAAACACGGCAAAGGCAATCTAACACAAGCTTAATGGTATGGATGGCCACTGTGAATTATGCTAATTAGACATAAGTGGGAAGCAGCTCAGGAAAATGATTGCAATTAATATTATTTTACGTAGACATACTGAACAAGTCCAAGATGGGGAGAGGAAAAATAGAAATACAACATTTCTAAGGACCTCTGCATTTGAATCTGGCCTAAGGGGATGTCTGACAAAGAAAGATATAAGAAGAGTTATTTTTACAATAAAAGCTAAAGTGCAGAAGTTGCATTTTAAAAAAGAAATGTGGGGATGATCAACTTTGCCTGGGCTCCCTGCCACAGTGGCTTTTAGAACCAGCCACCATTTCCCTCAGAAGCTGGAACAGCCCATGGGAAGCCAAGTGAGAGCAACCATGGGTGCCGATAAAGCCATGTCCAGATCACAGCCACGTGTGTGGTCATGCTGATGGTGGACAGCTCAGCATCCAGCAGAGCAGAGACAAATGTACTCTGAAAACCTCTGTACTTTAGCTTTTATTTTAAAAATAATTCTTCTCATAGGCTCCTTCCTCTGATTGTCAGACATCCCCCTTAGGCCAGATTCAAATGCATAGGTCTTTAGAAATATCTGATTTCTCCTTTCCCTCACCTCATCTTGGACTTGTTCAGCATGTCTATGTAAAATAATATTAATTGCAATCATTTTCTTGAGCTGCTTCCCATTTGTACCTAATTAGCATAATTCATACTGGCTGATCATGCCATTAAGTGTGTTAGATTACCTTTGTCTGTGTTTGATGATTATACTAAATTCCATCTTTGCAAGCTAAGCTTTCACAATTTGTTGCTCATATATTGTGGCTGGCTGCTCACAAACAGAAAAATTGGACAGATGTTTCAATCAAATAAATACAGAAAAACCTATGTGGATAAATCTCTCTAGAGAAGTGGACTTTGGGGCAGCTGATGGTACAAACTTCCCATTGGTCAAGTAGGATGTCATGTTAATTAATTAAGGGAACAGTGAGAAGTATGTTTGTGATCATGTTGGGTCAAGTGTGAGCAAAGCATTTGTCTTGAATTTGACAATCATTCAGATCATTCAGTATTTTCATTGCCACAAAAGGAATTGGGCCTTTAAACTAAATATTAACTTTTCTTAATTTTTTTCAACTTTAAGACAAGATAAATTATTCTTGTACTTTTGTTGAACTAAAAATTCAGTTTAATATATGTTCTGGTCCCCTAGTATCTCCTTAATCACCAGATGTGAGGTAGGTCTTCCTGATTTTTCCTCCAGCAAAATTTCCATTCATTATAGTATAGTTCAGTGATACTCAAGCTTTCTGATGTCGTGACCCTTTAGCACAGTTCTTCATGCTGCAGTGACCTCCCAACTCTAAAACTGTTTTTGTTGCTACTTAATAACTGCAATTTGATACTGTAACGAACTATGATGTCTAGGCAACCCTTATGAAAGAGTTGTTTGACCCTCCAGGGAGTCGGACCCACAGTTTGAGAATGACTGGTTTGAACCATGTCCTGTATTACCAGTGTGTCCTTCTGGTGAAGAAATACCATCTGAAAGATGGAGAGCACACACTTCATGTCACTCATCATAACCATCACTACAAGCACTAAAATCAGCAGCATCTAATACTTAAGTGGTCTTATATTCAAACACTGTGCTACATCTACTTCAGAGTGTAGAACACAGACAGCCTTCATTGCCCTCTAATGACAGAGGTAACCCTCAAATTCAATTAGCTCCTGATAATTGCATGCACAAATGTATGAGTTCTTTCCATCTGCTGCAGCAATCCTTCTGAAGCTCTTAGTAGCAAAGAAGAAGTTTTATGTTTGGAGAAAAATAGAAATGCAACTATCTAGTGTTCCCTCCAGCAAAAAACAAAACAAAACAAACTGTACCTTACTGCCAGGGGACCAGAATGTGCCCTATTCCGGAGTCCATTCATTCATTCGATTCACCACTGGAATTGGCTTAAGCACTGCAGCAAACAGATGTTCCCTAGCAGCATCTCATTTGGTCTTTTGTTTTTGTAGAAGTGTTGTTTCGTATGTTTAAATTCCAGCACTGCAGTTAAGCCAAAGGTATACAGAATGTGCTTTTATATACCCTTACATTGATGCTATGTCCTTCTCTGAAAACTTCACATTATGGGAAATTAATAAAGTACTGAGTGTATATGTGGTTGGCCCTCTATAAGTGGTCCACCTGCTTATCATTTCTCTTGGCTTTTAACTAGGGACTTTGGATGATGTTGTAGGGGGTAAAAGAAAGGCTGCCTCTGCTGGTGATTTAATTTGGTGTTAGTGTGCCTGCTTAACACTTGCAAAGCCCTGGGTTTGATCCCTACTACCACAAAAGCAAAGAAAATAAAGGAAGGAAAAGGAAGGGAAGGGGCAAGGGAGGGGGGAAAAGAGAAAGAGAGGGAAGGAGGGTGAAGGGACATTCTTCCACTGGCATCTGTTTTACCTGCAAGCCAATTTCTGAGTCCCAGAGATATTTCACATCCCTTTGAAAATCTAGTTGTGCTTATTTGGTGTATCCAAAGATTTCAAGCCCAGCAATATCTATATTAGGAGTCAAACCAGAATGCCATATAAAGTCATGATGGACGTTACTTTGTTAGAACACAGGCAGTAAGACTTGTGTCTGGATTAACTCCAGATTCACAGGTTAAATAATTTGCTTTGATCACTGAATTCACAAAAATCTCCATAGGGTAAGGGGCTAACAGAGAAAACACCCTTCATCACTCACAGTGTGTTGGCTCCAGTCAGCTGTGTAAAATATGTCACAGTAATCACAAGAGGGATCAGCAGGGTGTGTAAAATATGTCACAGCAATCAGAGGAGGTCAGCAGGGTTCTTGAAGATACCCTCTGGCTGACCTCTACCGCTGACTGGTAAATGCTGTCTGTGGTGCTAAATTAATGGCATCATGCTTGGGGGCAGTGGTCACTGAATTCTTTGGTATTATAACATCTGATATAATGCCCAGCTATCCTTCAGCTAGAAGAGAACGCTCCGCCAACATCAATATCATAGAGTCCCATTAACTATTTTGCTCAGGAAATATGAAGCACGTACAGACAAGGAGGGTTTTGTATTTGTAAAGGACTTAATCTGATTATAATACCTTACTAAACTCATGAACCTCAAGCAATTACAGTAGACAATAACATTCTCTTTTCTTTCTTAACATTTGAATGAAGCAATGCAAATTAAGATGCTTAGCATATTGCAAACTGATTTGGATACGATATGCAAAAAGAATGCCAGTATTCTCTGAAGTTCCCATATCCTCCCATAAGGTTGAGAGAATTTAATTTAATCTGACTCAATTTGTTTATTTTCACTTCTCAGTCATTTGGATGACTGTAATCCTGAGAGGGTAAGAGAGTATTAAAATAAAGCCCTGCCCAACCTTACCAAGGAACCAGAATTGGTATATATCGGAGGAGGCTGTGCTAACCCATCTCTCCTCTTGACTTTTACAGAATCAGTAGAACTGGGACTTTGGCTTTATCCCTCCCTCAGGCTGGCATTCCTTCTGTGACTGGCCTCCTTGAGGGGTTTTTTTTTTTTTGTATCTACTTTAACAGTGCCCTGCAGATCCTTTAAAAAGAATTCAAGTTTGAGAAAAGTATACACACATTGCATTCAGAACTAATTGCTGATGGAACTTGAAAAAGGATAGATGGTTATTGGCTTTGAACACACGTCAGCACTGAAGGGGTTTGGGTTTTAAAGCCAGGATTCAAGGAAGACTGCATGCTAGAGTCCTAGAAGATTATAGATTTATGTGGTCAAATGGCTATCAGGTTGTACACTAAGTGCCTTATCAGTTCCTAACACAACTGGCAATAGGCCACTCTCTAAAACAGGCATTAAAAAAGAAAGAGAAGAATGGCATTAGCTAACACATCCCCCACTGGAACTAAAGAGAAACCAAGAAGAGCAAATACAGCAAAAGTTACTTTTAGAAACAGATGTTAGCCCAATACATAAAACAAAAATGTGCAAATTTTGAAAAACAGTAGTCTAATGACAGAGAAGGCAATGTGTGTTTGCAATTGCTATAGAATGTTTTTTTCCCATCTAAGTACATGAGAGCTAGTCATTGGAAGAAAAAAAAAGATTTAGAATATCTAATTTGAAAAGAGGAAGAAGTAATTGTTAACTATCATTACCTCATATGGAGCTGATGAAACAACAATAAGCCTAATAATCAAGAGCAGTGATACAAATGGTGAATTCTGAGAATGCTCAACAGACAAATGACCATTAGATTTCAGTGTAGAAGGAAATCATCAGTGACACTCATGAGGGGCTGGATTTTATGGCCCAGTTCTCATAAAGTGAAATAAAGGCTGGACCTTCATTGTTTTTAGGAATTCCAACACTCTTCAGAAAGAAAAGACTGGGGAAAAAGTTAACCCCTGGATTCCCACACAGCCAAACATGTCCATTGAAGAAGCAGATATGTAGGGTAGAGCTGTCTTGGGGGACTAAAGAGTTGTTCAGAAGGGGAAAGTTTTCTCTAGCAGAAAAGATGGGAGAAGAGCAGCTAGCACAAAAGCTTAGAAGAAGGAGAGGTGAAACATAGTGTTACCTGATTAACTAGAGTGCTTGAAACAGGGCTAGAGGAGGGGAAGAAAGTAAGCGAGGAAACACATTCAAAGGGACTCATATAGAACACGTAATCAAAACCAAGGGAGAGGTGGGAGCCCATCATGACTTCTCCACCCCATCACTACCTTGTAAAGCTCCCAGGAACTTCATTCTTCATTCTTCCTAAAAGTTAAAAAACATTTTATATATATACATATATAGCTGAGAGGACCCTGGTTAATCAGAATACTGAGAAAGAGCAGCATTTTGGGAAGCCCATCCTTTCTGAGGATAAGAAGGCAGTGGTATGAGTTAAGGAAGTACGGTGATTGGAGAGACACAGGAAAACAGCACAAACTGTTAACGGAGACACTGATGGCTTAATATCTTTAGTGCACTCTGATACAACAGCTCTTAACTTTAGGACCAGTGGCCAAAACGATTTCCTTCACTTGCTAGAGTGAAGCATAGCAGAAATGTCTGTCACCAGATGAAAGAGCAGACTATTGGATTATAGAGTCTCCTTTTAAAAATAAACAGCTCTTGTTTTGCCAAGAGAAACAATGTCAACCTGTGGGAGGTAGTGACCATTGTGCAAGCTCCCTAGAGTGTTTGCACACTGGCAAAGCTGGATTGCCTCTCCATGGTGCACTGTATCCTCCCATCATCAGCACAGGCATCAGCCTGCCACTTGTGTGCAGAAATCTACACACGTGGCTTAGGGATCACCACACAGGTGTTTGCAGATGTCTTTAAAAGTGCAGGTGTCATGTTTGCTATGCCCTCACGTGTTTCATCTTCAGAGGCAAACAGATAGATACACAGAGCAGAAAAGGAGGTTCAAGGCAGCCAGCACAGTCTGGTCCATGGAGAAACCAAGAATAAAGACAAATCCTTTTCTAAAAGTTGCCCAGCCTGTGGAGGGCTTCCCTCGTCCATTTATGCCACTTATCCTGACCAGCCTTGCCATAAACCAAGCTAATCATCACTTACAATGACATATGTCACAGCCAATTGCGCTGCCTCCTGAGGGAAATGCCTACTCCTGGGAAATCTGCAAAACAACAGGTTTACTAATTAATGTTGAAAGCCATGTACATAGGATTTAGGTCTTACACTTACAGGAGTATATTCCAATTTGGCTACTGAACACTGATTTCTCTCTTGCACTTTTCTATTTCTTCCTTTTGATATTTGCAAGCATTTTTTTTTGGTTAGGCACAGATTTAGAAGTTTCCCTTTTATTATCTAACCAAATGCTCTCTAAGCCTAGCAGATATATGTATGATTATTATCCTTCCAATTTCCAAGATGGAACCATGAAATTAAACAACATGTTCAAGGTCATGTAAGTAACTTGGAATAATACCTGGATGTATGTCCAAGCTAGGAGAGGCTACTAGAAAATCTGGCTCTCTAGCAAGGCAATACTCTGCCTCCTTTATCCGGCTGCAGAGACTGTCAAATACCACCATAATATCATTAAGTGACAACACCGTGTCCTCCTAAACAGGCATTTTCATGATTGGTTCAAAAAGTTAAAGCTTTAGTCGTTTCAATACACCACAGTTTTCTGCTTCTTGTGTGAAGAAATTCAGAGACTGACTTTGTACCGTAAAGAAGGGACAAAATGATGTAAGGAGTAGGTACAATGATACTGGCTGCCAGGGGCTGCTTCAGGATGCTAAGAAAAGAATATCCTAAAACACACAGCAGTGGAGGACTACCCAGAGGACTTATATGAGCATTGTGGAAAACCATGCAAGACCCATTTAGTTGGCATTATGATTTGTAGCAGGACAAATGAATCTACTCCAACCAAAATAATTTAAGCCTAAATAGTTACAGCACACCCCATAGGCAAGGAAAAACACAAACTTACTTAAAAACAAACAAACAAACAAACAAACAAAAAAACCCCACAGAACAGTCAAGTCTGGATGTGGTGGTACACACCTATAATCCCAGCACTTAGGAGGTAGAAGCAGGAGGCTCAGCAGTACAAGATCCTCCTTTGCTGTATCGCAAGCCAAAGTCTGGGCTACATGAAACCTGTACTACAACAAAACAAAGGCTTCCAAAGTATTAGACCACGCTGGTTAAAGTGACACATGTATGAATGGCCTGCTAGGTACTGATTGAAAAGTGTTATGCATTCTACTATGCTGCAGCTGATTGACTCTTGGAACCTAGCCCTTGCAGGAATCAGTGAATCAACTTTAGGTAAAGCACACTGGAGTTTTCATGGAGCCTTAGGGTTTCAATTACAATGAAAACCAGAAACAGGATGAAAATTATCTTCATGTGAGGGTCACATGAACAGCTGTCATTGTGTCAACCAAGCATCATGGCTCTACAGGGAATTAACATGTCAGACCACATGTTTTCATATAATAAAAGCTTAAATAAATAGTCAGCTTTAATAAACAACCACACTTTAATTTTCCATTGCTGTTCTCATAAATGAATAGAAAGGATCCAAAGCTCAGAGCACCCACATTTTCTTTTGAAAAGCCTGTTTCACTTTTCTATCAGTGTGCATTCTGTGATAACTATTTGATGCCAGACCTTACTTTCATTTCATGGTCTTTTACCCTATCCTTTCATTTGAACACAGTTCACGAGGCTAACTTTGCCCTTCCAAACTCCCTATTTTCCTACTACTTTATTATTTTTCCATATTTTCAAAACATTCCTTTAACTCTTCTCTGAGCCAGAAGGCAATCTACAGCATTGTTGTGAGTCCCTGTTAGTAAAGAACACTCCCCTCCCATAGCCACTCAACAATCAGCCTTCACAGATAGTTAGATAATTATTACCAACAAAGCACTCCAAAGAAAGCAAAAGGATCAAAAGAATCATATGCTCACAATCACAGGAGGAGGAGAGCATAGTAGGGTCAGAACACATACAAAATAACATTAAGCAGATTTTGGGAACACCAGGGCAGGGAGCTATTTTGTTCCCTTGCTTTATTTTTAAGGAGCAACGGATAATCTATTTTCCAGGATTCAGGAAAGAATACCACTACGGGTGAGTGCGCTGTCATTTCTATTTCTTCCTTTTCACACAGTCTTTGGGGAGTGCCCATTGAAAGCACTGCAAAAGGCCATCTTCTCAGTACATTAGTAACTAAATCTCTTTGGAAAAAGACCAGGGCTGACCTATCTTCTACCACAGGGAACAGCATTAATGAGGCTGCAATGGGATTCAAAGATGTGCCCTGGAAGTTTCTGTTTGCCAACACCATGGAGTGCAGCAAATTTAACAGTAAGGCTTGAATAGAGAAATTCAGTCCTGTGCCAGCACATTGCAGAGAACAGGGCAATGTCTCTATTCAATGGGCTTAGAGTCAAATAAGAGCAACACCACTCAAAAGAAAATATTTTTTAAGGGAATACATTTTTTAAATCAGTAAAAAGAATAAGGAAGGAGAAAGTCCAAACATTTAAACTGTCAGAGAAATTCATCATCCTTTGTCCTTAGGCTCCTGGGGGTGTCTCCAACACACGGGAATTAATGAGCACATAGGATGGTGTAGAATAAAAGACAAAGAAGGTGGTCTGCCAGCAGGATAGTAGGAGGTGATGAAAGCTATATGGGTGAATGAACCCAAGGGAATTGGGATCCAGAGGGTGTTTGCAAAGGATAGGAATTACTCATGAAAGCAACAAAAACTAAACTGGGGATCAGCCCTAAATTCAAATTCTAAAAAGTTTGAATCTAATTAGAAAGCCAACAGGGGATTAAAGGATGAGAAACCAGATATGGGGGAAATATCCTCTGGCAACTTGGCATTAGCTAGCCCAAAGTCTTTGCAAGGTAGCATACTGCGAAGGCCAATACTGTAAGCTATTCCTAGCAGGCAATTAAGGGCTACAGATGTTTGCACCTGTATCTCAACTCACCACATTTTACTAGTTTACAAGAAAAGGGAAAGTACCCTCCACTTTTCTGGTTATGAGGATGTCTCCTTGATTGTGCCAGATCCTGAAGATAAAGTTCCATGTTAACAATTCGGAGGGCTGCTAGCAGGAAATGGTGCTCCTGCTTCCCTAATCTTGAAGCACGAGGATGGGAAATGGATTTTCTTCAATGTGAAGTTATATTAAAAATGAGTGTTTCTTCACATTCAAAGATCAGTTCCTACCAAACACAAACTACAATATCTCAGTTATAGAAACAGAGTCATGATGATGCAAGCTCAAGAGAGATGACATGCTACTGACACACTGAACAGAGGCTTGACTCAGAGTGGGACTAGGATCTTGTCTTCAAGAGTCAGGGAGGAGATGAGGGAGGAAGGATGGAATTGGGAGGGCATGAAGGAGGGGGCTACACCTGGGATACAAAGTGAATAAACTGTAATTAATAAAAATAAATATATTTTTTAAAAAGAGTCTTCATTGTTGTTCTAAGTCTCATTACCTACGCCTGGGCTCTCAGACAAGCCAATAAGTAGGTTTGTGTCTTCGTTTCCCCATCTGTGGAATACAAATGGGGAGATATGTAATGTATTCCAGAAATAGATGACTCATGGGTTACATAAAGTATCACAGAGCTTAGAAAAAGATAATGCATTTCTTCATTGAACTGATGGACCAATGATTAAAATTAAAAAAATATAGCAAAGAAATTAAAAAGCCAGTTATACCCATGAACACAGAAGTCAGAGTCTTAATAAAGTATTAGCAAGTAAGATCTAGAACTATGTAAAGGAGATAAATATAATAACCAACTTGAGTTCTTCTCATGAATATTTCCACTGCAGAATTCAATTACTGAGATGCATTATGTTAACAGGGAAAAGGGGAAAAAACAAGATGAAGAAACATATACTGAATGATTTTCAATCTTATGTTAAATTTGAAAATGCAAATGAAAGAACAGACTTAAAAGATCCACAAACAACTGCCACAACCCACATTGAGGTCATGGAGGATTAAAGCGTCAAATTAATAGAACTTATAGATGACATTCATCTTGGCATCAGGAAGAGATCAGCAATGGTGCTGACTGTACTGACATCTATTCAGTTCTGTACAGGGACAGAAAAGTACATTCAACGCATAGAGAAGAGAGAGCCAGTGGAACTCTCAGCTTTTGTATAGAATTATCTTCCGACAGAAAGGCTTCTCATGTAAAGTTCACAAAGTTAAAGGGTAACAGGAATCTTGATACAGACACAAGCTTTTAAAAGTCTACTGCATTGCAATAGGCTAGCAAAGAACACTTAGAAAATGCAACTTTAAAATCACAACACATAAAATGTCATTAATGATACAAAGTGTCTAGCAATACATTGAACAGAAGATAATGAAACTATGAAATACTGTTGATACCGATACCCAATTAAATATAAGGAGCTACAACTAGGAATAGAAGGCTTTTTCCCATAAATATATTAATCTTTCACACTGATTTATAAACTCATGTGAAATTCATAAAAAATTGAAGATTATTTTTATTCATGTGTGTGTGTGTGACTTGTATACATGTTACTGGTAAAGCCAAAAGATGGTGCTGGGTCTCCTGGAGCTGAAGTTGCATGCAGTGTGACCCATGCTATGAGGGGGCTGGCATCCTATCCCAGGTCTCTGAAAGAGCAGCACGCATTCTTAACTACTGAGCAAAGCCATCTCTCCATTCATGACATTTTAATACTATTGAATAATGAGATTCATAAATATTACAAACTGCTTTTAAATTTTATATATACAAAAAAAAGACCATTGTGACTCAGACACTCTGAATAAAAACAAATGTGTGAGTTGATCCTCTATCAGACATTAAGATCTAAATCATTGACAGAACAATTAAAACAGTGTGGTTTTGGTATAAGAACAGCCACGTTGGGAGGGATGGCTCAGCAGAAGGAGTGTACTCTGTTCTTGCAGAGGACCCAGGTTCAGTTCCTAGCACCCACCTGGGCAACCCACAACCATCTGTAACTCAGTTCCATGGAGTCAGATGCTCTTGTTGTCCTCCAACAGGCACTGGGCTTGCATGTGGTGTGCATAAAGACAAGACTCATATGCACAATCTAAATAAACCTTTAAAATGTAACAGACATATTGATCAATAAAACAAATGAGAAAATCTATTACAATATTGCCATTTTTTTTCTTGTGAGTAACCAGCAGCCATCTGCTTAGACTTAAAATCTAGTAAAGAGGAAGAAATACAGGCCTGGTATTAGCCCACTCCCTGTGGCTGGTAAGATCATGGATCAGAGAAGAGAACCTACTGCTGCTATGTCCCCAAACCAGTATAATTTCTAATGTACTGTAAATAATATCCTCATACCCACAGTGGAGTTTAGCTCTTACTCTTCATCAAAGAAATATCTTTTTGTAACAGATGGACACCATTACAAAAAAACCCTCAACTGGTCAATACGAAGAAAACAAATGATCATGGAGTGCTCATACCCAGCAGATAGATCTATAGCACAACCCCTAAGGCTAATGGAATGAATATCACAGAAAAAGTAGAAAGATTGTAAATGCCAAAGGACTAGGCCCTATGTTGGGAGATGTAATATTTTCTGCACCCATTCCTCCCCTATCAGTGGACTTGGAGAGGGATATGGGAGGAGATGAGATTGGGAGGGAATGAGGGAGGGGACTATAGCTGGGATACAAAGTGAATAAACTGTAATTAATATAAAAATACAAATTTAATTTAAAATTTTCAACAATACAGTTACCTAAACAAGGCCCACACAATAGCAGTACTAACTCACATCCCAACATTGATGGGTTGACTATCACAAGGCCCTACTTCTAGAAGACCAGCTATAGGCAATTAGTAGATGCTGAGAGAGAGCATCAGTGTTCTTCAAGGGTGAGCCTCTTGATAAGTTATCTCACACTAGGTGGTTACCTCTAAACACATACACATACAAGAAAGTAGACTCATCAAGTTGTATTCATATTATTCACACAAACATACATACATACATATGAATACACATACACACATGTATGTGTGTCTATGTCTAGCCCCAACTCTAACCCTAACCCTACACTATATATATATATATATAATGAATTTACACACACACACCACTACTGCCACCACCAACAACAATTAAAGAAAGAAGAGGTTATGAATTTGAGGAGTAAGAGGTGATATGGGAGGAGTTATACAGGGAACAGGAAGGAATGAAAATGATGTAAATATAGTACATGTGTATGAAATACCCAACATAATAAAAAAGATTAATGATGGTAATAATTATTTCTCTATGATCAGTTGAAAAGTATTCCATGATAACCATACCCTTAGATTATTATGATGTATATAACTTTTTGTTCATATATTGTTTATTCTTCTCTTATACAGCACATCCTGACCATAGCCTCCCCTCCTTCTACTCCTCCTAGTTGACCCCCAAACTCCCTCACCCTCAGATCCACTGCTCCTTCGTTTCCCTTCAGAAAATGGCAGGACTCCCGAGGTTATCAACCAAATAAAAAAAAATCATCACTAGGCTCTTTTAAAAGAATACCAATAAACTACTTGATCCCCTAGAAGTACCTGAGTGGGCATCCCACTTACACACACACACACACACACACACACACACACAACGACAGTGACCAGTCTGGAAAATGTAATGACCATGGTCACAGCATCAAATCTATGGGTCAGGCCTGGGGCTGATTGTACTTTATAGTATTGTCAATAACGCACCTTACGATACAGGGACAAGAAGAGTGTAGTTCCATATCTACCTGGGCTTTAGAGTATGTTCAAGGCCAAACCAGGCAAAAGAACAAGCAAAAACAGTTTAGTGGTGAGGAACTTGCCTAGAATGCATAGAAGCCCTGTGTTCGTTGACAGTATCACACATATGGTGTACCATTGTTTTTTGCAAATTCTATGTTCAGGTCCCAGGCTCATTATTATTATTATTATTGGAATGGGTAATTCTTTTTTCCTTTTAAAATTATTTTGTTGTTACTCTCGCCCTTTGACTCGGGGAGAACAAGAGCTCCACAAAGACCAAACTGAGCCGGGCACAGGGGTCTTGTAAGAGACAGTTTCTACAATCAAGGACCATGTGTGGATGTGGACTGGAACCCCCGCACGGATGGGGCCCATGATAACTTGGTGTAAGGCTGAAGACCCTATTCAGGGAAACAGGGACTGTTTCAGTCATGATCTTGATGGCTGACTCTTTGACCCTCCCCCATATAAGCCGGGGAGTGACAGACTGGCTAGATCCCAGGGGAGGACTTTGCAGCCAGCCCTGAGGAGACAGGATAAG
>CM053763.1:9492319-9556464 GCA_028658305.1 Pachyuromys duprasi
TTTGTTGTTGTTGTTGTTTGGTTGGTTTGGGTCTTTTTTAGTTCTTTATATATTCTGGAGATTTATACTTGTCAGATGCATATTCTGTCAGATGTACAGCTGGCAAAGATTCTTTTCCATTCTGTACCAAGATAGACATTTGCTGGAAAGTGCCCTTTGCATGCTCACACAGAGGCTTGGAAAATCAACATGCTAAGAGCATAAAGGACCCAAGAGCTCAGAGCTGGAGAAGCTGCCTGGGCAGGAGGAGGTGATTCCAGGAGCAATTGAAATGATGAAGTGTGAGGCACTAAGTGTAGAGGAATTCCGAGGACAGGGCCATCAATCACTGCCAAGCTTATCTCTGACAGGGAGTGGGTCTCCAGCTTCCAGATGTTGCATTAAAACATAATGTTCCCCCTGGGATTTGCATGGCAGGCTTCCCTGAAGCTTCGGTTTCACTCAGCTAACTAATTATGAGAAAATGTGACATCGGTATTTCACTTTTTCTACAGGGACAAATCATTCCCAGCAGGAGAGAGAAGCTGTTATTTTTTTGTTCAGTTTTCTTTTGTCATTAAAAAGAAATTACTTACACAGCAGTAAATAAACTCTTGTTAGAGAGAAGGGACTTCTCCCTCGGCCCGTCTCAATAATTGTCTCAATTTACCGTAATGCTGACAATCATTTCTTTATTTTCCCAGCAATGTGGTGAAATTAAAAAGATGATGGTTTGAATAGTGAATCTAGGTTTAAATTAACTCTACCACTTAGCAGGTATGTGATATCAAGCCAGTTATTTAAGAACTTATTTCCTCAGCTATAAAGCTGGGTTGATACATGCCCTATAGGCTGTTACATATTAACAATGACGTAGAGTTAAAGGGTGTCCACACACTGACACACCTTAGCACACTAAGTGCTCAATACACTTTTTCTTCTATGCTCAACGACCCTAATACCTTGTTATGAGCATAAACATAATATATGTGCCATTCACACCTGGCAATCTTACATAGCCACTTGTCCAGTTAAACCCATTCTTTGCTTGGGGACTGCAAGCCAAATTACGTACTAAACATCTGAAATAAAAATGAAAGGTTTCCAGCAAAAAGTTTATAGATAGAGGTTTATGGATAAAGTTAAAAGAGGCAGATTTTTCTCTGGTAACCATCATGGGTTTTTGTTTTTGTTTTTGTTTTTTTGTTTTTTAACTTTTATTAGTTTTGTTTGGTTGGTTGCTTTTTGGTTTGTTTCTTCATTTGTTTTGACAAGAAGACTCATTAAATTTTCTGTGCTGGCCCCCAAATTGCGACATTCCTGCCTCTGGCTCCTGAGTAGCTGGGATTTTGTGCACATGCCAACAAACTCAATCTTCGTGCTCTGTGGAGCAAACATTAGCCAATCTGCATTTCCTGTCACACTGCCTGGATGGAAGAACATAATGACATGTGCGTTGGGTGCCTGTAACAAACTGGAAGGTCATTTCTGCAGAGGATTTGCTATTTCAGTTCACAGCCATCCAGGAGACACACAGTGCAGATATGAGGAGCCCCACTGCAGAAAAAGGCAGAGGAAGAGAGGAGTGACATCACCACAGCCAAGTGCTCTCTGAAGTGCACCTGTAAGGATAGGAAAGGGCAGAGCTGTGGGACTTTTTAAAGTTAGATTTCTCCGAAATGAATTGTTTCAGAAACAGCCAAAGGGAGCAACTATTACTGAAGGAAGTAGGATTTCTGGTAGAAAAGGAACAAAAAATCTTGATAAAGACTCAAAAGAGAATACTCTGTTTAGCTCTGTACCTCATTTTTTAAATTGGATTACTTGGTTTGTTGGTGTTTAACTTCTTTAGTTCTTTATATATTCTGGATATTAACCCTCTGTCAGATGTAGGGTTGGTTAATATCTTTTTCCAGGCTGTAGGCTGTTGATTTGTTCTGATAACAGTGTCCTTTGCTTTACAGAAGCCTTTCAGTTTCATGAGGTCCCATTTATTGATTGTTGATCTTAGAGCCTGAGCTGTTGGTGTTCTGTTTAGGAAGTTGTCTCCCATGCCCATGAGGTCAAGGCTCTTCCCCAATTTTCTTCTAACAGTTTTAGTGTGTCTGGTTTTATGGTGAGAATAATGGATGGCAGAGAAACACTTAAAGAAATGCTCAACATCCTTAGTCATTCAGGAAATGCAAATCAAACCACCCTAAGATTTCACCTCACACCCATCAGAATGGCTAAGATCAAACACTCAAGTGACAGCACATGCTGGAGAGGATGTAGAGAAAGGGGAACCCTCCTCCATTGCTGGTGGGAATGTAATCTTGTAAAATTACTTTTCAGAAAATTAAGAATAGTACTACCTCAAGATTCAGCTATACCATTCCTAGTGATAGACCCAAAAGATGACCCACTATTCAATAGGGACATTTTTGTAACAGCTCTATTCATAATAGCCAGAATCAGGAAACAACCTAGATGTCTCACAACAAAGGAATGGATACAGAAATTGTGGTACATTTACACAATGGAATGCTACTCAGCAATTAAAAACAAGGAAATCATGAAATCTGCAGGCAACTGGTAGGAACTAGAAAAGATCATCCTGAGTGAGATAACTTACAAGCAGAAAGACACAAATGATATATACTCACTTATTCACTTATAAGTGGATACTAGCCATATTATATAGGATAAACATACTAAAATCTATATTCCTAAAGAAGCTAAACAAGGAAGACCCTAGGAAAGATGCTTAATCCTCATTCAAAAGGGCAAACAAAATAGAGATTGGAAGTAGGAGAAGACAGGGAACAGGAAAGAAGCCTTCCACAGAGGACCTCTGAAAGACCCTACCCACCAGGGTATTGAAGGAGATACTGAGACTCATAGCCAAACTTTGGGCAGAGTGTTGGAAGAAGAGGGAGACATAAAGACCTGGTGGGGACAGGACCTCCACAAGAACAACAGGCAAAAATACCTGGGCCCAGAGGTCCCTGCAGAGACTGATACTCCAACTAAGGGCCATGCATCAAGAAGACCTAGACCCCCTGTTCAAAGGAAGCCCATTGGCTGATCAGTTTCCAAGTAAGTTTCCTAGTAAGGGGTACAGGGGCTGTCTCTGACATGAAATCAGTGGCAGGCTCTCTGATCACCTCCCCCTGAGGGAGGCCCAGAGAAAGATGACGTAGTCAGCCTTGATGAGACCTGATAGGCTAGGGTCAGATAGAAGGGGAGGAGGTCCTCCCCTATCAGGGGACTAGGGAAAAGACACAGAGGGAGAAGACGGAGGGGGTGGGACTCAGAGGAGACAAGAGAGGGTGCTGCAGTGGGGATACAAAGGGAATAAATTGTAACAAATAAATACGCAAATAAAATTAAATTAAAAAAAAAGACTCAGAAAGAGAGAGGAGTCTCTGGACATTCAGATGTTTGGGCTTTAAGATCCAAAAACTCTGGAGCCACTTTGGACAGTGAACCTAAGTCAAAAGTAACTTGAGGGACCAAGAAAGGTGCAAAACTTCCAAAGAAGGGTGAAGACATTGTACACACCAGGCAATTAAGAACAAGAAGTCACCGGAAGAGTGGAAATATGTCGCATGGACATTCAAGAAGGAAAAAAATAAATTGACTTAGTGATAAATTCCAGTGTGATTCTCACCTCCAGCGTGAAGGTGAACTGTAAATAATACTGCCCGTCTTTAAGTAAGGACGCGTTCCTGGTTATACTTTCTCCAAACTCCAATGGACAGCATGAAGGGGATCACGAGGGATCGCAGAATAACCCAGGATAAAAGTTTGGGGTGGGCTTGAGGAGGCAGAAGTGCTGCCCTCTGTCCTTCACAATAAAGCTTTAAAGTGAAAGAAAGAAAGAAAGAAAAGAAAGAGGGAAAGGAAGGAAGGAAGGAAGGAAGGAAGGAAGGAAGGAAGGAAGGAAAGAAGGAAGGAAGGAAGGAAGGAAGGAAGGAAGGAAGGAAGAAAAAGAGAAAACCAAGAGGCACAGATATTTATCTGGTTTCAAAATCTTTTGCCAATGTGCCTCAATCCTTTTAGAACAAACTAGAGCAATTTGATTCACCTCTCTTACAAATGCATTACAGTGTCATTACAACATGCAAATGTTATGCAAGAGTAATGGTGTGACATTGAAGTATTTTATGATGGCCACAGTAAATGTTAATTCCTAAAATATATAAATGTAAAAAAATATACAGCGTGTGTCAGGTAGAAAATCATAGAAATAAAGAAATATGTAAAAATATTTCCCTAAAGATGTGCAGACCACTAAATAATGAATAATTAGACAGTATAGGCAAATCAGCATGCATGTGTAAACTATTTTTAGAAATTGCAGGAGACAGAGAGGCATAAATATATAATAAATTTTTAATTCACCAAAATGTAATACTCATCTAATTTGCATAGTAATTCCTCAACTAATCACATACAACAATTGTTAAAATATTCTTAACTCTAAAAGCAAGTTATTTGGGTACAGGTCACCTTCTAAAGCTTCAAAGGACCCTAACATACTCCTAGAACTCTCCCCAGTCCTTGTGGGCTGTAGAACTTTAATTTGGAGTCTTTGCCCTTGTGAATGGAGGATGTACTTTTATGGATAGGAAGAGAAAAGCAACCAAAGGTTATTACAGGTAATATTTCAAAATAAAGGAAAACATGCATTTCTAATTTATCATTTGGACATGGAAACTGAAGGAGTTATAAATATACAATCAAAATTCTATTCATACCAGCAACAATCAGCAAAATAGCATGCAGTAACAGTTTACCATTAGGTGGCTGATTACCTAATTCTGACTTAATGGGCCTTGAACATAATTTTTCCTACAATTCTTCAGAGAACACAATACAACTTCATTCTAACATTAGGAAAGATTTCAACATGTAGCAGCAGGAGAGACAGCCTAAAACTCCTTCTCCATTTCCTTAATTCATTCACTTAAGAAATACATTTTAATGATTGCTTTTTGTTGGACACTATATCAAAAACATTGGCAGTCTGAGGAGCCAGTTAAGGAACGCATCAGGTGATTATGTTAGGCTCAGAAAAACATATGGCACAATGAGTGGATCGGAGAGCTCTCACAGCAGATGAAAAGGTTGAGGAGAAACCACTGCATAACAAAAAACAGGAGTCATTTCCTTCCAGGGGACAGCAGGAACGAAAGCAAGAAATGCAAAAATTATATACAGAAACTAGATACAGAGTGATACACCTAGAGTGTGGATTATTGACAGGGAAATGGGAAATGATGGCAGATAAAACAATAAGCAGTAGAGGAAAATAAAGACTCTATTTAAAGCCTAGCAGCTCTTCTTTTAAAATACAGTATCAAAAGACCAACAATAATTTTTGGTCTGTTGCAAAGTGGTCATCCTATATGTGAAAGGTTCTATATGCACACAGTAAACTGAAAAGAAGCAAGCCACAGATGTGGGCTATGGTTATGGAACAATTCTAAAAGTACAAGAAAGACATCAACAAATCCTCAACTATAGATATTGTGAAACATCATTTTCTGGTATAATGAACCATTATAACCATCTAAAATTTTGAGTGACTGATGGGATAAGTTTATCAAAGGTTAGAAATTACATAATTAGATGTTTTGTCCTTTGAGTGAAGTAGTTGTACCTTAAGAATAATTCACGCCTCTGATTAACAGTTCACTCACTTGCTGATAAGCTTCATTTCAGAGTTAAAGCACTCTGCCAACATGTGCACAGAGATGTGGACTCATAATAACCTGAAAGGGCCTTAGGTGATCTCTCCTACAACACCTTCTCACTGTAGACATGAAAATTTGACTTACAGAAAATACATGCTTACCTCAAAATTTATGAAACATTTGTGATGGCAGAAGATATTAAATTTCATAATGCTTGTCAACCAAAATGGTCACAACCAATTTGAAAATAATACTAGCTATCAAACGCAGCTTCTGTAGATCATGTTTTTAAAAATTGTTGGCATTTCACACTAAGAAACCACAGGGTTAATATCTTTGAGACAGTTTCTTAGTAATCTTCTGCTCTGACATGGAACTATGATAAGAGACAAATTTTTGAGTGCAGAATTTAGTATAAAAAATGGCATGTTCTTACCATGATCTTCTGAAGAGACTGGTGACCTAAAAAGATAATATAAACATGATAAATATTTTATGTATGATAACAATAGGTATAAATAATTTTATAGAAATTATATAGTCAAAATTCTGTTAAGATGGGGCTGGAGAGCTGATGGTTCAGTAGTTAAGAACACTTGTTATTATTTTAGAGGGCCTAGGTTTAGTTCCCAGCATCTACATGGTGGTGTACAGACATCCTTAAATCCAGTTCCAAGGGTGCTGACACCTTCTGTGGCCTCCATAGGTACCAGGCACACACATGGTATACATACATACATGCAAGCAAAACACTCAGACACATTAAATAAAAAATTAATAAATAAATCTTAAGAAAAAGTCAGTTAAGGAGAAACTCAGTATAGTAGGTATAATTAATGTACTTGTTAAAAGGTAGTTCTAACCAATAGCACTTCCATACTATCTAGATGGATTGAATATTTTGGGTTACTATAATGTCAGCAACTTAGGTATGGTGTTAGTAGGCTGTAACAAATTTAGTTAAGTCTGAACTTATCTTGGATTAATGAGAATCCATTGAAATATGTTGTCAAGTGAGACATAATGTCCAAGCCCAAACACCTAGACCAAATGCCAAACACACAAATGTGTGCTAGATTTTATTTTCGATATTTTAAAGATGTAACAGGAGTAAAAGAAAATGGACACACAGTTATTATTTTCCTGTTTCTGAAACTCTTCATGAAATTTAATGTTTATGTGAGCTTAAGACAGACCTTCTGCATGATAATCTAATATCACTAAACCTATGAGAATCAGGAAAAGACCAAAAACCACTGGAACCTCACAAATATTATAAACCAGTAACTTTTACATATCACCTATAAGTTTAGCCCTAACTATCACAGTCATATATGGAACATCACCTCAACCATAAAAACATTTCCCCACTGTTCACACCCGTAGTGGTATGAATGAAAATGGGAGTCCTTTCAAAGATGGACTAGTTGTTGAAGCAGTGTTAAACGATGTGAGAATCCATGCTACTGCTGGCCTTGATCTACTGATGAGCAACATCACTGTTATCCTGTGAGTACACAGCAATGGTTGCACACATCACAGTAATGGAAAGAAAATTTGACCATCCACTAGTGCAAACTGTTAACCCATTTCAGCCTCATGAGCCTTTTCAAGTAGAATTTGCACATGAAAGAGATAGTTCCAAGATTTGGTGGGGAAAATAATAGTGTCCAAGAGGCACTAGAAGAATAATGAGCAGGAATCGTCACATCACTAAGTCATCGTTACCCAAGAAACACCTCCCCTGTTGGAACTTATTTATAAGCCTCTTAAAGTACAAAGCACTCAGATGTTGCACTGTCCACACACTGGTTTTTGTAGGTTATTACCTCCTAGCAATGTGGAAGCATGTTATAGTTAGAAAAAGTAGGACCTTTCTTCACATTTGTTGAATTGTATGTATTTCGGTACCACCATGTTGATGTTTAGAATCAGATACATTCTAAGGCTCTCCAAAAGTGATCATGTTACCTTCAAATGACCTTAAGGAGAAGGGTCTGCTTCTGAGCATCCTAAGAGACAAAAGATGCCTGCGGCATCCAGCAATAGAGATACCCATATCTGTCTTAGCAGGAACAGTAATTAAACAGGGAATGTGTTGAATAGAAGGTAAAATGAAATTAAAAGTTGATTCTAAGGAACAGAGATTGGAAACAGTATGTGCAAGTGAAGTTGCCTGGGGTATGAAAGATGAGTCAGCAACAAAAGAACATGTTCTGTTTTTTTTATGGAAAGTAAGCAAATAGATATTTACAATCAATTTCTGTAGGAGAATGAGAAAAAAGGGAAACCCATGTCCATGGCCTCCTGCATGGCTCAGGTGAAGCCCTTGAGGCACATTCTTTTCTGCCTTTCTGCAAAACATTTCACACTAAATCTGAAAAAGTCCACATGTCTCTGTTAAAGTCTCAGGGGGATGCAATCTGAAGTATGTCCAGGCAGCAAGGACAAACTATCAGTTTCATAGTGTTTTGCAAGGATTAGTCTTGTCAGATTTCTGTGGCTGAATGTCTCCCACACTCCAGGACGTGGGGAGTTTGAAGACATATGGAGTATTTCAGCCCTCACTCAGCATTTCACCTTTCACTGCAGAATGTCACCAGCTTATACGACTGAGCCATGTACATCATCCATTTAGGCTGAAAATGGGCAAACAAAGTTTCACAGAACTCAGCTCAGGAAAGAAGAAATATCCTGCAATGAGCAGTATAAGCAGTTGTTTTTAAAAGAGGCATTGACTCTCAGGAATTGATCATCTTCCTGAGAGCCGAGCCCAGCAGCAGAGGCACACAGGAAAGCTCTGTATTTACTCTTCCCACTCTGCCTGAGAGACACAGGCCACAACTTATTTAAGTTATTTCCATGTACACAGTCTTAAAGGTAGATGCTGCCTTCACAGTGGGAACTATTACTAACATTTACTATTTCAACAATGTAGATTCTCTTCTACATCGTGGCAGATCTCCTCTCCTGATCAATAGTCATTATTGTGATCTACAGAATAGACATGTTTTGTTATGTTTTATTGCTTTGTCAGTAGTCTTTACATTCTTATTTCATTCAAATTCAGGAAATTTTTAAAAAAGACAACAGGAAAACCCAAAGTAGAATCAAAGACTGCATTTTAAATTTATTAATTAGTTTTATTAAACCTAAATTATTATCATTCATGCTGGAGTCTTTTAATTTATTTGATTTAATGTATGTAGCAAGCTCCCAAATGTTTGTCCCACATGAAGTGATGGAGAAACAAAAAAATAAGTATCAGAAAAGTTATAATCTACTGAATAATTTAAAAAACAACTTATAACATAATGACATAACATAGAACATATGCTCATCACAGTGAAAAGTATAACAATAAAAATGGATATGAAGGAAAAGGGTAACAGGGTAAAGAGATCAGTCATGTCCCCCAACAATAAAACAAACAAACCCTAAAGGTCAAAGCCATCTTGACCCAGCTTTAGGGAATTAATAAAAGTTCATTAAGTAAGTGAGAGAAAAATTCTAGACAGAAGCAATGGGTACATAAAACAGCCAGAACTGACATTTCTTAGGCGTTATCAGAAACATAAATAACTCAGTGCTGCTGACACACAAAGGATGATAAAACCCATGACTGGGGGAGTTAGGCCATTCCATCTGGAGCCTATAAATCTATTTCTAAGTGTCTGGAATTTACTTTCTAAAATAAATAGAAAAAAATGTTTGAAAGTCCCATATTCTGGTTTCTATTTTTGAATGATATAAAGAGCACAGAGAGAAGATAAGCTCAGGGTTATTGTAAAACTTCCTTGTCAGGAAGAAGGAATAAAAACGTCTGTTTTTTGATTCTCCTTGAAACCCATGAAAAATAACAGATGATAGAAACCAATAAAAACATTGTTTAGTAATCTAGCTGTTTATGAGAGAAACTGCCCTCTATGAAGAGGAATCACCAAATAAAGTAAAAACTGGACTTCGCTTCAGGAGAGCAGGCATGACTTCAATAAGCTGTGAGGACACAGTGACACCATAGACCATAAAAGCCCCTTTGAGCTGAGATGGCCTGATCCTGAGGCATCGGATCAAGCTCCAAAAGAGAGTACTGATTAAAACAACAAAAAGTCTGAAAACAAGTAACCCAAAGTCAACCTTCCTACAATTATCTACCCCAAACCAGAAGTTCTGGAAAGAACTTACTCAGCAAAAATATCACAAGTCATCAAAAAGCCACCATGGATCTACAAAAACACAAATGTCAACAGAACATACTTCAGAGATGAAGGCATGGAGAATTTGAGAATGGTTATAAACTGGCATGGCACCCGGAAATTGAAAAAGTGAAAGGAGTGGTGAGTTGGGACAGAGAGCCTTTGAGAAGCCCAGAAAGGAATGTAGTGACCAAGATACACAGGGATGCAAGAGAGGACAGACAGGCTTGCCCAGCCTTTAGCTAGCACATTAGAAAGAAAGAGCAAAAAGTCTATCTGTTGCCACAGTAAAGAGAAAAGTAGCATAAGAAGTAAACAACTTAAAGTTCCAAAATATAAAACACTTTTTAAAGTGTCCCACCATTACATGGATAAATTTTTATTTTAATTTATCTTTTATTTAGTGCAGACATAAGGAGTTTGGATTCTTCTTAAAATTTATTTATTTATTCTTCTCTCATATATTACATCTGGACCACAGTTTTCCCTCCTTCCTCTCCTCCCAGCCCCTCACCTACCTCTCCTTTTTCCAAGACCTGAGACCCAAGAGACCCCCTGCTCCTCCTCCATTTCCCTTCAGAAAAGAATAGGCCTCCCAGAGATATCAAACCATGGCATGCCAAGTTATAATAAGACTAGGCAATGTTTGAATTCTTAAAGCAATTTTTTAAAGTAAATACGTGCTGAAGGCACTTTCAGGCAATATTACTAGATGTCTTAGGCTTTCAGTTTATTCTCTAGGATAGAGGTTTTCTACAGAAAAGTGGGACTATTCAAATTTGATCTTTTTAGAAAGTGAGGAAGGCAGAATACATGTTCATGGCTACCCAAGATGAAATACTGATTCAATACAATTCCAAAGACACTCTTTACATATATTATAAACACAATCCTAAAATTCATATAGAATCATGAATAAAGAATGTCAGTAAACCAAGGCAATCTTAAGCAAAATGAACAAAGCTGGAGGCATCCCACCACTTGACTTTAAAATACGACCCTCTATTTGACATGGCTGCATAAACAAGACTGGAACAATAGCAATACCAATAGACATGCTAACATGGAAAGGGAAATTTTTCATGGGGTGTCCAAAACAAATACAGGCAGCTAAAGACTGTTTGGAGTAGGAGAATTAGCCACTTCCATAGTTGAGCAGCCTAACTGGTCATCTAACACACAGTGATCAGCCCTTAAACCATATGTACACAAACAAAAATGAGCTCAGAAAATTGTATTTATTATTTTTTTCATACACACATACATATATGTAACAATAGTAATTTAAAAATATATAAAAGAAGCTATCAGTTTGACATGGAGGAAGCAGACCTAGAAGGTGCTGGAGGCAAGAAAATAAAGGGTTAAGTAATATAATCCTACTTATATTAAAATGTATAAAAATAAATTTAGAAAGAAAAGTATGTTACAAAGATATAATAAGCAAAACAGCATGTAGTCTCTATATAAACAGATGCATAGACCCAGAAATGGAACAGATTAAGAATAAAGATCATAAGTAAAGACACATTGTTCACCTCACTGATTTACTTCAAAGGCACCAAGAAAATGACACTCTTTAATAAGCGACTCTTGGAAAAATAGAAATTTACATATAAAAGATTGAAATTAGATTATTTCTTTATAGAAAGAGTCAATTCAATATTCCATGAATGTGCAACTAATCTGTGTTTAACAAAAATGTATTTTAAAAACTCTAATGGGTTAAACACATAAATGCAATGCCCCTAAAACACAAACTTACTAGAAAAAATGTTAATAAGAAGTGTCCTGACAGTGACAAGAACAATGTGTTCTCAATAGAACCTTAAAAGCAATAGAAACAAAAGCAAAATCAGAAAAATGGAATTGTATCCCATCGAAAACATTCTGTGCATCAAAGGAAACAAGTAACAGACCAAAGAGCTGACAAGTGATCAAGTATTTGCAAACTATTATTTGATAAAGAGTTAAAACCTGCAATGAATAATAAAAAATAATAGCAAAACAACAACAACAAAAGAATCACCTAAGTGAAAGTTCATAATTGGCATTTCTCAAGAGACACAAATGACCAAAAGGAAACAGGAAAAAAAACTGCTCAGAATCACTGGTCATCAGGAAAATGAAAGCCAAAAGCCAAAACCACAAGATCTTACTCCTGTTAGAGTGGCAACAAAGTATGCAAAAAGTTAACAGTGGTGGCAAGGAGGGAGAGAGAGAACTCACATCAATGGAGGTTGTCAAGAAGTCTAAAGGAATCCTGGGTAAAGGACATGATCCACAACTGGGCAAACTGTAGCAAATAAGCGACCATGGGATACACAGAACCACTCTTCTATACTGAAGGCTCAGAGACACTGCAGAAGAGGATCCAGAATGACTGTAGGAACCATAGGACCAGAAGGGATTGACTGTATAGTGCCTTCTAGACATATCAGTGGAGCTCCAGAGGGACACAACAATGCGGTAGACAGAGGATCATACCATTAATCGGTACTTTTTAAATTTTAGATTTATATTTAAACTAATAAAGACATGAAAATTAAAACAAAAAAAGAATTCTTAAAGCAATTTTTAGAAAAGCAAATATGTGTTGAAGGCTGTAGGTAATATCTCTAGACTTCTAGTGGACTGAGTTTATTCTCTGAAATAGAGGGTTTTCCATGAAAAAGTGTGAATATATGAAATTATTTAACTATATGCTTTTGTAATGTATCATTGTACTTGATTTTTCTATATAAATAGGAATCTAAGGGAATGAGAGCTAAGACATATCCTGACCATTGGCTACTGTACTGAATAGTGCTGTATCTGGACCTAGTCACTTCTAAGATCAAAGACCATTCTTAAGCCATCCACAAAGTTCTGCTCAAAACCTGTCTTTCATATGGGTCAGCCACAAGGCCTAAGGAAACCGAAAACGACATATATCTAATTTCCAATGAGCAAATAGCAAAAAAGGGTTAAACCCTGAAGGCAGATATCCTTTAACAGTGCAGTACTTCCTGTTCCATTCCATTGCTTTCCATCAAGATTCCAAGAGAACTCGGAGCTGAAGTAATAGATGTCATGACTATTCTAGTCTTTAGAATGTTGCATGATGCTTTGCTAGCAATAGCTTTTAAAGATAAGCACTTGTAGTAGCTGCTATGAGTTTCATTAAACTTTTAAGATTTATAAATTTATATATTTTAAATGTCAGTATCGAAAATCTGTTTTTTAAGCCTCAATACAATGTTCACTTTCTCCTCGTTTCATAGCTTTTGTTTTAAAGCATCCATAGCTTTCCTGCTTGGTCCTTCCTCAGGATATTTGCATCATTTCCTCCCTTAGAAACTGGATGTCAACACAAGATGGACTGGATGAATACTAGAAGCCTACCCCACACATTTCTATTACTTTTCAAAAAGAATTGTCTACAAAATAATGCCTGTCTCTCTTCTCAGCATCCCCAACATAAATAAACCATCAAATGCTGGGAGATCATCAGAATGATGGGGCTCCCCACACTGAGATGAGCTTGAAATAAACGTTCAAGATGGCTATGAAAGCTGCATCTGAGACACAGAGTGGAAATTATATTCTGAGAATACTTAGAAGTGAGATATTTTTCTAAGACAATAGACGGTAGATGGGGTGGGAAAACTCCAAGGTAGTTATACAGACTCACAAGCTTGTCTGGTATAACCAAACTGTAACAGAAAACAGCAGGGTCCTTAGGTGAGCTGGAACATGCATTTCCTCTACATGCAGCCCAGTGAATAAGTAAACTAGTCTTAGCAGCAAAATTCATGCTAGGGAATGAAGCAGAGTGTATAGCACACATTTCCTTGCATGTACCAAGAACAATTTTATTAAGTCCTTTCTCATGCTCTCCACTACTCTGTACCTGCCAGGTGAGCACTGTAGCTAACATAGTGCTTCCTATAGGACTGGGTTGATTACACATCCTCTTCAGTGCACGCCTTTGATTCCAACACTGGGAGGCAGAGGCAGACAGATCGCTGTGAGTTTGAGGCCATCCTGGTCTACAGAGTAAGTTTCAGGACAGCCAGGGTTACACAGAGAAGCCCTGTCTTCAAGAAAACAATCTATGAGGGTCTTATTTGGCTTATCAACTCTCCATTTTCTTGCCCAACTCATCTTTTCTTCTCCTGCTTTTTCTTCCTTTTCCTGACCACAGTCCTGAGGGCTTCCCAGGCTCTCCTCATCTACATTTCTCACACTTTGGTAAAATGCAGTCTTTTTGTAATAAAGCCCACCACATAGGACTGCTCTGTTACTATAGTAAATTTTCAGAAATATCTGAGCCTTGACAGTTGGTGTCATGCTTTAGAAAGTATTCTGGTTCTCTGTGAGACCTAAGATGCCTTAAATGGAAACCAATTTTGCATGGGACACACCTTCCAGTCTGATTTTCAGGGTCCGTTTTCATGCTGAAGAAATGCTGTCTTTGTGTTCCCACTGTTCCATTGTGAAAGGATACTGCTGCACAGACTTTCCGATGTCCGGAGACTGCAGATGGGCAAAAAGCTTCATATAAATCAAGGAAACCTAGGTGCACCTTAATGTATTTTAAAAGTGGATTCTCTCCAGACAACAGTTTCTTCACTTGAGCTTCCTCCAAAGGTCTCTGTTGCTTGCCTATTTCTAGAAAACACCACTCCATGGGACCACACTGAAGACGTGGTGAGAAACAGTGAGCCAGTAGATCCAAGGTACAACTTTGCCACCATTACACTGGCCCAGGGCATCTATAATTGAGGATGGGGAGAGCAAAAGTCCTTTGCAACTGAGAGTCTCCATCAACTACATAAACCCCTCTTTGTCTGCTTTTGTTCCTTGTAATTATGCTCATTTCTCTGAAACAATGAACAAAGCACAGAATGAGAGCAAGGATGAAAGTTACGGCAGCCACACAAAGTGGCATTGAGAGCAGAGAGACAAACACACTCTATTCAAGTGGTCACAAACCCCCTCATGGACAGCCAGAGGGCTTCAAAGGTAACATTCACTCCTCACACAGGGGAAGGGCAGAGAGAGGGGGTGGGGAAGCACAGAGATGGGCAACGTCAAGGAGGTAAAAGTCCCAAAATTTACATCACAAACACTGGCAGGCTCTTCAAGTAAGGTGGATATCCACTCCCTTTTTTTTCATTACTACTCCACCTTTAAGATTTTCTACCCAAATGCATCCCTGGATGACCTCTGTGTGAGCTGTGTTTAAAATATATGGTTTGTTTTTAAACTAAATATGCATTTATACATATTAGGCTTTTTAAAAAGTAGTCATTTCGCCAATAGATTGTACAATCTGCTCCTCTCTGCTGAATACTCTCTACAGTCAGTTTGTGGGGGCCCCCCGAAATGCCCTTTGAATTGGAATGTTACTGCCACCTACCGTTCTTCAGGAAGGTAAACACAATGAGACAAGAGTTTCTTCAAAGTGAAAGGTGGAGGAAGAATGAAAATTACATGGGCCTTTAGCACAGGAAAGCAATAGATGGAAAAAAGAGGTAGGCTTACCTACTTATTCAGTATAGAAACCTGACCATCATACTGCATGTGAGTATTTTAAGCCTGTGAGGACTTGGTGTAGGAATCAGTGTTTGCAGAGATGCATGTTACTGTGCTTCTTAAAAAGGGAAAAAAAGAACAGAAAAGGTCCAACCCTTAGAGATGCACCCACAGGGAACCAGGGCTGCAGCCTTCAGAAACCAGGCTTATTGGCAGTGCTTGGGAAGCCCTGACTAACAGCTTGGCTTAAGACAAACATCTGTTTGCATTTTGGGAAGATGTAGATTATTTTATTTAAAATTTTTATCACTTTATTTACATTGAAGGGGGGGCACTACACACAAATTGAAGTTAGATGACAGCTTTGGTTAGCTGGTTTTTCTCCCTGTACTATGTGGGTACCAGGAATGAAACTCGAGTCATCAGACTTGGCGACAGTGCTTTTTTATCCTCTGAGCTACCACTGGCCATTGTGAAGTTTTTCAGACCAGACATGGAACCCTGAAGCTCTGGACTACACAGGCTAACTGGGGCCATGGGGCTTCTAAGGAAGGTCATCTCACACAGTCATGATCAGGATACTTAACGTCTATGTTGGGCTGTCCAGCCATTGAGAAAGCCTCACCCAGCTAATTACAAAATCCAGGCAAGGACTCTGAACCCAGTTGTACCAAATGGAGAAAAAAAAAAAATAATAGGTAACACTGTAAGCAGTTTCGATTCCCTTCCGATGGTGTTCTATTACGGAGCTGATTCCTGCTCCACTCTCTCCTTAGGAGAGAATGTCCACTGGAATGGAAAGCCTCTGCCTCCTCTCAGCCCTCCTATGTTCAAGAAGAGGGCAGTCTCTCAGTCACACAACACAAAATATGCAGGAACCCTATGAGAAAGTAAAGACCTGAGAACCAGAGTCGGAATAACAGCAAAGTGCCCATAGACTCTGTCTGAGAAGAAATGGGTTGCTTACACAGCATGGTTAAGAGTTTAGCTCCATTCATCCATTAGAAATGCTTAGAAAATGTCCCCAGCACTTTCTGAAGTGGGGATGAGACTAACCACCCACCGAGAACAAGGAAAGGAAGGCAAGGCAGGGTGCCGGTGCACTGCTTGGCATTGAGCATGGGAGTCACAGAGTTTAAAAAAGAGAAAGCATGGTCTCCATCTCCCTAGTTTCAAATTTGGGGTTTCTCACTCATGTTCAGATAGCTTTCTCCAAGTCCCTTAAGAGTTGTGAGCCCAAGGATCACAAAAATTCTCACCCAAAGAGTCACACTCTCATAACCCTCTTCTTCCCATTTCCAGTAGTGACTCCAGCCTATCATATCCTGGACCCCACACCTGAGCATGCCCTCCACCCTGAACACACATTGTTGGGATTCAGGTTTAAAAATGATCAGCTAGTTAGTCATAGTTTATGTCCAATTGCTGCATTTGGGTGGAAAGGATGAAAGCAGCTTAAAGGCTTCCTCCCAGCATAGATAAGAAAAAAAAGTCTTACAGAAGAAATCCTTCATGGCACAGGAAGAGGTAATCAAATCACATTTGACACAAGTTATGGCCCCTTTAGGATGGAATTAGCCTTGATCCTGAGTGATAATTCCTACACTGTCAGAATACCCTGTTGCTATATCCAGTAATGTGGTAGAAATCCCATGGTACAAGGGCTCCACAGGGTATAGATCTGAGAAGAATGAAGTGGCAGCTGCCTCAGCATTGAGTTTTGCTCCCTTTCGGAAAGGGAGAAACAATGTTTTGGACCCCAGTGAAACTGTTCCCACTTTTCTGATAGTGTGGATGTTGCCCTAGAATGCTCTAAAAGGCTATTAATAATTCTAACTAAGGAACTTAGCTCTTTAGAAGAGAGGTACTATCAGTAGTAAAACTAGCATCCTTTGTTATGGGTGGTCACTTTTTTAGCTTGGATACCATCCTCCCAACCCTGTATCCCTACTCCACTTAATCAAACTGATGAGAGCCAATACCATCCTGTATCTCATGGCATGGGGCTGTTCCTAGAGGAGACAAGACAGGCTGTGCATACAACCTCCACTTTCAGCATGTTCTTGCAAACACTCATTTATTTATTTATTTATTTATTTATTTATTTATTTAGCCTAAGAACATTCCAGCTTCTACATGCTGGATGGAGTTATCACTGTCTGGTTTTAAATACCAAAGCAACTTTGCTGCAAAATATCTCTAACATTTTCTGGCTTCTCCTAATGCCTGAAGGCAAACTGTGTTGTGGAAGGTAAAGCTATTGTCTCTGCTCTGCTCTGATTTTATTTTTTATTTATTTTTTGAGATTTTTATTTTATGTTCCTGAATGTTTGCCTGAATTTATGTCTGTACATCACATACATGCAGTGCTCACTGAAGCCAGAAGATGACTTTTGATTCCCTAGGGCTAGAGTTACAGGAAGTTGTGAGCCACCAAGTGGGTGCTGAGAGCGGAAACCAGGCTTCTAGAAAAGCAGCCATATCCCTAGCCCCTCTGGAGGCTTAGTTTTTGAAGGATATTCTTACCAGTCCCTTGGAGTCCCTGTCCACTCTTCTCAGCCTACTAGGTAAACCAAGAAGAAGAAGAAGAAGAAGCGAGCTTTCTGAAATGTCCCACATTAGTCATTTATGACTATCCAGGAACCCATATATGCAGAATCTATAGATAATTAGGATCCTGGGTGCCGACTCATCTTCTCCATTCAAAGAAGATCTAAGTATCTTCAATGACTAAGTAATAAAACCCAAATGTCCAGGAATGTAATGGGAAGCATCTCATGGTATAGATTGCTTGACACAACCTTTCTGGCTACTCCATCTTACCATTGAGGTCCTCAGAGTTGCCACTAACTCCCTGTACCCATCATCAGTACTGTCTACCTTTTAACTTGTGAAATACCTGCATCTCATCTAAGGGATATGGGTATATCTTTATTATTTTACTACAAGCTCTCCCTTGATCAAATATTTTTACATTGAAGTTTACAACATAAAAATGGATTTCACAGCCAGGCAAAAGCACTCAGCAGTTTTCCTATTATTTTGTTGCAATGTGATTAGGGTTAGGTTCACCACCTGTGTGTTTTGGTCTGATGGAGTACCTTTGCTCTGTTGCCCATGCAGGCCTTAAATTTGCCATCTGCTTGCTTCAGCCTCCTGAGCAGCTACTGAGTATAAGCCTCCTGGCAGGCCTGCACCACCAGGACCAGCATGCTTTTTCTATACTACCCAGCATTCATGCATTCAGTCAGTCTTCAAGCTTTACTATATGCTACAGATACAGCACAATGTGTTTGCAGGGACAGAAGTAGCAACAATGTTTGGCCAATCAGAAAGTGTATAGGATTTAAAGAAGCCTCCAGTTGCCTTTTATGCATGTCAAACACTGTTGCTCAGGTGTAAGTAGGTAAGGCTGCACTTTTACAAAGGACAAAAGGACCACTTAACAGCGGTAATGTTCCCAGTGCTGTAATTGTTGGCAAAATTTGGAACTCATAAAACTGGAAAGCCAAAATTTCCTGGCAGCATTTTCAATAAAGTGTGTGTCTGAATGTTGGAGCAAACTTCTCCTAACCCTTTCCCCTTGCAATGCCAGTCAAAACAAGACCTGCTCACAGGGACTCTATAATGGTTAGCCTCCTAAATGAACTTGGAAGCATGACTTGATTTCCCCAAGTTTATAGGACTTCTGTGTGAATATTTTTTTTCTAGAAGTGGTCATAAAAATAATGAAAATATCTTATTAGGTACTTTCTATACATATAGGTAGAGGACATCTTGTTTGTTTGGCTCTCAAAGGTAAGCACTTGAGGATGACAAGGAGGTAAAAGGAGACCACAGGAAGATGTGCTTTTTCTGCATTTTTTTTTCAGATTGGGTGATTATCCAAGGTGAGTAGGACAGACCAGTCAAAGGTGGGCAGGCATGGAACTCAACTATCTTGGCAAAACAGATGCCAGGGATGATCTCTTTTCTGACTGATTCCATCTCACAGCCCAGCAAAAACCACACCCCACTAAGAAGATTAATTTTCTCACTCTTATCTGACTGTGATGCTCAAAGGCTATTCCTACAGTCCAAATCCTCACCCAATCATTCATCTCCCTCTGGGAACCTGGAGCTTTGACAACAAACACAATCCCCGTTTTTCCTTGGGTCAGGTCATAACCTTATGTTTTTACAGGAAAGTGGGGAAAGAAAATAGCCAAGTACCAGGGGGCATGAAGCTATTTTTCTTACATATAACTAAGAACTTATGAATTTTCAAAAATGGGAAGGACTTAGGGTTGTTATCTTGATATCATGATTGTAAACTATATGGAAAAAAAACCCGTTTTTGGTTTAAAATATGATGATTTGTTTTGGCTGTCCCTAAATGTTCTCTCAGTTACAGATTTCTTTAAACATATCCTGGCAAAGTGTGTTCTCTGAGGGAAATTTCTAGTTATACAAAATAAAAGTTTATATTTCCCAGCTCATGTGAAATAGGACAGTAAAATTTGCCTAAGAATCCCTTCAAATTATGCTGCTTTTTAAGCCAATTTTCATTAAGTTTTAAAAGTATTTCTGTCTTCCACATAAGAAAAAAATAAAAGTGGAGTATAAGGGACGGAGAAAATTCTGGTTTCTAGTTTTCTCTTTGTATACATCCATTATGATATTATCAGAAGGAACTGCAACCAATGATTTCTATAAGATTTCCCCATTAAATATAAGCTCTTCAAGGCAAATGTACTTCTTATTTAGGCTAATATCTCCAGCACCTATTATGGACACTGAAGGGGACCAATATTGATTGGTTCAGCAGTTGAATGTGTTTCCCAGGAGTAAAATTAAATTGTAAATCAGACTTCACTCAAGCTTGCTTACAGTGACTCTTGTCGGAGAATGAAATATTCTGCCAATCGCAGAGATCCATCAGCCTTGACCAACTGATAAGGTCAAGGTAACTGATAATGTAAGAGATAAAGACTTAGACATGAGCATTCCCATGGCTTCATAATAAACTTAATGTCACTTCTTATTAGTGTCAGGCTATATCCTGTCCTTCGGCTGTATAATACAGTTTCACCCTTGTATCTTAGACCAGGGCCAAAATAGTCCCTTCTTACTTAAGTGAAATTCCTTCATCTTGAACCTTCCAGGCTTAGGATTTAAGAATAATAATATGTTAATATAACATATAATATAATGAATAAATGCATGTCTTTCTATCAATATAGCAAAAATTTTTGCTCATAAAGCAAAAATCTGAAATCTGGAATATTGTTGTTACTCAGAAGCTAAATCCATCTCTGGGCCCTGTGCCTGCCGACTCCTGATGAACTCAAATGTTACTCTTCACTATTTCCAGAGAGCTCATAGCACACTGGAGTTTTCATTTCCTTTTTTGTCTCATGGATGCAGTGATGAGCACTCCAAATAGACTGCTTGATAAATTTTTAGTCTTCCCTCAGAACAAAATACAGTCTCACTAAAGGTAATTGTTGAGAAATTAATGATAAGGACAAAAATGTATTTATATTATATTATGAAACAATAAGATCTCATACAGTTCACACTAACTTGCTATGTAGCTAAGAAGGATCTTGTACTTCTGCTTTTCCTGTCACCAACCCTGGGCACAACACATGCTAAAGAGGTGTTGTTATGGAACTCAGCATTCTGTACACGCTACACCAGGGGGTCTATGCACTGGGCTACAACCCCATTTACATGCTATTTTAAATAAACTTTCTTAGACACAGAAACCCTCTTGTTAAACTTAAGGCAAATTCATTACAATCCTGACAGAAAATTGTGTCAGTCACCTCTTGCAATTTATTTCAAAATCAGTTCTTCAACATTGTCCTTTACTCTGTTCTCAGGTTTTGAAGGATAGTGTACATCCTGTGCATCTTTCCTTGGAATCAGAGTCCCTCCTGGAGGACCTCTGGGTGCATAGGTATGTTCATACCTACCCGCAAATTCTCATGATGCTGAATGGAAACAATGTGAACTCAATAAGATACAGTAGAGACAAAAATAGAGTTCTTCCTGTTCATGACTTCATTCTCATCATCCTTGAAGAAGGATGGAAAATGATGTGTCTAAGAAACTAAGTGTTCAAACAATGAGGAAATACTGAGAAGATACATGGGTGCGTGGGCTGGAGAGATGGCTCAGAGGTTAAGAGCACTGGCTGCTCTTCCAGAGGTTCTGAATTCAATTCCCAGCACCCACATGACAGCTCACAACTGTCTGAAACTCCAGATCCAGATCCTCACATGGACATATAGGCAGGCAAAATCACTAGTGTACATAAAATTTAAAAAATTAAGAAATAAAGATACATGGGTACTTTGGGGTGGTGAAAAGCCTTGGAGTGACATGATTTCTGTGGTAGAAGAATGAGCTGGGGCAAACTGGGCACTAGTCTTCTTTTCCCCATCCCTTCTAGAATACCGACTCTCTCATTTATGTTCGCAAAGAACCAACTTTTTCGGTGTAATTCTTAGTCATTTATTTTGTCTTTTTCTTTTTGCTGTTGGCTTATGTGTTTATATTTACTGTTTATCTCTCTTCCTATGTCTTTATTTTCTAATTAATTGATTAACTTTACATCCTGACTGCAGTACCCCTGCCTCCTCTTCACCCAGTCCTTCCCCTTCACTGCCTACCCTCGCTTCCCAATCCACAACTCCTCTATTTCTCTTCAGAAAAGGGGAGGCCTCCCATAGATATCAACCAGTCTTAGCATATCAAGTTGCAGTATGTCTTTATTCTTTACTGAGATTCTCCTGTCAAATGAAATACTTTACATATTTGTATACAATAACATTTATTGATAAATAATTTAGTCACAAATTACTGTGTGAATGCTATTTTAATGTCAAAATTCTGATAAATAATATTTATCAGCTTTAATAATTTTTATTTGTTCTTCAGGAATCAGCTACTTTATAGCATCAAGATGCTGAAATTAAACCTTTTTGTCTCCATGTGGATTAAGGCTTTAAAGCTGGACTAGTGGACGCCAGTCTCATTGTAATAGTTCCTCATGTACTTTCCATGTATTCATTCCTAAATATTTCCACTGTGCAGATACTTTACAATATTGATAAATTGTGAATATATACATATATACAGTATATATATATACAGAATATATATATACATATATATATATATATGTTCTGTAGCACAGAAAGACATTTATCAAGATGCTGCAACTTGGAGAGAAAAAGGGTTTATAAGGTTTATACTTCAAGGTCACAGTTCATCATCAAGGGATGTCAAGACAAGAACTCAATCAAGGGAGTGAAGTACAAACATGGAGAAATGTTGCTTTATGGCTTACTTACTTACTTTTCTCTGGTTTATGCTCAGTTAGCTTTCAGCCCAAGCTCACCTACCCTGGAATGGTACCACCCACAATGGGCTAGGTGCTCCTACATCACTTAGTACAAAAAGACACTACAATGAGTGCTCTGTGTCCAAGGATTCGACCAAAGATTTAAAAAACTATTTCAACAAAATATGTTTGTAAAGAAGATGTATGGCTCTTGTCCTTCTCTAAATAATACAGCACACAACTACTTATGGAGTGTTTATCTCTTCATATCACATTAGGGAGGGCATAGAATAGAGGTGGGCTATATGCAAACACTGAACCACTTTGCACAGAGGTGAGTACACAGTTCAAAGGGAAACGAAGAGTTCATTCTGACATAAGCTGTAATGGGAAGTGCTACATGTATTTGCAATTCTTGGGAAGAATGTCCATCCACTACTTTAGAAACAGCGGCTTCATATGTTATGATGTGTATGTCAATATGCTCTCTAGAGAACACTCTGACCACAAAAGCCAAGACTGAGATAAAAGTCCACTCTCTGGAAATCACAGATATATACTGAAACACTCAGCTTGTCTGTGAAGACTTGATATTTAGTTCTGCAGATAATTAAAACTCTAATCTTCCAATAAGTCTGCACACAGATAGATAGCCACTTATTTATCTATTCACGGATGGCTGAGTCATCCCTGTCCACAAGCCCTAATTCTGTACAAAAAGGAAATAGAAAAACATTCTGAATTGTAAGCAATCAAAATGCCACCTGAAACCAACAACACAGTTTAATTAAAAAGAGAAAATCCATAGCAATTCATTTCTTCCTTTCTCTTCACATAAGAAAATAAGAGGTAATACAGGGAAGTAATTAAAATGAAGTCTCTTTTTGCCCTCAGGGTGCCTGAGTAGAACCTTTGCCAATGAAATAATTAGCTTGAGATTTCTCATTTTCCTCCCTTTGTCCTGGGGAAATTGCTTCCGGTCTTTCTTTAGAAACAATGCAGTGTGTTGACTCCTTTTTTAACTGGGGGGGGGGGGGCTTCTAAGAAGTTTAGTAATCGTGTTATTCTGTGGAAAGGTAAGATTGACTGTTATAAAGCCAGTGTCGCTATTTGATTAGAACCCTTTACTGGATTGGAAAAAAAAAAAGGTTATTTCATAAATGGTAGAGTACTTCTATAACTTCTGTGATTGGGTGATTGTCCTGAAGTTAAAACTAGGTACAAACGAGTTTAATTGTGACCTCAGAGTGTACTCTAAAATGTGTTCCTGCAACAAATTATGGGCAGACAAGATGATTCACTCAGCACCAACTATCAACCTCTCTGCAAAACTCCAAGCTGCATGCTACTTTCCCAACTGTGATCATACCTGAAGAGGAAGAATGCTACGGTGCTCACTTATACCCAGGAGTTGTGTTTGTTTACCCATACATGCCACACACACACACATGAATAACGCCTGGCTGGCCCCAGCTTCCTTTATGTCATCTTAGAGAAGGAAGCGTTGATTGTAGCTCACAGTTCCAAGTTACATCTATCACTCTGGGAAAGTCTTGGGGGGAGGACCTGGAAGTAGTTGTCATATCACATCCACACTCAAGATTAGAGAGAGATGAATTAATGTATGCATGCTGACTACTTAGCTAACTTTCTTCTCTTTTATAAACTCCAAGACTCAAACTCAGGAAATGTTACTGCCCATTTTTAGACTGGCTCTTCCCACATCAATTACTATAGGAAAAATTTTTCATAGTCAGGCTTATAGGCCAACAATCTAGACAATGCCACACTGAGACTCTGTTCCCGGGTGGTTCTATATTATGTCAAGGTGACAATTAAAACTATCACACCACTGTAGGACAAAAAAAAATCTATGGAGCAATGTTGCATAAAGTACATATATACATTCAGAAACTGAGATAAAGCAGCCAATCCCAGTGGTCACACAATGAAAGCCTGTGTGTCCCTTCCTAACTATTCACAGCTCTGGTGTATGTCTTCAGGATGGAGGACAGAGGGGAATCTGACATACTCTGGTTTCCAGCAACAAAAACATTAGTGAAGTTCAAAGTGTTTACAGACCCAGGTGTCCAGTCCCAAGGTAGCTCACAAAGAAGAAGGTAGAGATCCATCAGGACAAAGCTAAACAAAGTAGGTAAAACATCAAGAGTGACACAGAGACATGAGACAGATCAAGCACCACTGCTAACAGCCCATGTTGCAGATCCTCCCTTCTCCATCAATCACAGTGTCACAAATGCAAACAGCAAGGTCCAGCTCTGGGCCCTGTGTCTGACATATGTGGTGTTTTCAGCAATAGTACTTACCTTCCACCTTTGAAGAAGAACCAAGGGCAGTAGTAATAGCCTATCCTGTTCTGAGAGTCTCTATGACAACGCTGACCAACAACTCAAAAGAGGAATTTTCATGCCTAGTGTTGAAGTTTTTGTTAAGATGGTCTATGGATCTTATAAAAGTAACATTATTCACACTGAGCATGTTACACACACACATACTCACCAGCACCGCCAATAATAACAATAAAAAACAGACTGTGAATTTGAAAGAAAGCAAGGAAGGGAATAAAGGACAACTTAGAAGGGAGAAGGGGAAAGGTAATGAAGTAATTATATTATAACCTCAAAAAAAATTACAAAACAGCAGGAGACTCACTGTAACACTCTGGAGTGGCTGAAATCTTTCATATCTGAGTCCTCATAGTGGGGCGTGATCATCCCCAGCCCACTGTCACTCAGCATACGTTTCCTCAGGGCAGGATTCCACCAGTCAGACAGCCTGGGGCAAAAATGGCACCAGAACGTAACTGAACATGTTACTCTACTTTTTTCTCATAATGATCTTGTTCTGAATGTGAGAGGGGAAATCCATTTTTACTATAACATACTTCATATTCATCATTTCTCAACAGTCCTGAATTACTTGTATGATTTTTGTCCTTTTTTTTATACTGACGAGGTACTTCCATTTGAAGACCAAGTCATTGTACTACATGTGACATGAGTAAAGAGTTAAAGGAGTCAGACACAGAAACCTAGTTCAGAAAATGAGAAAGTTCAACCTTCGTAGCATCTTTGCTTTCAGAAGGCTGAGAAATAAGAAACCAAGGATGGACTGACAATCTAATGGAGCTAAGTAACAAAATTCTAACCAAGAAGAAAGCTATTCCTTTGGGTGACTACTTGGCATGGAAAGAGGAAAAAGTCCAAAGCTACTTTAACAGATGGCTCCATCCTCATCAGATAAATCTGAGTCTTTATTATGTGGGGTGAACTTTAGACACCAACAGCTGCTCCTTCCTTAGTAGGATATTGCATCAGACTGGATTCTCTCTGGTGAGTACACTTGTTTATGCTTTTATGGATACACAATCTGTGTTGGCTTTGAGTGCCTGGTATGCTTTCTTGAGCAACCTGCATTTTAACCGTCAGTCCCATACACCAGGACGCTGCTATCTGTTACCTCTCACAAGGACAGAGACATTTGTATGTAATTCGTACTTTTGAGCTATTGGCTCTCAGATATTTATGCTAGTACCTGGTGCATAATAACTCCAAATAAGTATTTCTGAATTATTAAATGTTTTTAAATAATAGACATTTTACAAGATGGAACTGTGATTTTACTATGAATATTATGATAACTATAATGTCATTTGCTTTAAGAACATCTAATGCTTTTTTGTAAACTTTTCTAATTTTCAATTTTGACTCAGTCTCAAATATTCTTTTTAAGATTTATTTTATTTTACATGTGGGTATGTACACATGTGAGTGTAAGTGCCCATAGAGTACAGAAGAGGCCATCAGACTCCCTGAAGCTGGAATGTAGATGGCACAGACTCCCAGTGTGAGGGCTGGGAACTGCACTCAGGTCCCACAAGAACAGTTCATGCTTAACTGCTGGGCCATCTCTCCAGTCCCTCAAATAGTGTTTTAGTACAGTAATCTGTGAAACTTTTCTTTAGTGCTAATTAAATTTTGGAGAAATATAGCTGTCTATTTAAATTATATGCAAATTAAGTACTTTTATAATAACAACTAAAAAACAGAAGAAAAATTATCTCTAAAAATAGGTGTCTCTCTCTCTCTCTTTTTATGACAGGGTTTCTCTGTGTAGCCCTGTTTATCCTGGAACTGGCTCTGTGTAGACCAAGATGGCCTAAAACTCACAGAGATCCACCTGCCTCTGTGGGGATTAAAGGTGTGTGCCACCACTGCCTAGCAGGACATCTTTTCTTAACATATGAATATTAAAAAAATAAAACCTACTTCAGCCAAAAACAAATCATGGGATCTGTGTCAGAAACAATGTAGTTCAGTCTCAGGTTTTATGTTTACTTTCTGTGCAAATTTAGGCAAGCAACATAACTCTAAGCCTCAATTTTCTATAGATTTAGGATAATCACAGAACCCAATTTGTAGGGTCATTATGAAATGATAATAATATGTAGTGAATGTCCACCACATGATGAAAGTATTGTAAGTGTTTTGCCTGTGTCAACTTATTTCCTCTACAACCAGTTTATTAGTAGGTGATACCAGTATTTGCACTCACAGATAAGAGAAAATATACTTAAGAGAATCAAGTCACTGTGAAGTACAATGAATGATACAAGAGTGGCAAGAATAATCTAGATATTTTGTTTCAAGCAATCTAGAAACAAGGTGAAAAGAAGAGGATTAAATCACCCATGTCAACATTTGACCTGGATATAAGGCCAAATAAAACCCATATAGATGCAGAGAATGTAAGTATCAGTATTTCTAACCCCAGCATAGAACAGTAAATTAAGCTCCAACAAGATAAGAGGCTAGCTAAGCGTGAGAATTCCTTCACAGCCATTCAGAAGATTGACATACAGAACCAGATGCATTTTACTTTAAGGAAAAATCAGTAAATGTACATTCACAACATTTTAAGTCATTAGAATATCAAGTCTAAAGCCAAAGGAGATACAGAGGCGTCCACAGCTAGCCAATGAGCCACCAACCAAGAAGAAACACACTCACCCTGAAGCCTGTTCAACCACCAGGTCAGGCATTCCTGGAGGTGTCCCTCCCTGCTGTGACACCACCATATCTGGGTCCAGAATAAAAATCTCATCGTGAGAAATCTCCATCACAAAGTGCAAATGTTCCTAGGGGAGAAAACAAACTTGTCAGGGAGCTGACACCACCATCCTCAGATGCTTGGTCTCAAAGAGGAGTGAACTGTGCAACACACCGAGTGATTCCGCTTTCCCCCCAGAGGCCTGAGTGTTTGCTGTCCCTCCCTGACTTAATAGTGTAGCAGGCAGAGGACAATGGGGAGAGAATAACTTCCCTGGTTCAGGAGTCACACCTGACCAAGATCTTGTCATACAGAACCAAAAAGGTTCTTTCCCCTGATTCTTCCCAGTTCCTATCAAAAATGTGACATCCCACCTGCCATCTGGTCCAGTATGAATACATGAGAGCTCAAACTTCTGCCCCAAAGTATGACCGAAGCTAAGTGGCAACGGTTACAAAAAACCCAAGTTTCCATGAGTTCAATACTGTATAGTTTTTTTTTTTCAGGAAAATATGAAGAGTGGGAGGAGTTGTTAACTTGTATAAGCATAATTTTTCCTTATTATTTAAAAATGGGGAAGTATTAATAAACCAAATCTATGTTGCTATAGTTATACTAGCTAAACAAAAATTCATTTAAAAAGTGTATGCTTTGCTTTGGCCACAGCACAAGCAACATAAAAACAAACAAACAAACAAAAAACAAAACAAAAAAACCTTAAGAGTGGAGGACTGTAACAATAGTCGTAATTCAAGTTATTATCTATTCTCACTTGCCATGTCAAGCCATTTCATTGAGCCTAAAAGTCATAAAACACATGCAGACCAAACGCATTGTGGCTTAGATTATAAACACCAGCCTATAATCTGGGACTGCCTTAATCTTTCCATTAGAAAAACTTTATGAAACTAGTTATCAACATGGTGCACTGACTTGGGGACACTTCATTTTCAAAAATAAACTGTAAAGAACTTACCTGAGATCTGTCTATTCGATAAAAGCGGTCAGCAGAAGTTGCTAAGGAAAAAAATATACAGAACATTTAGAGTAATTTATATTTGTCTCAGACTTACAGCCTTACTTTCTACTGCATTGTCAATCAAAACCTTTGTATTATAAGCATGTGACATAGGTTTGCCAGTTCCTAAATCTATTATTAAAAAGTCATCACTTCTATGCTTTGGCCACCATTATTTTAGCGCTCCTAAGCCCTTCTAGCAACATAGTTTCCTGGATCTCACTTGTCTTTAAACAATAACTCAAATGCCTCTGTCTTAGTGAAACTGAAACAGGGCAAACAGAGCAGAGGGTCCTCCATCTTTGAATTCTTGCTGAGGCCATTTCAGGTTTAACTAGAATTTGATCTCCTGGATGGAGAATCCTGTGGAAATTATCCAACTCTATTCTAGGAACGCAAGGTTCCAGATGCCCTAGCTACTTTATCTGCTTCTGTAAATTGCTTGCTTGCACAGAATCCCCACCTCCAACTAACTGGTTATCTTTGTTTCTGCCGAATTGCTTCCTTACACAAAGTGCTACGTACAGCTGTTGATTGAGATGCCAGGACTTGGTTTTTACTTCAAAGACCCTGAGTTCTGGATACTCTGTGCTATAGTTAGGACCTGAGTGTAGCAGTCTCCGATGTCTAGAATAAAGACTTTCAATTGGCTATAAACTGTGTCTGAGTGGTCATCTCTGGTGGGCTCCCCATAATGAAACTTCTCTCTGTCCCAACCACCTACAGCAGAAAGTCTGTTGCTCTGAAACCCTATGCATGAGGACATCTTGCTTAAACCCTTTATAGAAACTGTCTTCAAAGATGACCCTAAGACTAAAAAGCCTGCATCTTTAAAGGGCCATCTTTGATCTAGTCTCATGTCTCCAGGAATTAGCACAGGTCTTTAACAGAGGAGAGGACTGATTATTTGATTAAGTAAATAAACTTAGGGAAAAAAAACTGTAGTTAGATAGAATGTGACTCTCATTTTGGAAAACAGCTTGGAAGACGCAGGCCAGAGACCACATATGGCCTCAAAGAAATCATTTCCCTTCCACACTATGCCCCTAGAGTCATGTCTGAAGAAAGCCAATGATAAAACAAAGATTATTGTTTAAGCAATCTTCAAATTAGATTGGGCTGAATCTCTGATTTGAGAAAGATAAATTTCTGAAGTAAAACATAGGGTGTTTTTTGAAGTTATTTGATTCTTCTTAATATTGAAAGATTGTTTTTCTTACTTAAATCTAACAGAGCCCAAATATGAGAGTTTTTACAATGCAGACCAAAAGTAAGAGAGAAAGAGAAAGCATAACAGAGAAAAAGATGCTCGTAGTAAGAAAATCTGCTGCGTTCTTCAGCAGCAGATGGGAACAGGTACAGAGGACCACAGCCAAACACTGAGGAGAGAGAGGCTAAACTGGAGGTCTCCAGTGTCTTCCTCTCCTCAGAGCTAAGGGAATTCTGTAGAACAGGGACAGAAGGATTGTACAAGTCAGAGGAAATGGAGAATACCAAAAGAATGCGGCCCCCACTGAATAAAGCAGGGCACATATGTGGACTGAAGTGGAAAGCATAGGCCAGCAGGGGTCTGCATCAGGCCCTCTGAGTATACGTTATGGCACTTAGCTTGATGTTTTGTGGTGTTTTCCTAACAGTGTGAGCCGGTGTATCTATTAGAGCTTTTGTCTTGTCCTAATATATATCTTGTTTTGCCTTGTTTGGTTTCTGTCTCTTGGAGACCTGCTCTTTTCTGAAGGAAGATGGAGGGGGAGTAGATTTGGAGGAGATGGGAGATGGCAGGGAGGTGGAAAGAGTAGAGGGAGGGGAAACATGGATGAATGTATTGTATAAGAGAAGACTCTAAAAAGAAGAAGAAAAAAAAGTAACTCTCTGAAGGAAACTGGGCTCAGAAATAGGAGAATCAAAGTCCCGCTTAAAAACCTAAGTCTAAAGCAATGTAGTCTCAGCAGGACTTACTCTTCTCTCTTCTTTCAAGTATGACTTCAGGCTTGATGCAATAAAAGACTTAATCATAAAAAAAAAATCAATACACAAACATATCATTTTGTATGCTAACTTGAAAAAAAAATTTAAGTGCCTAAAATATAAAGAAAGGTTTACAACGGAACGATTACATAGTAAAACAATTTCATAGTTAAAACCATTATCCATAATACAATTTTATCTAAGCCTATATATTGAACTTAATGACTTGTTTAAAGGAACTCTTAATTTTCTTAGCTACGTACTGCTTCCCTGTGACTCTGGGAGTGGAAAAATGATTGTGGATTAATCCACTGCTCTGGATTAACAGGAATTGGAGGGAAGTCATCAGTCAGTTGAGCTAGGAACAAAAACCTGTATCTTGGTTGATGTTAGATTTGGTAGCTACATGTGACCTTCTCTGTAACTAACCTCTATCCATTCCACCCCCACATCCTCTCAGATGGACACACCAATAAACAAAAGGGCACCAGCAAAGAAACTATGTCTCCATGCAGACAAGAGAAACATCAGCCAGCTACTCTGGATAATAGATAAGCAGGAATATAGAGAAATGAAGATGTATTGCAGTGTAGATAATTAGGTGGAAAATTGGAATTCGACAGCATCTAGGAAAGCGAAAAATGCATGAGATGGCAAGCAGACTCATTAAATGATCACATGATAACTAACACCATTAAGTGTGCAATAGGTCACAGTCAGCAAAATGTTACAGATGCAAGGGAAACTCTCCTTTTCCCACAAATGTGTGGACAATACTGAAATGACAGCCTCACAAAACCATGAACTTTCAAAAGTGTGGAAATAATGCAGGGATCAGTATCCACTTACGATCACACACTGTAGTTCTTGGCCCACACTAATCTGAGGTAGGCACTCAAGACTTTCAGCAAAGAAAGGTGATAAAGGGAAAGCGGTCAGTTAAAAAAATTAGACGGTGAGGTGCTTTGAGGGAAGTGACTTCAGGAAAGATCAGCAGTTCTATGTTGTTGAACTGTAAACTCCAATCACGGGAAGGCTTTGTGAATGATCTTTGGGAATTGCTGCTGTGTCAGCCACACTTTGTCCTGCTGCCTCCCACCCAGTACCAGTGGGGTCCCCAGCACTCACCATCTAGGAAGCACCACCGAGGGGACAGCCTCTGAGCTGAGAGCGCCCTGGGGAAGGAGGTTTCTTGGTCCTGAAAAGAGATACAAGCATTCCCATCCTCCATTGAAATGATAAAAGCTGTCCTTCCTTCATTTCCTCCCTCCCCTCCTGGAAGTAAGTAGTCAGTCTTTCCTCAATGAAATCCTAAAGCAGAGTCAAACCAAAAACAGAAGCCCAGGGCTTGCTTTCAGATTGCTTTATCTTCCACGGAGCTCCTTAACAATTCAAAAAAAAAAAAAAAAGATCCCTGGAGGGATTCCACTGTTGCATGCAACATTAAGGACCTGAGTTCAGGCTTACTTCAACTGGAGAGAGAGAGTGCATTACTTCCTTGCCTGTTGTGTAGTGGAGATGTTACCTATGACTCTATGACTTCCACTTCTTTTTCTACAACAGTAGTGGGGATGAACACGGCTAGAATAGGAAAGGACTGAACTTTCTCTACTAATAAGACAGCCTGTAAGAGATGTGGAAAGCCATCTAGCAGCAGCAGGTCTCCAGAGAAGTGGGGAGCAGGTAGTACACAGAAAGGAAACCCAGTTCATGCTGTGTTGGGGCTGTCTCTGCCCTCACCTTTATCCAACCATGATAGTAGGAAGGCAGCAAAGGAAGGAATCATTGTGTCAGGCTGTCCATTCCAAGACTGATTCTGTCCCACCCTGATCCACTAGCAATGTGCACCTCTACCTTAGCATTCTCTAGGCTTCTCATTTCAAAGATGGCCAATACTTAATCTTACTTGATTCAAAGACCATCTGACATAAATGCATTCTTTCCTCTAGTTTGTGGATTAAAGTATTTCCTCTCCAAATTTCAGCACATATTTGTAGTTTCTGGATTTGCCTCCATCTTCCTGAGAAACTTCCTTTCTATAGCATTAAAAATCCACTTGACTACTCTTGCTCTCAAGTCATTCTTTTTGCAGTGGTTCTCTCAAAAAACAGAAGTCCCTCAATTGATCCTGTTTCATCTTCTGACAATTCTCTCTCTCACTCTTTTTCTTTTGTTTTGTCTTTATTTTTCAAGACAGGGTTTCTCCATGTAATCCTGGCTGTCCTGGAACTCTGTAGATATAGACCAGGCTGGCCTTGAACTCATGGAGATCCACCTCTCTCTGCCTCTGAGTGCTAGGATTAGAGGCATGCACCAACCACTACTAACTTTGATAATTTCCTTAATCATTTCTTCCTTGCCCTGACAACTCCTGAAACATACATTCTGTCCCTCTCACCTCCAACTCCCAGGCATGCATTTAATTATTTCTAGAAATTAGTCTTCCAGAATCTTCCCCAAGAATACCAAGAGCAGCCTTGTCCCCTTCCTGAGGTCATAGTCTCCTTCTTCTTACTTCCTTACAATCACTAAAGTTTTACAATTTTTTTTCAAATTTAAAATATAATTACATCATTTTTCCTTTTCCTTTCCCCCCTCCAGCTTCTCCCATGTTGAGCTGGGGTCTCTCTGATCTCTCTCAATTGATAGCTTCTGGGCTCTTTTTCTCTAACTAATAACATGTACAAACTGCTCAACGCATATAGTGTTACTTGCATGTATATGATTTCAGGGATGACTTTTTGGCATTGGATAATCAATTCAGGGGCTGATATCCAGAGTAGACTATTTCTTAGGCTCTCAGCATTCCTTAGTTGCCAAGAGGTCCTTGTCTAGGGGTTGGGGCCTAATAAGCAAGTTTGTTGGTGCTATCAGATCTTTTTTTACTTTTGACAGGAATTTAAACCACACTGACAGAAGAGCAAGCTGGGGCATGGCAGGGTAGAAAAGCAAGGATTGTCCTGTATGCTTCCAAACATTCAAAAGTTAAAGAACACCCCTCTTGGTAGGAGCTACCTAATGATTGCTGGGGAGGAGTGCCTTACAGTTTACAACAACACATGACTCGGAGCTTTCTAATGCTGGCTGGAAGTAAAACCAAACTCATCAACAGAAATGGCACAAGCAAGGGTGACCAGGCCTTTGTGGGGAAGATACTGGGAACATGTTTTGTTGTTGTTGTTGTTTTTGTTGTTGTTGTTTGTTTTTTGTTTTGGTCCCAGGTGTGGGGTGTGGGACTGATTTTGATAATCCTGTAGCAGCAAACTATTTGCCTAATGCGGGCTCTGAGAGGAGCTCTTTGCCAGCTGCAGAAAGTTTAAATCTGAGGACTCTGGAGACAGTATAAATGCTAGAGCCCAAAGAGTGTGGAGATCAGAGAAAGAAAAACACCGGTATTGCTTCCCCGTCCCCGTTCCTGTTCCTGGTTGCTGTTGTGAGACAAGAAGATGGTGATTTCATGAAATTAGGATTGGACTGCTCCAAGGAACCTAGCCACCCTAACCAGCAGGAAGCAGCTAAGAAGCTGCACTCCTTTCCCCACCAACCCTTTCTCTCTCCTACCTGGTGTTGGGGTGCTAGAAGGGATTGGGGTGGAGTAGGGAGAAAAGGATACAAGAAACATAAATAAAATTTTTTGGTTTTGTTTGTTTTTAACTACACCAACAGCTATTAATGGAGATTTCAATTACAGAACCATTCAAGGAGGGTAGATCAAGGTAGGTTTGGTAATGGAACCCCAAAGGTGTGGATGGCCTGGTGTGTACAGAGAAGACCGGAAAAGCAAATAGAAATGGCATAGGAGAAATGACAAGAGCCAAACAGAGGCCACCAGAGCTTCTTCCTGATTTAGGCTATTTTATCACTGCCTCACTCAATCTTCAGGCAAAGTAACCCAGGAACAGCAAGCAGCACCAATAGATGCTTGTTAAAAATACAGGCTGCAGCTCTGCAGACAGCTACAATAGACCCTGAAATCTGTTTATGTTGGCAATCAGATAAGCCTGATGCATGGTGAAGAACCATGGGTCTTAGCAGAGCAAAAGAGAGCCATCCTACCAATAGACAGCTTATCTAGCCAGAGTTTTCTAGTTTTTTTGTTCAAACATATTCTATAAATCAAAGAAATGATAAAGGAAAAATTGGCCTCCCTCAGGGCTGTCACAGAATTGCTTCCTTACCTGCCTGGTTTGCTAAAGCGATGGATGCAGATCTCAAGCTGGTTTTGTCACCATGCTGCAAGCTGAGCTAAATGAAATCTTAGCATTTGTTCAGTGTTCATGTTCATGAAAACTATGCTTAGTGTTTTGAGAATTGTATTTTGACACATGATATCTGGATCTGAAAAAAACCTTAACGTCCTTAATGTATTTTTATAAAATGCATTATGCTGTCAACACCTCGCAGGTTTTGGTAAAAGAAAAAATATGACTATATGCCAAGAAATCTGAAATGATTTGAAATGTTTATTGGTAGCTCTGAAAACTAATAAAGACATTAAGCAAATATAACTATCTCCTCAAAGAATAAATTGGCTCAGACACACCGGGTGCTTTCTGAATCTTAATACTATTTTCTGTAAATAACACTCAACTGAAAGAGCATGGACATTTTTGGATTACCATTTTCAAAACACAAGGATACACAATGTTCTCTCCACACACACACTAAACTCTTGTAAGGAGTGAAAATTTTGTGCTAATTTGGCAGGCTCAAGTATACATGTGTTTCCCAGGATTCTTCTTTCTACAGATTAGAGTAATCTGAAATTCCTTAAAGGCTAAAATAATCCAAAGTTTACATGAAAAGAAATTCAACGCAGTAAGAATATCTGGATCAGTAGAAACAACTTAAAATATCCAAAGTCTCAAAAGCAGGAATTGTGGTTTCTAAGGTTGTGGCTATTTCACTGTGGGAAGGTGAGTCAGTTTCTATCCTAGAAGGAGTCAATGGCATTGGCTTGTTTCCAAAATATAATTGTATGTACTGATTTTAAACATATGGGTGTTTTGCCTGCATGTATAGTGCCAATAAAGACTGAGGGAACAGCATCAGATTCCCGGAGTCTGAAGGTACAATCAGTTGTGAGCTGCTATGTGGGTGCTGGGAATTGAACTTAGTGCTTTTAACCTTAAACTGTCTCTCCAGACCCCTTATTGTCATTTTTTTAAGGAGGAAAGATTTAGATTGAAGAACATACAGTCAAAAACTGAAGTTGAATAGTACTTCCTTAATGACAATACAGGAATCTGTGTTAAGAAATCAGTTTTACTGAAAATTACTTAATTGCCATGGGGACATGAATGTGGAGGAAAAGAAAAGCAAGACATTGTCTACAAACCAGTATCAGTTAAGCAGCAAGGCCAGAGAAGTGGAACCCTGGTCTCCAGACTACCAGCTTTGTGGGTCAGGACAATCCCATCAACCACAGCTGAGAGTATTTGGGGAGAAATCTTATCTGTTTGTGTCCTAACTGCCTTGTTTGCACAGTGACTTTCTAATATTTACCCTGAAGTTTTATTGAGTAATACAGGAAATGTATAAAATGCTTGACTTACTGGCAGTTCCATGATAATATGTACTTGAGAATAGCTAAGGCCAGCAATGCCAAGAGAGAATACATAAAATTATGATATGTAAGGCAATTTCACCTTTAGCCACATGAGGAGCTCATAGGACACTGTCTATATTGTCAGCTAGACCCTGTGAATGTTGCTGCCTTGGTATACTGATGAATCAGTACACTGGAACTCAATAAGAAGAAAGATTCAAGAAAAAGCAAAAAAAAGTTTCTGAGTAGACATGAAGGATGAATAGCATTTAAAAAAGCTGAAAATATGCTGTTTGTTGGTGTGGTCCTTGCAAGGCTCATCTTACTCAGAGATTCTACTATTATTTTTACATTATCACAGTTGTGTGATTTATTTAAAAATGGGGCATTAATCTCCAAGGCAAATATTAGCTGTCACTGACAGCAATGCTTTTCAGAACACTATCGACTGTTTCTCTTCCCCGTCACTCATAATTCTGCTTACAGGATACCTATTTCCTCAAAAATAAATTTCCCCTGTGCTAATCAGGTGAGCCAGTTGTTAAATACTTATGATATGTTTATTAAGTTCAGCAAAGTACAAGACATGTCATTCAAAGGCTACAAAGAGTAAAATTTGGCACGCCATCTCCAAGAGGGTAACTATTAACTATCCTGATGTTCTCCTTATTCCTGTGTAGATCTACTTTGGTAATTCAGATATACAATATACCAAGCTTTTATTTATTTCCCAAAAGGAAGGCCATTTTAACTATGGTTTTAACTTATAGCCTGGATATTGCTACAAAACCACACATAGAGGGGGGAAATTTTTAAGTCTTTTGCCAAAAGAATTGAAAGTCGGCAGATATAAATTATGAGTGAGACAAAAGGCTTAGCTTAAATTTCCCTTCTCAGTACGAAATGTGTGGCTCAAGTCTGTGGTCTAAGGCAGCAGATTTCAAACAGTTCTGGTGCAGATGAATGACTGAACTGTGCCAACAGACACTATCCTGAACCATCTGGTCCACTTACACTGAACTGACAGGACATCAAGTAGAACAGGTGTCTGTTGACTTTCTCCCTGTGATTCCTCTTCCTTCTCCTTCTCCTCCACCTACAGCTCCTGCAATGACTGATCTCCACTATCTAGCATTGAAAAAATGGGAAATAGCAGCTATCAAGAAAATAACCAGTGATTTCTGGAGAATTTCAGAGGGTGGTAGCTGGTAGTGTCTCTTCATTTCCTTTCTTTATCGGTGAGGCTTTTCTTTTTTTTACTAATTATTCTTCTTTTAATTTTTCCAAAGACCTGATATATTCTTTGATGGCTATAAATAAAATAAAATGGAGGCTATTCAGAGTTATTATTGGTCCATGCAATTAAATATTTTATAAGAGGAAAATGATCTCTCAGCAATATGTGTTATTCACTGTTTGAATCTTTAAGTCTTACAAAACCTATCTGGATGTATTTATCTGCTCAAAGATCTTTGGAAATATGGGTAAATCTCATTGACTAGGATGATTTTAAGCCACCCCCTTAGGCTTAAGTGCAGGATATTCACCTTGTTATTAGGATGAGCTTCATAATTTCATCCCCACCGCCTCTCCTGCCATCATACTGCCACTCTTTCTGAATCTCCACTTAGACCCAAGATCTAGCCAGAAATGAGATACCATGGTTTGAAGAACTCAAGTATGCAAAGAGCGATTCTTTTGATAATTTAAGTAAACTACTTAGAGATCTCCAATTGGCAAGTGATGGGGCCTATAGACCTCTTTTCCCTGAGAGTCTGTAGTCTCTTGTAATAGTTTTTAGCTTCTTGGGGGTTTAGAGCTTTTTGGGGTTTTGAAGGAAAGTTGGGAAATGGCACATCTGAACGAGAACTTCCTAAACAGTATAAAAAAAAGTTGGAATAAAATAAAACTCTTAAATGACCCTGATGGGATAAAGACCCCCCTTCTATACCCAAAGCTTTGCCAAGATTCAGCATTGTTAACAGTCGACTTTATCTTCCTTGCTTCTTGTCAGAGAAATCACTCCTGGTAATGCAGATCCTTCCCTCTCCAATTCTGCAGTCATGTTCCCTGCCCACTTCCTACTCCGTGGACCCTGCTGTTTGACAGTCCCACATAATGTGATGATCAATGGGTTCACAGAGGAAACAGTCCCAGAGGCATTCATTCAGAAAGAGAATTCTGTCCACCACTATATGTTCTGGATAAGTGTTGTACTTGTATTATGCTTAGGACCTATACATGTAAAACCAGTCATAGCAAGTTTTAAACATGTGATCTGGTTATATGTTCATCTTCATGTTTATCATAATGTTTTTCACAGAACAATGCGACAATTCTCTATCATCTAAATGTTTAAATGTTTATCCAGAGAGTGTGAAAATATATGATAAAAAAAGAATGAGCTAGAAGTTTATTTATTAGAAAGATTTAACAGCAATGGTACACTATTATGAAAAGTAGGCTATATGACAAAATATGCATAGTTAGTACACAAGGAGTGTAAATTCATTTTAATAAACTTACAAATGTATGTTGATGTATCCATCTAATGTGCTTAACTCTATATAGACAATGGAAAAGGCAGGGAAGGCATCATTCCAGGAAAGTGCTATCCTAAGGACTTCATAAGGGATGAAACTAGAAGCCAAGAACAATTCTTGCTCTGTGTACATTTCGTAAACTAACAGATTATAAACTTTGGTAGGTTGCACAATATATATGGCTCCCTTAGGAAAGCCCAGGGAACTATCAAATGAACCTTGATGATATCAAATTCATATATATATTGGAGGGGTAAAAACTAAAATACAAATGGGAAAAGCATGTTGAAAGAGGAATTTATAATTTAAGCCATGGTCCTGAAACATTCTTGATTGGATGTTCTTATTAACTGATGACCTCGTGGGAATCCCTGAGTGCAATCCTTCTCTGTTACTCAAACAAGATAATCAGAATACTTGAGTTACAGTAGTTCCTGAAGAGGGATAACACTGAATAAGCTACAATCTTGGTTTAATACAACTTTTTTGACCAACCCATTGTGGGCTACATATTTCCAGCATGTAAATACCTCATCGTGACCTCACCAATTGCCTTGCAAACAGGAATGTTTAATTTAAAGTTATCCGCCAACTCAATGTGGACAATGACTCAGACTGGAGCAAAAATAGAAGTGAGAAAACTCTTACAAGGGGCTAGGTATTAGTTCTCAGGCAGAATTTAAGTTTATAGAAATGCATGTGTATTCCTGTGTTTCTGAAATCCACCTAGCATTAATTAGATAAAATTTACATAGTTCTTCTCTGAACGACTATTTGGCAAGCACATGCAAAAGCTGCTCTTAATTTATCTTCAATTATGCATAACGAATGCACACAGAATTCCTGTTACACACTCCAGTAACTTATCCAATTAGGCACTATGCACCTAGCATTTAACTATACCTTCAATGTGAATGAAATTCTTCTTTCATAAAAACTAAACAGAAGTCATTTGAGCTGGGAGTTGCTGCTTCATTTCATAAGGTCCATAATCACCTTTCTCTTAAATATCTCTTTTCCATCCACACTTCTTATCTGTCTTTACTCTCCATCATCTATACGCCGATACCCCTATTCACTTTTTCTTTTAAAAACATTTTAATATTGTTTTAATTAGCTTAAAAAGTAACCATTTATTTATATTTACATATTTTTCATGCATATTTTATTTCAGTGGGTGCTCTGGCCCCTCTCCCTCTCCCTTCCCTCTTCCCCACCCTACCCTTTGGGCCTCAGTGTTCCTCCCTTCCACTTTGTTCTATTGTTTACCTCACTGTCTTTCCCTGCCCATTTCTAGTTTCCTGGCTTTTCCCCGTGTTTACTCATGCCCAGATACCACTGTATTTAGCAAGTAGAAGCTAGGATCTACATATGCATAACGTACAGTACTTATCTCTCTAAGCAATATATATGTTAATATATAAAAATAGTGCTTGATATATTAGCATAAATCAATAAAATTATGTATTATACAACAATATGTTATATATATTACTTAATATTATATTTCCCAGTCCCATATATTTTTCTGAAATTTTCATAATTTTTTCTTAAGTTGATTCTTAGATAAAGGAATTTCCTGATAAATCCATTTTGAACTTACTTTGGAATGCTGTGATAATCATTAGAATTTCTCAAGTTAAGCTGATGGTATTTAATTGTCCACAGGGCCTTCTTGAAGAAATGCTAAGACTTGGAGTACGACCTAAGTTCACTTGAATTTCTTTAATATACCTGGCCATAGTTGTAGCTGATTTTATTCTTCCTAGCTGTATTTTCTCAAGGTTCCTCTTTCTTTCTCCTTCAACTTTCCTCACCTAGATTTCACACTGCCACAGAATCTCATCAAGTCCTAAGCAAAAACATGATGGCTCAGGGATTTTGGGGCTCTAGACTACTGACATTGATACTGACTCTGCTGTAGGAGAATTTTCTGAATTGTGTTCATACATATTCAATGGTTTCCACTAACTAGATACCAAGAGGTATCTACAGGCATTGCTAAATGCCTTATATTGGGCCAAAATTCTTCCTTAGTTAAGAATCAAGACAGTGACTGAAACAACCACTCTTAAGAGGGACACATACACACACACACACAGGGTATATATATATACATACATGCAGGCACTCGTACAATACATGAAAGGAAAATAAACACAACTTAAAATGAAGTTCCTTCCTGAGCTTTGCCTTTTTCTGGATTAAGATGAATTCATTCTAATTTGCAAACTGGTTTCAGTTTACATCAAAATACTCTACAACCTCTTTGTTTCATGACTTGGGTCAAAAATGAACATTGGTTCTAAGAGGGAAAAGAAGGAGTTATCTTATAACAGATGGCCTCAGGAAGCACTGTTTATCAAATAAAGTCTAAATTATTTATAAATTCCAGTTTATTTGCCAATATGAAGACGATATGAATCTGCACACAGAGTATTTGGCAGTTATAAATTACACCAGATGCCATTAGTGTGAAGAGGCTTTGTGTTTCAGCATCAGAGATGTTTGTGCTGGAACTTTCAGCAGACTATAAACAGCCAGCACACTTTAGTGTGGTCCACACTGCCTTGTCAGGGGAATGTGAGCTGCCATTTGGGAGGCCCCATGCTTTGCTGGCAGGTCACTGCCACTCTGTTAAAGAGAAACAGGAAAGCAAGGAGATGTGTAATTGGCAAGAACTGCCATGTGGCTCGCTAACAAGACACCTTGGGCATATGCATGTCTTTGAGGGGTTTTGTTTGTTTCTTTGTTCATTTTCCTGACTTAAAAAAAAAGTCAACTAAAACTCCAGAGAGCAATCTTTGGGCTGACAAGAATCTGCCAAGTTATTCTAACTTACTAGTATTTATTTATTCTCCCCCTCATATCTATTGAAGCTCATTAGAGAGTGTTTAAGACACCTTGCAGTTCTGTTTCCTGAAGCCTATTCTCCTATCTTACCAACTCCCACCCATACTGTCTGGATATTCTGATATCACACTTTCTGTATCAGGAAACAAAATTGAGTGGTTTTGTCATGTTCTACATTAAAGAGAGAGAGAGAGAGTGATATACAACATCCATGTATTTTATCCGTGCTTTGGAAAGATGCAGAAGTCAGTGCACATCTCAAGGGCACCTGCCACTGCTCCTGCTTCTTGCTCTTCCCAGCAGTCCGTGTGTGGCTGTCAGATGTCACTTCTGCTCACCCAGCAGCACTTTGCTACTAGGGTCTGTTTCCATGGCTTTTTATGACTGGTCATTTCCCCGTCTTGTGCTTTGTTTTTGGCTTTTTGGCTGATGAGAACATACAGAATCGCAATGAAGCCTCTTCAGTGTCTGAGTTTGTCCCAGTGATACCCTCCCACTCTGTATTTGCTCCATTTATTTGCTCAGGATTCAGCACATTATTCATCTCTGAGCCTGGGATTTTGGGTTTTACCATTCACATTTCCAACTTATTATTGCTCACCAAAACTCTTGGATTCTTACAGGTTCATCAAGACCAGTGTGATTGAAAGCAAAAGTCTTTATTCAACATCCTTCAAACACATCCTCTCCCTGCCATAATCTTAGTAAAATGTGGAAATCTATTTCCTGCAGCTTCTTGCCTCCACCTGCCTACCTTTGCTGTTTGAGAAAACCCTCTTTTCACTATATTCTAGCAAATTCTCTCACTATGTATGTGTGTGTGTCTCTCTCTCACTGACTCTGTCTCTTTCTCACATGCACACACACACAAACACACACACACACACACACACACACACACACACACACACACACACTAAGGAAAAGATCCTGAGAAAAATCTTTATTACTCAAAGGTCCCTGATTTCTAACTCTCTGTTCCTTCATTTAGCATGATAAGGGGAAGGTTGGTATTGATGCTCTGACACTCATCCTTAATCACCATTCCTTTTATTCTCTATGTTCAATGCAGAAAAGTTTTTAATGTCACATTTATAATATAGCAGTGTTGATACCACAGTTTCAATTGATTGCAACTCATTAAAAAGTACAAAAATATTCAGAAAAAGTCATTAATATTTTCTATGTTGCTATTACTTTATAGTAAATTAAAGAAATATTCCTATCCTATTCTAGAGTGTCACTTATTGCCTAATCCATGTGGATGCAAAGTGGCATAAAGAAATTATAGTTTAAAAGGACCCATGTTAAACACTCATACGTCAAAATGATAATAGTCTCTATGACAAGATAGTGTATCAGTACACAAGTTTCATAAAACCAATTAGGATCTGTGCTTAAAGTATTTTAGCAAAATTGTAAAAGTTCCAAATTCCCTAGAGGAAAAAATACAAACCTTTGTTAAAACAACAGATTTTCTTCTGTCTAATTTTTGATACCAACTGTTAGCTGCCAACTCCAGCCTATAAAAGCTGGTAAGTTGTCCTTTAAAATGTTGATATAAAGGTTTTAGAGTGGTTCATTATCTTAGTGTCACCTTAAGTGACTTCTCCCTTTAGTCACAGCCAGATGTGACTAAAATATTCTGGGCTAGTAGGACATTTATGAGACATAAAAACACAAAAACACCAAGGCCATCCCTGTCCTATAATCTAAAGATTAAAGCATTGCCTGGGAGGAAGGTATAGAGTAGGTCTACAGGGAAAGACTGGTACCCAGGCCACACATTTCAAGGTCTTCTTTCTATTATATCTCTCGATGTTACTGATGCCATACTATCTTAGTTTGTCTAAGTCCACTCTGTGGTAGCCACACAAGTAAATGCATTTTTCATGATGAATCCTCATTATGCAGCCCAGTCAACATTTAAGTCCCCTGCCATACGGAGACATAAAAGGATCTACAGACTTGTATTTGGAGAAATTGTTGGAAAGTTATGACTCCCACACATCCCTCCTGGCATGAAGGGACAATGGTTTCTAAGAGAATGGGATCCCTCACAATCCGCGAGATGACTGTGCACTGAACCTACATCATGTCTGAGAAACTGGGTGGATAAATTGATGGACAAAAACATGTGGGCAGCACAGGAAGGTCAGAGAGCATAAAAGAGAGGGCACGCCCAATGAGAAGGGGGCCAAGGACAAGTGAGAGCTCTCCTGATGAGGGTCAGGTAAGAGCCAGAGAGTAGTGCTATCTGATTCTATCCAGCAGACAGGCATGACAGCAGCCTGTTGTATTATAAAACTTTTGGTCATTTCACCTCTGGGTGTGAGGGACGCCTCCTGGGACCACAGCAGTCTGTAGCTCAGAGATGAAATTGTTACCAAAAAAAAAAAAAAAGCAAATCAGAAAGATCAGCACAAAAATGGAACATGAGTCATAACTGACTGATATTTAAAACCTATCTTGATCAAATGCTTTGCTTATGTGACCCAATATGCATTTCCCTGCTAAGCTTGGTTGAGTTGAGATCTCTGGTATATTAACTAAAAGCACTTCATTTTTGTATTTTTTCCTATGTATCTGAGAGCGTATCTACAAGCTAGACTTCTACTAGACTAGAAAACTTGAAAGTCAGGAAAATGCAAAATAACCAGAATAACAACTTCACTGTTTTTTATTATATATATATATATATATATATATATATATATATATATATATATAAATTTAAGCCTACCTCAGGATAATGGATAATATATGGACTCTAAATTACACATGCAGTGAAAGAGGGAATTCAGCTGTCTAGAAAGAAATAAAAAAAGAAAGAAGTAGAAGCAATGATGAATTACCTGGTAATGAACTCTCTGTGACCCCGAAGAAACTGAGTGCAAGTCCTAATGAAAAATGAGGAGAAAAAAAAGCCAAACCTTACAGTTAGCTTGAACAGCTATTCCACATTCCCACCAAATAAACTTCAATTTAATGTCTCCATGTTCATCTTAAAGTGTCTTAGCTCATCCAGGTTGGCCAATGGTGTTCATGCCAGAAACAATAAAAGCCTACTAACTTAGACTTAAGAGATGGTTCTTTTGTGTTCCACAACTTAGGTTATTAATGTCGAACTGGTGATTTTTGTTTTAATTAATGGAAATCTGATTTCATTTGTATCTGAACTCTCTGGCTTATAAAGAAATCTTCTTGAGCAAACTTAAATGCCTTGGACTTCTCTTATACTAAAGAAATATTACCATATACATATGAGGTGCTTGGCAAACAGGTTTTCATAAGCCCCAATCGTTGGAAAGTAACCACTGACGACGACCATGTCATCATGAAGTGCAAGTTGACAGGAGTGAAGGGAAATGGGCTTTTGCCAGCAGATTCTGAAGCCAAGTGCCCTTTATAAAGTTTGATAACTAAGTCATCACCACTCTCACAGGTCTAGGGCTTCCTTGCTAGCGAGTGTGCTGAGACTCTGTCCAAACTGACATCAGCAGTCCTAGGTACCTCTGTCCTTACACCTGCTTCCCACAGGGTTTGTCTCCAGCTGTGTGCCCAAGCCACTTTATAACTTCTCTTTACTTACTGATACCGGTTTTCTTTTTTTTCCCCTTATAAATCTACTTTGGGTTGAATGTTAGTGTGATAACCATGATAGGATCAGATGGAAGGGGAGTAAGTCCTCCTCTATCGGTGGACTGGGGAAGGGGCATGAGAGGAGATGAGGGAGGGAGGGTGGGATTGGGAGGGGATGAGGGTGGGGCTACAGCTGGGATACAAAGTGAATAAATTGTAATAAACAAAATTATATTAAAAATATTGTATTTAAAAAAATAACTTGGTTAAGTTCGCTTTCAATAAAGTCAACTAATTAGCCATGGATTTTGCCATTGTGGAGTACTGCTAAGTAATTCAAGTATTAATATTTTTAATAAAAGAAATGGTATCAGTTAGGAGTCACTTTTTAAAAAGATCCTATTGTATGTGCGTGTATGTGTACATGTGTGTCTCTGTGTTTGTGTATGTGTGTGTGTGGTGTGTATACCCATGGAAACTAAAGAGGCTGTCAGATCTCTTGGAACTGGAGTTATAGGTGTTTGTGAGTCTATAACAATGGATGCTGGGAATTGAGCACTATACCTCTGGAAGAGCAGCAAAGGCTCTTAATGCTGAGTCATCTCCCCAGTCCATAAATCACTTTTTAAATTACAGGTTGAATGTAAAATTCAGTATTATTTTTGAAAAATGGGATGCTATTGTTTCTTTAAACTTAAGTTAGGACCCAAGTTGCATACTAAAATGTTCACAGGGATTTTATTCTTTAAGTAGTCACCCATACCAAAAATAGCTGAAGAAAGCAGCAATGATAAAATTTACTGGCTTTCTCATTCACATTACTATTCAAATTATGACATTTATCCATAAATACCTTTTGATTTATCATTACATCTCTCACCTTACTAATTATAAGGATAAAATTAATTTTCAGAACCATCAGTATGTGCTTCCTACCCAAATACATTTCTAGTGAAATACAATGTAATGTTCAATGATAAGCGGCTCCAAGTTAGCAGGATTTAAGAACTATACATCAGCTTTATTTACAATTCATTTATGCTTATTTGTGTATTATATGTTGGGTAGAACAGAATTATTCCTCTAGGAGAATCCTTCAAATCACCCATTGGTTTTTAAATACAAACATTTCAATCAACACCACTTGAAGAAAGTGACTCTAGTAGGAGCGGATGTTCTTCATCTGGAAGCAATGATGGAGAGAGCTTTCTCTGTTTCTACCACTTCTGGGATGGATATCGTTGCCTACCATACCTATATAGACACAATTTTGCCAACAGTGATTGTAATGAATTTGGGTCTCCCGACTTTGCTGACTCAGGTCAAACTCATGAGATGGTCATACATGACCATGTTTCTTCCCTGTTTCTCAGTGGAAGGCCAGAATAAAGAACAACGTACAGGTCAAAAATTACACATTCAGTTCTGACATATTTATATTAATAAGAAACTTCTTTATCCTGTGGAGAAAGGTCCATTAAAAAAAATGGAGCCTTCTCTGGTGGATTTCTGTGCTAAACACAAAACATCAAGTAGCCTCAGATCTCTAAGATCTTTCATTATTTAGTAATTCTTTTAGAAATTCTAAAGAATTATAAATTCTTTAGAAATTTAAAATATACATCTAGGTAGCCTGGAAGGAAGGCAGATTTCCAAGCTACAGTATACCCAAGAATACACCAGGACACCAGGACCTGTAGTTAACCCTCTCTCACAGCAGCCAGCAGAGGGAACCGACAGTAGAATTGGGAGTGGGTATGCCAAAAGGACCAGGCCACATTGCCATTTCCTTATCTCATGCGTCATTGTAGACACACACACAATCAATCGATCTATCTATCTGCTAATTATTTATTTAAAGAAAAATGTGAAGAGAATATATAATAAGATGAATCAACTCACCTCCTGTAGGCGGTCTATGTACATACGGCAAGTCTCCAAGTCACAGTCTCCACGAACAACTAGAATACCCAGTGGGATGGCTGAGGATGGAGAAAAAAGAAAAAGTCTAAAATAAAATGTATGGTCTTTTGATTGGCATAAATGTGTTTCTCAAGGGTAAAAAAAGAGAATCTTATAGGTATTGTGGGAAATCTGGATACAACTGTGAAAAGAACTAAATACATTCTGTATAAAACTCCCTGGTGGCCACAGCTTTGTCTTCCCAGCAGGTGTCATATATTTACCTTGTTTGACTCATGTTGGTCCTTGCCACCTGGCTGTTACCTCGGTGGCCCTGATATGAAATATGCTAGCTAATATTACAGTAACAACGGAACTGCAGAACTGGGTAGCCGCTTACTGCCAGCTGATAACAGATACCTACATTTGCAGTGGACAGCAGGAAGCCACAGCCTGAGGAAGTCATTAATCATTCAGGATTCTGGACACTCACCCTTTTCCCTCCTGAATACACAAGCTTCATCTTTTGGCACATTTGCAATAACTTGCTCTTTCTAAAATGGAAGCTATTTGAATAGTGTTGCTGCCTGAAAAGTAACAGCAAAATTAAATAGCTAAAACTGAAGGAAGAAGGGAGGGAGGGTTGCAGGGGGGAGTAAGCATGAGGACATAGGAAGCAAGGATTCTTGAAAGTAACCCAAGTGATTTTACAGAGATCCAGAACTAAGCGTGGTAACATCAAGGCCTTGGGGCGCATTAGGGAGAATCAATATAGGTAAATAAAGATATCACACTGGCTTTAGTGAGCAGACCTTCCTACTTTAGATATAAACATTGATATTTCTAAAATATTTTTTAAAATACTTCCCCTTCCCAAAAAAACCCTGTGCACTTCTTATTTTAAAGTACAGTTACAATATTAGATCCATGATTTAACACAAAAATGTCAAAATTAAATCCATCAGCAAGAAGCAAGCAAGCAACTATATGACCACAGTGCTTACTACATTAAGTCTTTCATGGATTAAAGTTAGTTTTAAAGCTTCAGTATCAACAGATAAAATTACAAAGTGGGATGCTATAAAAAGTTTAAAACACAGGCTAATATGCATTTGAAATATATAAAAATATTTCAAGGAACTCTTAGAATAGTAAAGGAATAAATAACAAATAGTAAGCCTGGCATAATTTATACTAAGGCTATTCTCTGAAGCTCATGAAGCCCCTTTGATCATTTATCTGGAAAAGCATGGGTGGTCCCAAGAAAAACAAGCAGCTCCTTATCCAACACTAGTCCCTGGACTGATTTCCACTAGGGAGAACACATCAGTACTACTTCTTTCTTGCAGGTTCCTCAAGTCCTGCATACATCAGTCTTTGGAGCATCCATCAACTTGATGAACTACTGGCACGTGGTAGTGAGTGTGAATCCTCTCACAAAAAGGATAAAGCCTTCTATTGTCCCTTCCCCAGCACATGATAGAGAAATGGTAAGTGGTGTAAAGTGTGTGTAAAAGAAAGAGGATGAGTTAGCATTCATTCAAACACAAAAGAGAAAAGTGTGCCTTTAAGACACACATCATCTTTATCGGGTAGACAAAAGTTGAAGCAGAGAAGTAAAGAACATGTATGGGGCTCTAGCTCACCATTTTTTCTTCAAGAAGCTAAGTGAACAAGTCAATAAGCAGAAGGTGAAGAAGCCTCCGAGTGTCGTGTTTGGGAGAATAACCCCAGAAGACTACAGTTTCCTTCTTTTTGACAATAAAAATAAACAGTAACAAGTGTTACAGTGGCATCCAGGCATTGTTGAAGGGAATAGGAAGGAAGTACCTTTTGATTTTACTGAAGAGATAAAAATACCTCTTTACTCATTTAGGAGACCAGCCAGGCATGGTGTGCTGTAGGCAAAGCAGAGGCTGAGGCAGAAGAACCACAAGTTACAGCCTAGCCTGGGCTACATAGTAAGTTCCAGAACACTGTGAACTGCAATCTTAAAAACAGCAAGCAAGCAAACAACAATAAATACGTGAATTGCCCTCAGCTATACTATCAGATCAGTGCAACTATGGTGAGCCACCATAAGCTAAGAACTGAATAATGTTTTAATAGTCGAAGATGGTGAAAAAAGCTAAAATTTTTGGTTGGATATAGGAGTAGGTCAAAAGTTGTGGAAACTAAATATAGTTATAATTCAGAAAGTCTGCGTGGAAATCTTGCCAAATACTTTTTCTTAATTTTCAAATGTGCAACTGTGGAGAAATGAAATTTGGTCAATATTTATTTTCTTAAATTTGGAGATAAACTTCATAGAAATTAAGAATAATCTTGCCAATACCTCTTATTTTCTTCAGTTATTAATACCTGGAGTTAATCTTGTCTGAATATAAACTAGTCAATGTACCTAATCACAGGCATTTTAAACTGCAATTAGATAATGAATGTTTATGGTTAAGAATCTACCAGGAATAGCTAGAAAGCTGTTTGCTCAAAGATTATACACTACATGTATAATCGACAGCTTTTGCCTACTCCTAAAATAGGTGAGTACTAGTAACTGTATTTGACTAAATAATACTTAGCTATTCGAGACAAAGAAAGGTGACCTCTCACTGCTCCATTGCACGTTTGCGATCAACAGTCAAGTGCACGTTGAGAAGGTACAATGTGCAGCACGAAGAGTCCACAGTCATTCATGTCTCTACTCCCTTTCAGCCTTGGCTTGAAAACTACTGTGTTTAGAAAAGGTATTTGCAGAATTTTGGGAAGATGAAATCTCATACTACATTTAAAATCGAGTTAGTAAACTAAAGCATATTCTGATGCTCTGTATTTGATTGTTAATTATGTTGTTCCCTGAGGTCTTCCTGCTGTTTACGAGTAGACACTCATGTACTTCAAGTATTGCTCTGTAACCTTGCCTCCCTAATTGGCTGAATAAATGCCTACACACCTGGGCAGGGCAGAGTAGGTAGGTGTGTGGCCAAAGTTCATGGGATTTGAGGAGGATCATGGGAAGAAGGAGAGAGGCACTGGAAGAGGAATCCTTGAAGTAGAGAGCCATGGTGGGTTAGCATGGAGAGCAGCACATGGTCAGATCGGCATGAATGGTGGAAACCAGCCCAAATGAAGACCATTAGCTAGTATTTTGAGATTACGGATAGGAGATAGCCCAGACAGAAATTATTAGGGCAGATGGTGTGGGATGGGGGGTTGGGGAGGTAAAGGTAGCTTGGGAGGTAAAATCTGCAATGCCCCAAGTGAAATAAGGCTCTTCTAAAATCTATCAGGTGTCTGTGTCTTTTATTGATTATAATAGTGGGTTAAATAATATTGCCCAAACAATTATAGGCTATTTAATAATAAACCTTATTATCCATTTGTTTATGACAACACTAAACTATCAATATTGGCTCTCTTTCACTACCTTTTAGATACCTTCCATTAGAAAATAGTATTGCTATAAAGGGTCAAACTGAGTCCACAGCTGACTGTGGTGTCATGTGACTTTAATCCTAGCACTTGGGAGGCAAAGGCAGGCGGATCTTCCAAGAATTTAACTATGGAGGGGCTGGAGAGATGGCTCAGAGGTTAAGAGCACCGGCTGCTCTTCCAGAGGTCCTGAGTTCAATTCCCAGGGCTATTACACAGAGAAACTGCAAACCAAAAACAAACAAACAAAAAACATCATTTCTACTCTTTCTGCCAATTGGAAAAAGTAACTGCACTGCAAAAATGTCACAGTCAACCTTGATTCAAGAAGAAAGCAGAAACCTGTGGGAAATCAACACCTTCCTTTCGCATTACTGATAACCAAGCTTCACGCCAAAGTTTCCTGCCTTTCAATTAAGAATAGTGGAAAGCACAATTATGGCCTGAGCTTTGGTGTCCCTGCACTGCCTCAATGGCTCATCTTCTGATCAACTTGGAGACTTGGATGTCAATATGTGCTAACCAATACTGTCCTACATAATGGGGTGTATATTCATTGGAAGTTACAATTTCTAACTAAGCAAAAAAGAAGAAAATAAAGCTGACCTCTTGAAGACAAGGACAGATCTGGCACACTTCTCTCTCATCAAAAATGCTACTGAACTATAAAAGATTATTTTTATCAAGGAGAAAACAGAAGCAAGAAGATGACCAGAGATGAATGACCAAGCCAGAGTCTGTCAGTCCATCCCTAAACAGAGTAGGAGGTAGATACAGACATTGCACATATGGAGAAACATGCCAGATGGAGTCCCACAACATGTCCTGCAGCACCACTCAAAGGAAGACAATGACCCTGGAAGTAAAGTTAAACTTTAAGGAATTCGAGCTGGACACAATGAGACACTGAAGATTTTGCATAAATGGTTGAATACTAATGGAAGCAATCATGATTTTTAGATTCTAAATAAACTGTTGATAAGTTACTTCAATTTAATTATCAGAAAAATTTCTGCTGAAAGTAATTTTTAATCTTTTTTGTATATTTCCATACACTTAACTGTATCCACTGAGATTAATTCTTATTTTGATCTAGTTTTCTTTCATCTTCCATTAGTTTTTATTATGTAAATTAAATCTCCTAATAAAATTTTGAAAAAATACCAAAGAAAGCTAAAGGCACAGTATAGAACTGAGAAAAAAAAAAACTAGTTTTTTGATGGAGGCCTGCATGAGGGAAGTGAACAGTTTACACGAATAACAAAACTCTGCTGTCTCCTGCATGAGAGAGGAGAACTTACATGAGAGAGGTAAACAGTGCATAGGAACAACAAAACATGCCCTGCCTCCTGGACATTGAAAATTTTCATACTTGGCGCTGGTTTTATCTAAAGCTATTTGAAATTAAAGAAAACCATATGAATGTTTTGGGCTTCCATACTTTAGCATAGTATTAAAAAAAATCTCTAGATATCAAGAGACCCTAAAGGGTGCCAGCATAATGAAAACACAGTGTGAACACCAGCAAATAGAAAACTCTCTAACTCCAAGTAGTTGAAAATTCTCTCCAAAAAAGGGCAAAGGAGAGGACATGGGAGTGGAGGGGCTATAAAAGGAGGAGAAGGAAAGAGAGAAGGGAACAAGCCCAAAGCACCACAGTGTACACTACAAATTCCTCCATGGGCTTGCTGTAGGCAACATCAGAAATGTCAGTAAGTAGGGGGACAGCAGCCGAAACTGGAGCACTGTGGATTAGATCCCTGTTGCCCTTTCATATTAGACACAGTTGTTATCTAGAAAATTAGGGATGACTGGCAATTAGCAGAGTACAATGACCTAGAACTTCATTCTCTCCTGGGGCTTGCCAAAATCTGTCATCAAGGACTCTACCATCTTGGTATGAGGAAGACTCCTTTGAAATCTGACAAACCCATGGGGCAATGTGTTAACATGTTGGCATTTGTTAAGGTCCGAGGCAAGACTTGAATTTCATATGTCATCACTGGCATAGTTTTAACATAAAGCTCCAAATTTGGGAGAGTAGCTTACACTTTCCTACTTTGCAAATAGACCTTTGCTGATACCTGAATGAGGTATCAGAATCACAATTCTTGTAATCCATGAAGTACTGGGATAAAGCACAGTGATTGTGACCCATAGCCAGACCACTTCTCTTTCTTTCACAGGCTCCATCCAGAACATGGAGGCCCAGCAACCATGGGTAATCCAGAACACACCTTTGGAATTTTCCAAAGCTCACGCCAATTCCCCCAACCCCCTGTCACAGGCCTTGATTGCATCCACACTATGTATTGTCCCTTACAGACTGGAGCAGAGGAAGAGGCCTATAAACATCCAGGCTTATGGCTACTGGGTTAAGAACTGTGAAAACCTAAAGCATAGTGAAGAAAAGCAATAGCAGAGCCTTTCCCTGAGGACTGAGGTAATCCCAGGAAGCAGGGCTTAGCTGGAAAGGGTTATAGCAGCCTATGCTAAAAGGTGGGGCTCTGCTCACATGAATGAAAGGGAACACTGAGTTGGAATTCTCAAGGATTAGTTTGCCTATTTCACATAAAGAAGCTGGAGTCAAAAATATTTACCAAGAATTTCAGCACTCCTGGTCAGCTGTACAGATGCTGCTTAAAATTTTTTAAAAACATTTATTTATTTTTCTTTCTGAAAACAAGAGCTAAATAAAATCAGCCTTAAGTTAGGAGATGGAGCCAGCAGCCAGTTGATAAGAAATGAACATAGGAAAACACAGGAAGGGGGGGCATTGAGTTGAAGAGTATTTAAGACACCATGGAGAAAGAGAAAGGGCTTTTTTTTCTTCTGGGACAACAGCTGAGTATGAAGCTCAGCTGGGTACTTTCTTTGCCTCTCTGAACCAGAAGGTTTTCAACTCCTCCCCCAAAAAAGATTTATTTATTTTTAATTTTAATTATGTATGCAGCTGTGTGTCTATGTGTGCATATGTACACATGAATGTGAGTGCTTGCAGAGATAAGCAGAGAAGTTGTAGGCTGCCCAAAGTATGGACTGGCACCCAAACCCAGGTCCTTTGTAAGAGAGGTAACTATTCTTAACCACTGACCCATCTCTCCAGCCTTGTCTCTCAGGAATGCAGAAAATGATCAGAAAACTGGGACATCCATCTAACACAAAAGGCAGAGAGTGAAATAAAGAATGATATAAAATGCAAACTGTAAGAAAGAAAAAGGTTTTAATATATTATCTTTAATTGCAAAGCTTTGAGAAAATGAATCCATCTGTAAAATCAAAGTATATTGTAGATGTTTAGAAAATGATGAAGGTCCTAGGGGACAGGCCTCACACAGAAAACCACCAGACATACAAGGAACTTTGAAAATTAAAATGTGATGGAATAAATTCAAAGCTCAGTCGAACTGTCAAAAGAGAAAAGCAAACAGGATAGACATCAGAAGAGGCAGAAAACAGGGAACAGGACCGGAGCCTGCCACAGAGGGCCTCTGAAAGACTCCACCCAGCAGGGTATCAAAGCAGATGCTGAGACTCATAGTCAAACTTTGGGCAGAGTGCAGGGAATCTTATGAAAGAAAGGGGAGATAGAAAGACCTGGAGGGGACAAGAGCTCCACAAGGAGAGCAACAGAACCAAAAAGTCTGGGCACAGGGGTCTTTTCAGAGACTGATACTCCAACCAAGGACCACGCATGGAAATAACCTAGAACCCATGCACAGACGTAGCCCATGGCAGCTCAATCTCTAAGTGGATTGGCTAGTAAGGGGAACAGGGACTATCTCTAACATGAACTCAGTGGCTGGTTCTTCCCCTGAGGGGGAAACAGCCTTACCATGCCACAGAAGAAGCCATTGCAGCCGTTCCTGATGAAACCTGATAGGCCAGGGTTAGATGGAAAGGGAGGAGGACCTGCCCTATCAGTGGACTGAGAGAGGGGCATAGGAGGAGAAGATGGAGGGAGGGCAGGATAAGGAGGGAACAAGGGAGGGGGCTATAGCTGGGATACAAAGTGAATAAATTATAATTAAAAATAAATAAATAAGAAAAAAGAAATACTCAGAAAAAAATGAGGGAAAAATTAAAAAAAAAAAAAGAAAAACAGGCTACAAAGGAGAAAATCAGGAATTCCAACATCCAATGTGGGTGTCTGAAGCTCTCAAGCACACAAGAAGACAAGGGAACTGTTGGAAAATGAAACTTTGCCAAGCTGGAAAGTTGGAAAACGTATCCCGCACAGGAATAAGATGAATGAATAGACACCATTTTGAAATTTAAGAGCACTGAGGACTTATGTTTATACCTGTAGACAAATGTTACTTTTTGTTTGTTTGTTTTTAATTTTTTTATTCATTACACTTTATTCACTTTGTATACCCCTGTAGCTCCCTCCTCCCCTCCCAACCCTTCCTTTCCTCCCCCTTCTCCACCCATGCCCCTCCCAAAGTCTACTGATAGGGGAGGTCTTCTCTTCCTTCCTTCTGATCCTGGTCTATCAGGTCTCATTAGGAATGGCTGCATTGGCTTGCTCTGTGGCCTGGATGGGTATGGAGCATTTTAGCAAGAGTCTTCCCTCTTGATTAGTTTCTTTAGGTGTACAGATTTTAGTAGGTTTATCCTATATCATATGTCTGTATGAGCGTGTATATACCCTGTGTGTCTTTCTGCTTTTGGGATACCTCACTCAGGGTGATCTTTTCCAGTTCCCACCATTTACCTGCAAGTGTCATGATTTCTTTGTTTTTTTATTGCTGAGTAGTATTCCATTGCACCACAATTTCTGTATCCATTCCACAGTTGAGGGGCATCTGGGTTGTTTCCAGCTTCTGGCTATTACAAATAAAGCTGCTACGAACATGGTTGAGCAAATGTCCTTATTGTGTACTTGAGCCTCTGCCAATACACAAGTGTGTGTGTGTGTGTGTGTGTATGTGTGCTTGTGTATAAATATACACTATAATAAAAACACTATTATCCCCAGATATGTTTTTTCTTAACCCACTCCTGAGAACAAGAGTTAAATCATAATAAATAAAAAAACCAAAGACTTACTACTTTGAGTAGACCCCATCTTAGCACCTGCCAAATCCTTCCTAGAACATTTTATGATGGTTCCCCCTCAATCCTCTCAGAATGGACATCACATACCCTTTTGGAAACTGAAGCCAGATAGTAGCCAGAGATGCTTTGCAGCAATCCTGAAAGACTCCTAAAATTCACTGCATTGTTTATTTTTTTCCCTACAAAGAGGATTCACTTTGCTGACCCAGCCATTACCTGATTTAGGGTTGTATGTATCAAGATGATAACATTACAAAACCCAAATGGTAGTTATCCTGATTTAAAAAAAAAAAAGGAATCAGGAAAAGGTACATGTTCTGCTTAAAAACAAAAAAAAAGAGATCAACAACAAAAAGAAAACGCTATGTGACATGCATTTCTACTTCAGTTTAAACTTGAAACCTCTCCATTTTACATACATAACATTATGGTGCATTTTGTATGCACATTAGATTGAGTTAAGGGATGCCCATATAAGTACTTACAAAATTTTCTGACTGTGAGAGTACCCAGAAGAGATGGACACTGTGTCAGTTGACTAAATAAGACCCACATTTACCAGTGGGATGAGCATCATCTAATCTTTGGAGTGCCAGGAGGCAACAAAAGAGCTTCCTCTCCTCTCCCCTCCCCTGTCCTATCCTCCCTCCCTCCCCTCCTCTCCAGTCAAGTGAGTCCTGCCCTGGCCCCCTCTCAGGCTTCACCCCAACCCCATTAACCCCTTTCCATGTTGCTATTTGTTTAAATCTCTCATAATCTGGAAAGTGATTAAATTAATGACCTGAGAAATACATTGCCCATTTCACATGTGTGTGCTCTGGATTTTATGTTTGAAATAAAATGCCAATGGGTCATACTAATTATTTTTTTCTTCTATTCTTGAAGTTAGAACTACTTGAATGAATTATTCAAATTTATGCCAACTTGTGAATATATTAGCACTAGACATCCTCAGTAAATTCAAATCTTGCAGCAACTAATCTACAAGAATACTCTTTTATAAACAAGAAACTTTTAAAGTCTCCAGGCACTAAAATCAAACATGTCAAGTATGATTTCTAAAATACATATTGCACCACAAAGGCCAAATAGGGCCAGGGAATAGAAATAGCCCCAACATCTGCCTGAGGGATTGAATTGCTATAACTAGTGAAAACCAAAGTTGCTAAAAATTACAATAGAAGGTGTTTGAAGTTTTAAGAGATATGATGCAAAAACCAATGAAATAAATTTGTCAAGTCAATCAATTATTTGATTGAAGGGAAGCAAAAGACCCTTGCCAGTAGGCTGCCCTTTCCCTGGATCACTGAATCTATTTTCATTCTGCTATAACTTGAGGGTATGCTGAACTCTGAGAAACCCATGAGGATTCACAATGATTGGGAACCTAAGCTTCTTGCTCATGTGAGATTTGTGCATCCCTGGGTGTGGCTAAGCTCAGTTCACCCTCCACCCCAGTACTAGGAGTACTAGGAGTACTAGGAGTACTAGGAGTACTAGGAGTACTAGTACTAGGAGCGCAGTACTAGGAGCCCAGGCCTACCTGTTCAGAGAAAAACTCTGCTAGTAAGAAAAGCCAGGGAGCTGAGGTTATTTATTGTCCTATATGAGTAAAGAACTCTCCACCTTTGGTGGGGCCAACCAGGCCAGAACAGACTTTCTCTGAACATGCATAGGGAGCAGACCAAACTTGTGCTGTGTTAAAGCTACATTTTCTGGATGAACCTCAAGGTGGATAGGACAAAACTGAATTAATAAGATGTTGATAGAAATGATCACATGCTAGGAGGTGGAGGGACAGGAAATACAGAAAGGACAGAAGAGAAAAAGCAAAGTAAAGAAAGAGATGACAAAAAAAGAGGCAAAAGGGAAAAATAACTTAAACTAATATGAAAAAAATCCCATTTGTTTTGTTCTTTAATCTTTGCTAAATGCCAAGAAGTGTATAGCATCATTATCAGAAAGGCTAGGTGACACACCCTAAATGTTACAACTACCAAACAGAGTAAGGTAGGGCCAGCAGCATATGCCTTTTTTTCTAGTGACCTTCCTGAACCCATATGTCCAACAATATATAAGTAGAAAACTAAAAGTATCAGTGTGCAATAAGGAACTGAGAGCTCAGCATGATTTGTAAAACAGGCTGTCATTAACTTTTAATACTAAGCTCAGAAGGATGAAGGCAAAAATGAGAGTGGCCAAGGACAGGCTAGATCTATCATTCAGAAGCTTCACAGGGAAAACTCTGAATGTTCAGGACGAAGCACAGCAATTCCAAGGCTATTCAGAAGAGCAGGACCCAGGGAAATGCAGAAGCTGTGAGTAAAGTCTGAATGGACACACTTTCTACATCTGGAAAATTCTACCCGATTTCTAACAGGCCAGCGACAAGGTGATTTATAGACCATGGATGAAGCTTGCTATAACTAGATAACCCTAACTGGAATTCAGTGTTCATGGGCCTTAAGAGAATGTGGTTAACATTACAGAGAAATGCAACTGTGTGTTGTAAGCAGTTGCTAGTACTTTTGAAAGGCATAGATTCAGTAAGAGTACAGCGGACTTTAATTAAATTGTGATAGACAATCACAAGAGTTGTTTGCTATAAAATGTTTTCATTTTAATTTCTAACATGGAATTGAAAAGCTGATTGGTTATTAACATACTCTAAACAGGAAACAAATCCCATACTCTCCTCTGAGGTGTGAAAAGTACAGTACTTCAGAGAGGCAAGATATTCAAAGTGTTTCTCTGAGATCGTTTTGAATAAACATTTACTAAACATTTGTTTGTAACCATTATCTATTGATAGCTGTGCAGTAATAGGTTTCACGTACCATTTTGATTTGAAAATATCATTGGAAAATAATTACATTGAGAAAAATGTAATGATTGTAGACCCGGTGAGCTTAGCTTGCCCTTCATTCTTCTGTGCAGCATGACAGCCCAGTGTAACGAATGAGATCATGAAGCCCACCTCCACATCACTGTGAAGATTAAGTAGTGCCTGCAAAGCACTAGTAAATCCATCCTATGTTCTCCTCTCACACTTATTAGAATCACCATGCTTTTCTCCTAATTCTATTGTCAATGTGTACTGGTCACTGATAACACTCAAAGCAAATTTCAGCAGACCGCATATGAGGCCTTTGATGACAGATAAAGGCTTATACCAAAGTTTCTAAAACACAACATCTAAGCTAAAGAAAAGAATGCACCAAATCTACAAAGACAGAAGGGAACAGCAGCTGGCAGCTCTGTGATCCAAGCAATGGCCCTCCGGAGCAAAACAAAGCAAAGCTGTCTCTAACATCCAGTCTACATGAAACTGATAATGGGATTAATAAAATGGAAGAAACTCACAGCTGTTAATTCATTCTCTGCAATGTACTGTGGTATGTTCAACAAGGTATCAGTGTGGAAATAAAGGTATTAGCATGCGTTGGGGAAAACAACCCAGAATTTAATTATCTGACACTTTTGCTATTACGGTATACTGCCTGTTAAAACAAAATTGCAGCTAAATGGAGCCATTTATTTATCCAAAGCACAAACAACTACCTTTAGAGGGATCCTGGAAAAAGCATGTCACTCCTTGGGGAAAAGGTTCTCAGAAACTTCAGGATTTGCAGTTGTCTTCGGAGGACACAGATGAAGACTGCCAAGGCCTACTCCAAGCTTTTAAAAATGTGTCACAGTGATGGGTGATTTTAATTGCCAAATTGACATGATCTAGAATCATATGGGAAGAGAGTTTCAATGACACACTGTCTAGATTAGGTTGGCCTGTGGCTATGTCTGTGGGGGACTGTCCTATGATAACTGTGTTAGGAAGACCCAGCCTAGAAGCACATTCCATTAGGCTGGGCCCTGGACTGTCTCAGAGAAAAATGAAAGTGAATGAAAGCATTCATGCACTCACTCTCGCTCTGCCCTGACTGTGCATGTGATGTGACTATTTGTCTGAAGTTTCTGCTACTGTGACTGCCCCACAGTGAGCGACTGTAACATGGGATTATAACCTAAACTAAATAAATAAAGTAAAACCCTTTCTCTCCTAAGTTGCTTTTGTCGGGGTAATTTTATCAGGGCACAAGGAAGTGAATCTAGGACATCAGTTTCCAAAGAAATTAATAAATAGAATCACAGAGGTAAAAGGTCATAAATTAAGGAACATTGAACAATAGAGTAAACTGTCAAAACACAAACACTGAACAGAAAGTCAAGGTGCTTGCTATGAACACCATGCAGACATTTTGTAAAACTTGATATTTCCTTAGGGATTAATTTTATACTTACTGGCAAACAACAGGGTTTGTGTCAAGTATTCCCTATCTTTTTAAACAACTAATATGCAACAATAACACAGAAAACAACTGTCCCTTAGAAATTAACACAAGAGAAAGGTTACTTGAGCTTGAAGTGGTATTGATACTCCAGACACATTATCAAATCATGGTACGTGAAAGAAAGTACATAATACCATCAATATGAAAATGGCTCCGTGTAGACACTATTAAGAGGATGAAAAGGCAAGACATAGACTGAGAACAAGTCTCTGTAAAGCACACAGAACCCTCAATGTACACATTCCTTAAAATTCAACAATAAGAAGAAATCCATCTTAAAATGGCTCTTTTTTCTTGCTTCTAGACCTCTAAAGATATTCACTTCAACTTAGACACAGTAAACTTATAAATTTGAAACTAAGATATGCATAAGAAAGAGAACATACAGTGTTTATCATTCTGATCCTGGGTTACCTCATTATGAGATATTTTCCAGTTTTATCCATTTTCTTGAAAATCTCATGATTTTTTCTTTAGTGCTGAATAGAATGTCACTGCATATATGAACATATTACCCATTCATTCATCAGTTGATGAACTGGGCAACAGTTGGTGAAGAACTCATTAATTGGTCAAAGTGCTGAGAATAAGTTGCCACTGCAAGCTCAGCACTAAACAGAGCATCTAAACTATCCCTCCCGATGACCACAGGACATCAAGGAAGAGAAGGTGGAAAGACTGCAAGAGTCTGAGGCTGCAGAGGAATGCTATGAAATGTTGCCCTTCGGATATGGCATGACCTTGCAATCAAGAATGCATAGCAGCTTGACTACCTACACAAAACTGGGTTCACCAACATTCCTCGAGTGGGGATGAGGACCATGAGGGCCCTCCCTACCTTGAGGAGTTTACCCTATTTCATACCTTTTGTCATACAAAGTTAAGTACAGTCTTAGCATGTAATGTAACATCATTCCTTTGTCCACACAAAAATCTGCATACAAATGTTTATAGCACCCTTTTCGAAATAATTTCTGAAATATGGATTCAACCATGATGTTCTTCAGCAGGAATAGATAAACCAGTAGCTATATGTCTATACAATGGAATATCAAGCAAAAAAGAGAAATGAGCTATCAAGAAATGAAAGCTATATTAAAATTTTAAATGCATGCTTCTAAGTGACAGACATGAATCTGAAAGACTGCACTCTGTATGGTTCCTAATGCATAATATTTTATAAGCAGTAAAATTACGGAGACAAAAGAGATAGATAATAATGGGGATGAGGGCTATGAAATATTATAGTATAGGCACAATCTGCCCGTGGCACTCCTGAACTCACAGTAGCTATGATTGCTTTATAAAGCCAAGACTGAACCCTTAACCATTCTGTCACAGATGTGGACAGTGCTAATGGGCCTAGCCAAGCCCTCCAAAGAGCTAGTGCTGTTAAGGGATGCTGGGAGAGAGGAAATCAGTGAGGCAGCCGCTGCAGGGTTACAATTCCCCAAAAAATGTCTCCACATTCATGCCCACAGGGGTGGCCCCACTTAAGCCCAGTAGGTCACAAAGTAAAAATAAAAAATCAAAACAAAAATACAGGAGCATGCGGGTCTCTGTTAGGGAAACGGGGCCACTTATATACATGTATAAAATGATCGAATAATAAATTAACAAAACATTATAGAAATATTATATGGGGTGAGGGGGTGGGGTCAAGAGTCCAGTGGTAGACATATGCAGAAGAAAAGAAAGATAACCATGGTAAACAGCTAAGATAAACAGCTAAGCATACCTTTAGAGTAATGGACCTACTGTGTGTCACGGTATGGTAGTGCACTCATGCCATGATACAGTCACAGAAATACATGGTGCACAAGATCACTTCCTGAGGTGCCACACGAGTAGGAAATGGTGGGGGGACACCTAGGGAGGAGTGTGTATGAAGAAAGTGATATAGAAAAGCTTTCTACTGACTCTTAAATTTTGTATAAACTTGACTTTGCTTTAAAAAACATCTCCTAACATTTTAAACACTAGAAATGCTGAGTTTGCTGTGGGCAGGTACTTCACTAAACACAGAGAACTGACTGATGAATGTGTGTTCCCCTCTTAGCTTTAACGCTCAAAAAGTCAAGGGACGGTAGGAATTAAGAACTGAAAATGGAAGCCAAGAGAGAGGGATAGGGATGGAGGAAAGGCAGAAACCCTAAGAGAGACACAAGGAATCTTTTCACCTTGTCTCATTAGCTTGAAATGTGCCCAGGTTTCCAGGGACTGAGTTCTTATTTGACATCTAATAATAATGAGACCAAGTAAATTGGCAGTATTTCATTTTTTCCCAACCAGGAGCCTCGGGTACTTTTTACTACAATCTGACATCATTAGCAGCCCATTGCTCACCTGGAACTAGCAAGGACCACTAACAAGCAGATTAGCATACAAAAGGGAACCAGGCACCCTCTGAACAGTGTGCCTTGCCTTGCCCTGCTATGTGTGGGGTCTATGAAAGATTTCACAACTTCTGCTTCTTATGATTAAAAACTGAATTTTCTAGTTTAGCTAAAGCAGGTCCCGTCTATAGTTAATTTAAAATGTCAGGCACAAGATAAAAGCAAGCTCGGTAGTTTTCACTCGACTTTGTTAGGGGGTAAGATTTCTAAAGTATGTTTCCTGGAAGCTAATTGGTTCTCCACAAATCTAGTTCTGCTTTTTATCACAATAGCACTCTACCTGAGAGGGTATCTCTGGGAACATGAAACCTGAATTTAAATCCCCATAAATTCTTTTGGCATCTGTAATTTTTAGTAGCAACTCCTGGATTCCCTTTTCTTTTAATTTGGCAAACACATTCTATATACAAGGGACTGGGACAAAGTATTTTCAGGTCCATAAATCAGTGAATCACTTCAGAAAACAGGTTTAAAGTACTTTCTGACATCAGAGGCAACTATGATATATGCCAGGAGTTCAGCATTTAGTTCTGAATAAGGTACAACACCTGCAAGGAGTTAGTGAACTTCATGGAAGAGGTATGTACATAAAACAGTTTTATGATGGGAAATTTTTCCTATGGAAAAATTCTAAAGTATGTTTAGGATTCTGAGAAGCTACACATTACCCAGAACCAGACAGACTTTCACAAGGAATGTTCCCTCTAGTGAGAAAAGTGAGAATTTCAATAAGGGGAAGAAGAATTTCAGACAAAGGAAACTGTTGTAGTCCTCGGTCATCTCTGTATCATGAGAAAAAAAAAAAAAAACAGGTCCTAGGAAGGAGCTCACAGTCAGGAATTAGGAGGTCAGCATTCATGGAAAAACTGGAGTGAGAGATGAGTTCAGAGACCTCATTATTTGTCTTAGTTTGAGTTGTTATTGCTGTGATGAAACACCATGACCCAAAGCAAGTTAGGGAGAAAAGGGTTTATTTGGCTTATACTTCCATATTGCTGTTCATCGCTGAAGAAAGTCAGGACAGGAACTCAAAGAACGCAGAAACCTGGAGGCAGGAGCTGCTGTAGAGGCCATGGAGGAGCGCTGCTCACTGGCTTGCTCCTCATGGACTGCTCAGCCTGCTTCCTATAGAACCCAGGAATACCAGCCAAGGGATAGCACCACCTACAATGGGCTGGGCCCTTCCCCGTCAGTCACCAATTAAGACAATGCCCTACAGGCTTGCCTACAGCCAAATCTTATTGGAGGCATTTTGTTAATTATAGTTTTCTGCCCTCGGATGACGTTGGCTGTGTCAAGTTGACACAAAACTCTCCAGTACACTATTTTAAACTAAGAAAGCAAAACTTTATTCTTAAAAAATTGGGAGACTGAAGTATGAGGACCAGCATGAACACAAGACCAGCTTGGGCTATATAGTTAATTTTTAGGCAAGCCTGCTCTACATAGCGACAATGTGTCTCAGAAAACAACCAAACAGGGCCAGTAAGATGTTTCAGCAGGAAAATGTTTGTCACTATAAGCCTGATGGTCTGAGCTGGATTTTCAGGACCAATATGGTGAACAAGACCTGACTCTCAAAGTTGTCCTCTAACCTCCAAACACATGCTGTGGTACATACACAGACATAACACACACACACACACACACACACGGATATATATATATATATATATATATATATATATATATATGCATTCACACACATGTATACACA
>CM053763.1:9556964-9632817 GCA_028658305.1 Pachyuromys duprasi
GCATCAGAAGAAGGCAAAAACAGGGAACAGGACAGGAGCCTGCCACAGAGGGCCTCTGAAAGGCTCTACCCTGCAGGATATCAGAGTAGATGCTGAGACTTATAGACAAAGTTTGGGCAGAGTGCAGGGAATCTTATGAAAGAAGGGGAAGATAGTAAGACCTGGAGAGGACAGGAACTCCACAAGGAGAGCAACAGAACCAAAACATCTGGGCACAGGGGTCTTTTCTGAGACTGATACTCCAACCAAGGACCATTCAGGGAGATAACCTAGAATCCCTGCACAAATGTAGCCCATGGTAGTTCAATGTCCAAGTGGGTTCCATAGTAATGGGAACAGAGACTGTCTCTGACATGAACTGATTAGTCTGCTCTTTAATCACCTCCCCCTGAGGGGGGAGGGGCCTTACCAGGCCACAGAGAAAGACATTGCAGCCACCCCTCATGAGACCTGATAGACTAGGATCAGAAGAAAGGAGAGGAGGACCTCCCCTATCAATGGACTTGGGAAGGACATGGGTGGAGAAGGGGGAGGGAGGATGGGATTGGGAGAGGGGAGGGAGGGAGCTACAGGGGGATACAAAGTGAATAAATTGTAATTAATAAAAATAAAAAATAGCCCCCAAATGGCAAATGAAAAAGGAAATAAGGGAACAAAATTTAGAACTCCAGAGAGGGCTATCTGAGGATGCACCTAGGAGACTGAACTCAGCAGTGGGAGAGAAACAAATTATCTGGTCAGATAATCATAGATGACTATTGTGCTTTCATGCTTCAGGAGCCTGGGCACCTTATCCCAGTGCATCGTTCTGCAGGTAGATGGAATAAAAGCAACTTGTGTGAGTACAGTTACACTTCCTTCCTATCACCATACCATGATACAACCAGCCTATATCTAAGGCTCCTATTCTGAGAATTCAAGTATCAAAATATTTCTAAGCCACAGTACCTAAACAATCTGCTGCAGAAGGAAAAAAGCTTGCATCATTTAGCTCCCCATATTGATCTTTTGAAATATGAACTTGTATACATGCTTTACTTAGTGCTACTCTGTTTAAAACTCACTATAATAATTATCTATATAGTGTTTGCCTTGTATTTAGTGCCAAGTGGACAAATGATCTAAAGCATAGGGGAAAGAGATGCCCAGACCATATACAAATACAAGTGCAGTTACTAGTGGAACCAAAGCATTCTCTTCCTTAGTAAGGAAGGCAAGGGGTCCTGAAGCCAAACTGTATAAGATGACTATATCAGTGTCCTCCAGTCTGTTCTTCAAGGTGAGAAAGTGAATTGGAGGGTGGAGGGCTGTATAGTTTGTCTAAGGTCAGACTATCCCCAAACCTGTTTCATGGACCTGCAGACTCATGGGTAATATGATGACTGGCAGGGAAGCTCTTTAACAGTAGCAGCCTCACTGCACCATGCCCACATTTGCAAATTTGCACAGCACAGTAATATGCCAGGTTCAGCACCAGGGGCTCTATATATGAGATTACATTTAACCCCCTGCACTCTGTGAGGCTTCAATTATATTCTCATATTAGAGATGAGAGATTTGATCATCAGAAAAATTAAATTACTTTGCCAAGGTTGCAACTGAGATTCAAACCCAAACATTTATGGCACTCCCCTAACTCACTTAGCAAGAAAATTCCATTAGTGCAGACGCCTAAATGCTCTAATTAGAATGTGGTCCTGATATCATTAGTTTTAACCAATATACTGAGAAAGCGCATATAATACATTCTAGGCATCCACAGAGCATCCATTATCCTGAAATGATGCAGATAAACACTTCTTAATAATGCATTTGATATGCAACAAATGTTATCACCCTCCTATCTTTGTTTTTATTTGGACCCAAATAAAAACTCTTGTGAATAATAATAGCAATTCCAGATCCCTGAGTTTATTCCTTCACGGCTATGGTAATCATTTCTGTCTCTCTTGAAGACCTGCCTACCTAAAATCTCAGACTCATCCTTATCTGAGTCTCATATAAGCTACTAGCCATGTTGGCCGTGAGACAACACTTATCACATGACCAGAATGTAGTGCTTGGCCAGTGGAAAACTACAAGCTAAGGCTGTGAAATGAAGCCACATATGTGCTGCTGGAACCCTCACCAATGGCAAGGACTTTGGAGAGTTAGAATGTCATGGGTTCAAAGCCGAACTTACTGAGTTATCTTAGCCTTTTTAGTGGCCAGTCTTCTACTACACCCTGCACATGACTTAACATTGCTGTGATGGGAACTCTAAACTGCGCCATGGGACACCTGTAAGTGCTCTGGTGAAACTGACCTTTACTCTCTGATGTCTTTCCACTGCCTCTCCTAACTTACTTGAAATATCAAATCTACACCCTTCAGGGGCCCTGTTTTGTTTTTAACTCTTCTATTTACCTCATCCCTTAATAAATTCAATTCAAAATTAATTCTAAAACTCTTGTTGGGCCTCCTGACATACCTATAAATACTCCTTAAATAATGATTTTGATTCTAATATCAGCAGGCCCCTCTGTAGTCTGCTTGAAAATTCAATTTACTCAGACTATTATTCAGCATACTACTGAGTTATACTGTGGACTTATATGAACACTGTCTTCTTGATACAGAATCTGAATATCAGCTTCTGTTGCAGGGACCTACACCTGACAACACCCAGTGAGACAAGCAGTCTTCACCCCATCCTACTGTGTCCCAGCTCAGCTTAAAAGCCAGTGACTCAGTTTTGACACCCATCATTTCCTACATCTCCTCCTTCGATTGCCTTTTCATAAAATCATGCCTGTATCTTATCCCTCTGTATGTGTGTGTGTGTGTGCGTGCGTGTGTGTGTGTGTGTGTGTACACATGCAAGCACGCACACCTCCAAGTTTTCTGGTTGATCTTTGAGTCCAGTCCTTCCCTGCAACCTTGGGTCTTCTACCCCTTTTACCTATCAATTTCTGTAACATGCTTGTCAACATGAAGAAGTGACGGCTCCCCCTGTAACATGAGGACCCCTGAGTCAGGAGTCTGTACTCCCCAGAAAGTTTGTTTCATTTTCCCCAATGGTTTTTGGAGAGTAAATGACAAATAAAGGTTATATTTGTTTACTGAATTAAAAAGTGTATAGTTGGCTAGTATCAAAAGAAAGTGTGTCAGCCTTTGTGGAATACGGATTAACTTTGACCTCACTCAAGTTATTCTGTACACTGAGCTATATGTCCAGTTAAGTCTCTGTTGTAGCTAGAATTGCAAAAGTGTCAGAAGCTGCTTATCCTTTCACAGACCATGTAATCACATCTGCATTTGATTAATGACTCATTTGAATATCTCATTTAATTGCTGGTAGTGAAGAGACCATACCAGTTTTAAGTAATAATTAAATTTATCAACAAGTGCTGGGCAGGGGTCGGGCTGTAGAGCATTTACATACCCTTGCTGGTATAGCAGGGTTAGGCCCACAGGAAAGACAGAGGGAGCTTCATGGAAGGGAGATAGAGAGTGTCTGAAACAGTGAAGTTGTATGTCTGTTGAAAAAGCAGCACATTAAAAGGACTGCCACTCTGGATGACCAGAGGCTGTGAGTTGCAGATGAGAGCACAGCTTTGTTAGACAACAAACATCCAAGCTTGCCGCCTCATGTGGACAACCATCCAGACACATGTGCAAGAATCTATTACATAGCAGTGGTAAATAGCCCACGCTGCCTGATAAATCACTTGGGGGTTGTGTCATCAAGAAAGGGAACTAATATTTTAAACACACTGTTACACCATTGCTCAAGCTGAGACCTTGTTACCAATATATGAATGTCACCTGGTAGACTCTGTTCCTTTGTTTTTCTGGAATGCCTGTCAGGGTACATTTCAGGGACCTTTTATCTAGATGTGTTTTGGGAACTTCGTTAAATTAATGCTTCTGAAATAATGTGTGTTTTGGGATGCACATCACATAAGAGCTTGAACTAGCTTTCACTCATATGCAGCTTGTGCTCTGTCAGCCATTCTCTGGACCTATAGTCGGTTGCAAGGCAGACCCAGGCAAAAGAGCAAGGGCCAGTAAGTACTTAACCTCAAAAGCTGGGCTTCCCTGTGTGTCCACAGCTTATAAGCTTCACCACCATTTATTAAAAATAGACTGACTGACTTAGCAACTTTTACTTCCAATTGCTTTATATAAAAAAAACCCTCAGATCTTTACTGTAATTCTTTTATGTTCCCCTTTAACAGTTTATTCATTCTCCAAGCTTCCAAAGATTCTGCTGGATTTATCTGCTTAGGCCAAGTTACTGTTCCCAAATTAAAAAGTTTGCTTGGATGGTAGTTTTATCATTTAAGATAGGATGAGTCAAGGAAGCGCTTGCCAGGAAATGTCATCTTCCTGGAAAAACTCAAATCACAATTACCTTCAGCAACAATGGAGAGAGAGAAGCACAGAGAAGATAAAACAGATAGAGATAAGCCTCAAAATTACTGTCAGCCAAAACTTCAAATGTATCCTAGTTCCAGTTAAGTTCTCCAGAGTAAATGGTGAGCCGTAAAACATTGAGCTGCGTTATCTTTTATTGTTTTCAGTAACTGGATGCTATAGGAAGCATGGAACACTGCTCTGAAGCTACTCAGCTTCAGAAAGTCAATTCCGTTCAGCTGTAGCTATAGCTCATCATACATGTGCATGTTCTTCTGTCAGTGGGATACATTGAATTTTCTTCTAATCTGTCATTTAGACCCTCATTTATATTAGAAAACATAATTCAAAGTGGATTTGTAACAAAAAGAAGTGTGGAGATTCAGAGAATTACTTCTGTCCTTTGGTTCACACTTTGCTGCCAAAGAAAAAGAAAGTGAAGGACAGAGCGGGAAGCTGAAAAGAAAGGAAAGGTGCTGATGTCTGTGGAAGAGGGTGCCAGCTGAAGCAGACAGCAGAGGAAGAAGTGAGAAAGGAGACTCCCCACACAACTTACCAGAGGGCTCAGTGAACAACCTGCTGGGAAAAAGGACCCTTGCTCACTGCCACCTGCAGATCCCAGGACACCCTGAACCCAACTGAAAGGTGTTCCTTGGGTGCAGGGTTTTCATTCGATGAAGTACGCACCAGCTCAGTGACAAGTCAGGAGAATTTGGAGGCCACCCCCCCCCGAGAGTGCTGTGCTGCAGTCCCCCCCAACACCGTCCCCCCATTTTAAACTAGTGGCCTCTTCTATAACTCCAGGCAGGTCCACAGGAGGTCAGTTAATCCCGGGCTTGCTGAAGCTTTGGTTTAAGTCCCTTCTCTCCAGTGATACTCATGTCTGTTTTCTTGAGTCTTCCTTTCTCCATTTTTTTTTTTTGCATCTAACTGTTGGTTCCCACAAGAAGGAACCCAGAACCATAACATTTGCAGCACCCATGATAGCGATTTCTTATTATCTGTTTTAGCCAATAAGTCCACATCGATCATAGTGAAGAAACTGATCTAAAAAAAGCGATCAGAATATAAGCAATGTCCAATAAGTGCTGTTTGATGGCATAAATCAGCAATTAGCTGTGCACTCAAGGATATACAAGGAGGATAAACACTGACAGGTAATTCAGAGGTTGGCTCTAATCACAACTTCAGAAGCAGTCCTCCCGTATGATATATATAATCAATGAATCAACCTATCATCTCGGCATTCCAGGATCATGGTCCTAAGTGTGAGGTCCTACAGGACCTACGGGAGCTGAAGGGACTGGTACACCTTCACCGATATCTCTGCTGATGATCCAGAGCATGCCGGCAGCATTTAATAAGGCAAGCTTACTGAGGAGACTGGTGGTGGTTCAAAAGGTTCTGAATGTTTCTGTGCCCACCATCTACCTTTGTCATTTTAGACACAGCTGGGACTAGAGTGGTGTCTAAGTCCTGAGCACACATGTCAGAATGCCTAGCTGCACTGCTTTCCTTCACTGTTCCTATTTTCTTTCTTTTTTTCTGTATAAATAATAAATCAAATAAATCTTTTTAAATTTTATTTTAGAATTTATCCATTATATATCCTGATTGAAGGCCCCTCTCTCAACTCCTCCCAGTTCCACCCTCCCTCTCCTTCCTTTTCCCCCCCATCTCCTTCCCCTGGTCTGCTGAAACGGGGAATTATCCTCCTCTGCCATCTGTCTATAGATTATCAAATCTCATCAAGACTGCCTGGATCCTCTTCCTCTGTGGCCTGGCAAGGCAACATCACCAGGGGCAAGTGATCAAAGATCAGGCAATTGAGTTCATGATAGAGGCAGCCCCTGATCCTCTCACTCAGAGACCCACGCGGAGACTGAGCTACAATTGGCTACAATTGAGCAGGGGGTCTAGGTCCTCTTCATTAAATTTGCAGGCAAATGGATTGAACTAAAAAAGATCATTCTGAGTGAGTTAACACAGAAACAGAAAGACACACATGGTATACACTCACTTATAAGCAGATATTAGCCATATAATATAGGATAGCCATACTAAAAGCTACAGACCTAAAGAAGCTAAACAATAAGGAGGACCCTAGGGAGGATGCTTAAATCTCATTCAGAATGGCAAACAGGATAGACACCAGAAGCAGTGGAGGAGAGGGAGCAGGATGGGAGCCTGCTATAGAGGGTCCTCTGAAAGGCTCCACCCAACAGGGGATTGAAGCAGATGCAGAGACTCACAGCCAAACTTTGGGCAGAGCATAGAGAGTCTTATTGAAGAAGGGGGGGGGGTTGTGGAATAAAATGACATGGAGGGGACAGGAGCCCCACAAGGAGACCAACAAAACTAAAAACCTGAGCCCAAAGGATCCTGCAGAGACTGATGTTCCCATTTTCTATGAGCCATATATCATCACCAGGAGCTCGCATATTCCTTGCGCTTTCCCCTTCCATTCCTCGCTGACAGGGGCACTAATGAATCTACTCATCAAAAACCCAGGAGGAACTGAGACCTAGGTGACTCACCCAGGCCCCTCAGGCTCTGGTAACTTACAAGCTTCCCGGAGTTTCTCTTTGTCATAGTGGAATCCTTCGTAGTCTTGTAAACTGATTTTGTTTACGCGGATCCTCAGGCGATCAGGGACAGACTGGGGACTGCAAGACAAGAACCAAGTGGTCAGATATAGTGAGAGAGCAGAACTGGGAGTGCATGTTCTGGAGAGCTTAGGGGCAATAGAATCTCCTGTGGGTGAAAAGAAAAGGTTTAAAAACCAGAAATACTTCCTGTTCACTGGGACAAAAAAATTATCTGAAGAGTCCTTGTCTAGAAACCCAGTGTAACTGAAATTTAGGTCAGAACATAGGAACAGGGAAAAGGCTCTGGGGAACATCTGTATATAATATGTGCTGTTAATTTGTCAAATTCAGATAAGACCATATGTTTTGTTGTGTAAAATTTAGACACAAGTAATGGAGAATAATAAGAAACGTTGGAGGTACAAAATACTAGTAACCGTTTCTATAATAGTCAAAACTGGTTATGATGGCTTTGCCTTAAAAGAAATATATTTTTAAAAATGTATTTCAAAGTACAAACTAGGCATCTAGAGTACATAGGACTAAGGTTAAGATTCCCAATCCTATTGAGGAGTCTTTGAAAACACCAATCAATTAAGGCATGTTATAATTGAAGCTGCCTGTAAGGTGCTTTGAAATGAAGCAAATAACTCATGCTGAAAGAACCCATTCAAGCTGACCAGGATGTATATTAATTAAACGGGAAGCACCAAAGTCTCTGAACACATCTTGTTCATCCACTTAATTCCGTAAATTTGTCTTAAGTCACATTTTCAAAGTGGTTGATCCTAGGCCTGAATTGAATGACAAACAAACTTAATTTTTATCTCCTCCATTGTGGATCAATGTATTTCGTTTGGTCCATGAGTATTCTTTAGTTTCATTGGTTGAAAGAACTTTCTCAAACACAAAACTACTTCTTTTAAAATAGTAAATAATAATGAACATAGCTAATAAAAGAAAGGGAGAGAGAGTTTTAAAGTATTTAAAAGTCTATAAGTATTCAAATTCTAAGGAGGGTAGCATGTTGACATATATGAGGCTCACTGTATTAAAACTGAGCCAATACAAAACCACAGATGGCTACTCCTGGGCAACCCTGGAGACAGATGTGATGCTGGCTGGTCCATCCCTCAAACTATGACTGTTGGGTGCCTGATCTACTGGTATGATGTTGGTCATGGTAGAAGCACAGGGGAATAAACCTAATATGAGTATGCTAGTGATGACAAGAAGATAGATATCTCGTTTGATGGAATAGCTACATGCCAGTAGACTGGACATTAGTATCACATGCCTGCAAGCATCACCTCACCAATAGATAAAACTGTGATTTCAAAATATAAAGCTATTTTAAGCTCACAGAGCTCTATAGGGCAGAAGTAGAGGCAGAGATATAGTCTCCACACTCATCATTCTGATCTTAATATGGAACCGAGACCATGATACTTCAGATAAATACCGAGTCCATGTATAAGATAGCAAAACCATAATACAATTTATCCAGGTCAAGTGATCTCTACCAGGTGGAAAGACTGTTTTATTTATCAGTAAACAATTTACAGGGGTTAAGTGAACTGTGATACAAGCTAGAAAACATGAGGCAGATATTATGAATGGATGCATAGATCTATATTGATTCAAAGGGAAGTCTGGCTACCACATACTTTAAGTGACTAGCACATTCTAAGTGTCCAATATGTATTAGCTAATATCATTATCATAAATGCCTGATTGTCCCTCTCCTAAACAAGATTCTGCCCAACAATAACATCTGCTACTGCCAGACACTCAGAGAAATTTAGAACTGATATTGGAACCTCCATAGACATTTCTAAGGAGGGTCTTGAGGGTACTCTCTCTCTCTTAGATGGTGTCATAATATTCCACACTCATGAATCTTCCCCCACTTGGTATTTCAAAAAGCCAGCTAATGGCAAGGAACTGGACAGATAAAACATAGAGGACAAAATGTGCACTGAAGTGAAAGCTAAGCAATTCAATTTTATCCCCATGTCACATTATATTAGTGTTCCAATACTGGCTGGCTGGGGGTGGAGGACAGCACAGCCATTCCCTGGAGGCTGGGGAATAACCCTGCCATTAGTTTTCTAAAATTACACTTTGCCAAGGAACTTAGTAGAGCATAGAAGAGATTTCTAACTTAAGAATAAAGAAATATGCCTCCAAGCCAACATCTACAGGCAATGCATACTTACTTAGGCATGGTATCAAGAGTTCTAAGCCTGACTTCCAGAGGACCCTCAAGTTTCCTAGAAGAGAGCCATAAGTCTGTGAAGTGCCCTTTCTATTGAAGTGGGGATTACAACCTGCTACATTCTTATGAATTTCTGCCATTTTACAGGCTCAAGAGTCAGAGTATAACCACTGCTTAGCCCCACAGCACACAGCTGTTGCTTTCTAAGGTTGGAGGGGAAAAGACCATTCATAACAACAACCCCCTGAGTATTCAGTGTCTTTCAACTTGTACCTGGTTCTTACTACTCTCTTGTTTCTTCATAGATGCTGTAGGTGACCCCCTCCCCCTGCCGTCTGTGTGTGTGTGTGTATGTGTGTCTGTATTTCTGTGGTGTGTCGTGGATTGAATTGGGGTTTCATGCATGTTAGGCAAGCATTCCACTACGGAGCTACCTCCCCAGTCCTTTTGTTTTTCTGGCATGAGAGCTGAACCCACTCTGCAGCTCTGATTATCAGACAGCAAATTTGAGCATGATCAAAATCTGTTGATATGGAGAGGGAGAGAACATTCAGGCCTATGAATCTCTGAAGCCTGTTGACTAAGAATACAATTAAAGGCAGTGAATGCTCGTAAACAATTTACTCAAAGATGCTAAATATGTAAATCTTAATTCAGATTGCAGGTAGAACCCTTAAGGTTATGTAATATTCTACATGTTACACCTTGTGAGTCTCCTGTTTTACTTTAACATTTCTCAGATGGCTTGTTGCAAGGTTCACCCCTTTGAAAAACTCATTATACAGGTGCATTGATTTTTATGCAGAACCAGAGAAGATTGGATTTCTTTACTAACACAGAAAACCATCAAAACCCTGTCTCTTTCTACCTTCAGGCTTGAATTTAATTTTAAAAAATCCCCTAAATTATTTCAAGCCGTGCAAATATGAGGTTCTGCTTACACATAGTCTAGGTACAATAAAGTATGTTTCTAAGTAATTTTTGTTTGTTTGTTTGTTTGTATGTTTTTGAGACAGGCTTTTTCTGCATAGTCTTGGCTGTCCTGGAGCTCATTCCGTCAACCAGGCTGGCCTTGAACCCAGAAATCTGCCTGCCTCTGATTCCAAGTGCTGGGATTAAAGGTATGAGCTACCATGCCTGGTTTGCTAAACTTTAATAGAAGCCATTTAACTAGTCTTTGTGTTATGATGGGTCTGTAATTAAAATATTAATTATTAGTGTGGATAGCAGGAACAAGCCAGTTCCTCCTGGCAATTCCTTCAGCCAGAGTGCCACCTCACCCATGTTCCGTAAACATTTCTGAGTCCTGCTGGAGTACCCATGGCTTCTGCACAGGTTGGCACTGGAGTTTCCAATCGCTGCCTTCCAGTGGGCTTTTCTGTGCAAACCCCAGAAAGAAGTGTGACATGGCCGTGCATGTCTGTGTTCTGTCTGAGCTCTAGATGAGGAGGTGAGCCCATGCAGGGCCACACTCTCCCCACCTATCTCTGCTTCTCTAGTGGGGTCCACATAGATGAAACAGAACTGAGAGCTAGAACTTCTTACCAAAAAGGCAAACAATCCGCCTCAGGACACATGATATTCAGTTAAACTGTAGTAACCCAGCTACATCATCGACCAACGATTCTTCATCTGTCAAGTGGGGCTTCATTTAAACACAATCATAACCAATAGTATCCTTCGGGATTTTCTAGAAATTGCTAAAAGTTTCCTTTGGATATTTTTTTAACTGACATTGAAAATAACCTAAATACACATCCAAGAAGGCCTCTACAATAATACCAAATTGAATCAAGGATTCTTCGCACAGATTTGAAATGGAATTCTGATATCTGCCGATTTATATAGAACATTCATCTTCAGTTAGTGAACAATGCCTCAGGACTGTAAAATTGTGCGGAAGTTTTTGAATCTCATTAATAATAATGCAAAAGTTACACTAATGCTGAGTTGTCACATGATCCTACTACCAGACACATGTTACTGCAGAATCCTTCACAGATTGTCCATTCTTCTGTATGGGGGTGTGCTACACAGGGGTATGTCAACCTGGAACAAGCTAACATCATCTAAGAGGAAAGGGTCTCAATTAAAAAATGCCTCCATCAGATTGGCTACAAGCAAGCCTGTGGATCACTTTCTTAATTAGTGATCTGTGTGGGAGGGCCCAGCCTATTGTGGGCGGGGCCACCCCTGGATTCTATAAAAAAGCATCTGCACCACACAGAAACCACACATCTGCACTCCACCAAAACCTAACATCTGCACCACACCAAACCACAGTTACATTTACTTTTGAGACTATAGATCAGCTGGCTGCCAAAGTAGAATTCATCTCCATGAGTCCACGCCTATGTCTTATCTCTACCTCCTCCTTCTCTGCTATTTCTGCAAGCTGAGTCCACCCTCAGTTCTCACCCTAACTCACATTTTAGCAGTATTTCTCACAATGGTTGGCTCTGCACCCGGAAATGGGAGCTTGCACTTCATCTGAAAGCTGTCTTCTGACTTCCGACCTAAGCTTCCAGGAAGTTGCCCTTTCTCTCATGTGACCCTCCTTCTCTTGTAAACATCTTTCTAATATCCATGTTTTTTCTGAACTTCCACTAAACCTCCCACAGACCGAAATACTAGCATCATCCTAAACCTAGAGGAGCTCCCTGTAGCTAAACACCCCATCCCGTTGCACACTGTTTGAAGTGGAAATATGATCAGGACAAGGGGATGTTGCTTCCTCACACCTGTTAAATCCTGAGCACTTCGGGAGCCAGGATGCCACCCACCTGCAGCTATTCTTCTACCTCTCACAAAACATAGTAAGCTTTCAGCATGTTAATAGCTATCATACAAATGGAGAAGGATCTATACCTTGGGTTGGATACCATCTACAAATTTAATTCTCATGGGTGTGGAGTCTCCCGGCCCTGCTATTTGCTACACTGGCAATTAAAGATGACAACCTTCAAGGAAAAAACATAGCCATATAATGTCCCATGTTGGAAGAGCATGAGCACCGAGGAAATGCTATGAAGGGAGGTGAAGACAAAGCAAACACAACAGGAACGAGGACAGGTGGGATTTCAATGTAGGGAAAAAACCCATGCATTTTCTATGATAGGGTTCTGCAGATTCAAATGGCTGAGGTGAAGAGTGGTTGAAAATGCATTATGTATTTGTATGATCAAGGCACATCACCCAACAAAAATATCCTTATGTAACCTAATACCATATGCAATGAGTATACACCAACAAAATTAAAATTAAAGCTTTGTAATAGTGACAATTAAAATGAAACATAACAGCTGGAACTGAAGCAAGCACAGAATTAAGTACCTTTGCTTCCAGCTTATCAGGCCAAAGTCATTTTCACCTTAAGAAGCAAATCTACTGAATGGAGGGTTCTTGGTTACTAAAAAAAAAAAAAAGTTTCTTACAATTCTAGCATAAGATGCTGGTTTGGGGAACTTTGTCGCGTAGAGCATGCAACAGCAGTGAGTGTTCTTTTGTTGTTCTGACTGGAGGGAGAACCATGGGGATAAGGAGTTCTTGGGATAGAGCCAATGAGCAATAATGGAATAATGTGACTCATAAGCCCTCAGGATGGCTGTAGCTTTCCTGTGCTCAGGAAGACAAGACATTTTCCCTGCCAGGATTCAATGTCTATTTAGCAAACAAAGATCTCACAATTATTTGCTGCCTGAAATGCTTCACTCAGGTTTACAATCCCAGACTGTTTTATTATTCTGTTAAATCATATTCACAACTGACAAATTGAGTTTCCTTTGTTGGAGAGGAGTATGGGGAAATGCTTTGATTTGTGTAGTTTTAAAAATGTCATCTCACAGAAGAAAATGTGTGGCCTTTCACATGTAACAGAAAGAGTGTTAAGATTAAGCTTACATAGGCATGTATGTTCCTCTTCCAACCTCTGAAAGCCGTTGGGTGAATTGAACAGTGTGATTTAAATGAATGCATCCAGAAAATCAGGCAAAACAAATTGCTATCTTCCTGTTGTAACATTTTTTCATATACAAGGAAAAAAAAACAGGGAAAAAGAAAAATACTTAAGGTTTGTTTGTTTATATCTAAAATAGTATATCAAAGTAATAAAAGCAACAGCCAAGAAACATAAAGCAAACTAACAAAGCAAAAGTCAATACAACTATTGCAATGTATTGTTTCTCCCAAGGATCATACTGTGTTCATGAAAGGAGTAGAAGTCAGTTTAGGGCATTGGCTTTGGAAGGGATCATGGACTCACTCCAGGCCCCTTAGTCCTTCATGTTTGGGTAAGTGATCTCTCATTCACTCTCATATATGCAAACTGCCACTCCATCTGACTGATGTAGTCAAGGTGAGTCCTCTCTGAAGCTGGTGCCATGCTGCTTAAACAGTTAGCCTCTAACGCTGTGAGCTAAGAATAACAAACAAACAAATAAGCCTTCCTTTCTTCAGAAAGTTACCCTGCCTTGAGAATTTTGCTATAGTTAAGAGTGATTCATAGATCTATTTTTCTTTTTTTAATTTTTAATTTTTTTATTTTATATTAATCACAGGTTATGTACTTTGTATTCTAGCCATAGCCCCCTCCCACATTCTCTCCCTATCCCTCCCATCCCTCCCTCATCTCCTCCCTGCCCCTTTCCAAGGCCGCTGATAGGGGAGGTCCTCCTCCCCTACCTTCTAACTCTAGCTTATCAGGCCTCTTCAGGACTGGCTGCAATGTCCTCTTCTGTGGCCTAGCAAGGCTGCTCCTCCCTTGTGGGTGAGGGGGGTCAAAGAGCCAGCCATTGTGCTCATGTCTGAAATAGTCCCTGTCCCCCTTACTAGGGTACCCACTTGGATACTGAGCTACCATTTGCTACATTCAAGCAGGGGTTCTAGGTTATATCCATACATGGTCCTTGGCATAGATCTATTCTTTAAGCCAGTTAGGTCAGGAAAGACTGGAATGTGTACATAGTCCTATTGAAATGAGACACTGAAAACGGTGCATTAGACTTGCTTTCCTAGGAAGCAGACTTGTTTTATTCTACATGAAGAAAACAAGAAGTCAGTACTGGCCAGATATGATGACTAATCTTCACTTCACTGTCGGTGTGACTTGATTCAGAATCACCTAGGAGACACACAGCCTCTGGGTGTGTCTGTGAAGGTGATTCCAGACAGGACTGAGAACGTAAGATCCACCCTGAAGTGGATGGCACCACCTCATAGGCCAGGGCCAAGTTTCAATAAAAGGTGGGCAAGGAGGATGCCAGGTGACCACTGGCATTCTCCTTCTTGTTTTCAGTGGCACAGGTGTGAGCAAACGGCATCATACGCATCCTGCTACATCTTGACAGTTACCACCATGTGAGATTAACACATCCTCTGTTAAGCTGTATCCTGTCAGGTATTTGGCCAAAGCAATGACAAAAGTAACTAATATAACTGTCAACATTGATTTAAAAATTCTATAAGAAACATTTTTCTTAAATGTCTTAACAATACACATAAATATTCTATGCATGCTGAGAATTCATTTACTTATTTATTATTGTGTTTGTACTTATGATGTATGTTTGGGCATGTGTGCCAAAGCATTTGTGTGGAATTTAGAGAACAATTTTGAGCAATTTGTTTTCCCTTTCTACTTTATACGGGATCTAGGGATTGAACTCGGGTCATCAGGATCCATGGCAAGGAGTGCCTTTAGCCAGTGGGTCACCTCACTGACCCACAAAATATGTTATAAAGTGATTTATAAACCTTAAAAATAATCTAGCTTTCAAATAAACTTGTAGAAATTTACTCTGTCTTGACTAGTTGGGAAGTGACGCTTTCTCTTCTTTGATTTGATTTTCTTTCTATGATTTTTCTCTTCTTTCTCTGCTTTGATTTATTTCTTTGCTCCAGGTTGACAATTGTTTGTCAAAGTCTTGAATGTTCAGTGCAGATGCACCAACCATTATTTTCTCCTTATGCCTTTTACAATATCCTCTCTTTTCTTTTCATGCAAGTGTTCGGTGTTTTGTGAGAGACCAGGAAAACTCAATTGATTTGGTCTAATTAAACTCAGGCTCTCTCACAAATGAAATATGCCTTGTGGTTCATTACCACGTCAGTAACATAACCCAAAAAATACAGATTCTTGAACCGCTGAAAACAAAGTGTTATTAATATGTTCTTGTTGTTATCTGTGTCAGAAGACATCAGGTACTATTACAGTGCTATAGCAAAGGGTGAAACATATCTCTTTTGTTTTTAAATGCAGTAAATACAGTTGTAACATCCTAAAGACCCTTTATTTCTGGGTAGAGAATCCATTTGTAAATAAAACTGTTGTTCATGGAGATGATCATGAACATTTACAGTCTGAAGCCATTACATGGTTGCTATATTACAATGTCTTAGGCATTCAGATTTAAGCTAAATTGAAGTGCCTCTTGTTCAGCTACTTTATTTATTTGTTTGTTTTTATAGCAAATGAATCTGGAGACATGCCAACAACCTAAGTTTGAACCCAGGGAATGATTTCTGAAGATCTGCTTACATAAAAGGGCAGTTTCCTTCATCCCCTTTATATCTTTTAACAAAAATTATTTTCAGGAATTAAAAGATGAGTGAAAGTACTAGACATAAGGCTCAGTCTTCAACCTGCTAGTGACACACACACAGTGAGAGAAAGAGAGAGAAAAAAAAGCTAAAATCTAAGTCCAGTGTACTTAATATGATGCTGCTAAAAGCCAAGTTTGTTGTGGCCTCACACCTCCAACTGATACATAAAGCCATCCAGAGTATCTTAGAATATGACTTTGAATATTCAGAGAATTGGTATTTATGATGAAATTTAGTAAAAATAAAATCATTTCAGAAGCCAGGACATCAGGTCATTTTCTTTATTGGAAGAAGAACTCTGGTAGAATGTGCAGAAAACCCTATGACAGCGAGTGGAGGAGACGCCATTTCCAAGTCTAGACAGGGTTCAGAAGCCAACCCTGGCCTCACCTTGACTTGGTGCCCACCCTCCTGAACGATGAGAAAACATTATTCAGCTTTGGCTACTCAGTCTTTGTGCTTTGTTAAGAAAACCCAAGCAATTTCATACAGCTGTCAACCCAAATGCAGTGAGGGCCTGCTTGTTTGGTTTAATCCCACAGTCAAGAATTAATAATATATATATATATATAACAATTAACAATATATATTTATTGAATATATATTTATTTATATATTTAATAAATATGTGTTTATTTATAAATATATATTTATTAAATATATATATATATATATTTACAGTGACATACAGACACAAACCATATACACATAGTGGCAAAATAAAATAGTTCACTTTCCTAAATTTCAAGGTGAACCCAAAATCCCTGGCAACTTGACACATCCTTGTTGTGGCCATTCAGACCCCAATTTCCACTTCTTGTGACAGAAGACAAGCTATACAGAAAAACAGAAACCGTGACTTTGTGTTTACTGAATCTTTCTTTCTTATAAGGCCAGAGTTTTATGTTTGTTTTCCTTTTTTATACAGTACAGGAGAATCAAATCCAGGCTCTTGTACATATTAGCTAAATAGTTTAAAAATTATATTTTTTAGGGCCAGCAGGATGGTTCAGAGGAGGGTAAGGGCACTTGCTGCCAAGCCTAACCACCGGGGCCCTGTTCATTGACCTCACATTGGGAAAGAAAAAATCAGTTTCCACAACGCCTTCGACTGGGGCGATTGCGCATGTGCACAATAACCCTCAAAATAAGTAAAGAATGCAAAAAATATGAAATACTTTTGCTAACAAAATACATAAATTACCCTCACCCTTTCCCCCTGCCCAGTAAATATAGTTAGCTCATGTATGATTCCAAAACCTTTCCAAGGACTCTCTCTTATCCCAAAGATGACTTTAACAATGGCCCTGTATGCCCTACAACCCAAGCCAGCAAAACCAGCCCCAAATAGTCACCTTACTCTTGAAGTAAACGTTTACTATATAAAAAGTGCTGAGTCCTAAGCCTGTTCATCCACCTATATAGACATGAATAATTCAGCTGTAAATATAAATGTTAAAAGCAGTATGATATAATTTTTAGCCTCCAGGGAATCCTTAATGCATTGGGCCTTTACATAAGTGTACTGGATGCTAAGCCCTGCAACTGACCTCTGCAATAGGAGTACGTAGAAGCCAACCCTCACTGGAGATGGAAGCCTGGTTCTTCCCTGTGAATCTTACGCATGAGCCTCACTGCAGAAGTATGCATGACTCTTCCTGGAAAGTCTGACCTTTAACTGCATCTAGAAGCATGGGTATATTTCTAAATCTTTCCTTATAATAATTACTTGAACTCTTCACCTTCAAAAAAATCAAACATCTAAGATGTGTGAAACTGAATTCTTAATAACACACATCTGCTTTTTACTTTAAAAGCATATGTGGTACAATTTGATTAATATATGTAACTCATATACATACACACATAGGAAATGACTAGAGTTTGTATTGATGATAGAGTTTATCTTAAGGACTATAGAAGACAGCCTTTAGTACTATACTCAAAGCAGGTAGGTCTGTGTTTAAGTCCTAACTTTCTTGATTTACAGCAAGCTTCCTACCATTTATTCTCAGTCTTCTCATCAATGAAAGAAGCATAATAATGATTGTTAACCAATGCAGTTATTAAGGCGCTTAGCTGGTCACAATATAATACATTAACACAATGTAAGTATATACCACCTCTCTGAACAGGTGTAAACACCTGAGTTCTTGCAGACAGCTTGGTAAAGCATTAGCTAAGCTTCCCAAGGCAGTAGAGAGCCTAGCCTCCTGCTCAATACCCAGAACCAAAATGACCTGGCAATCTCATGACCAATCTTGTTGACATCTCCCTGTGGGGCAAATTTTAATGGGATTTAGAGTTATGCTTTGGATTTACCATAACAGAACTTCAGGGCTGATGAAAATCCCAGGGATCAACCGTATTTTAAAAATTGTCTTAAAAACAAAATGGAAAAGAATGATGAATCCATGTCCTGTGTTGTACAGACAAAGGCAAGGGTATCCACGTGCTTAAGTCAGAAGCATGTTGTCATGGCAGGGAAAGCAGTGTCAAGTTAAGAGGAAGACCTGTGCTCTGCCTTTGCTGACCCTGTTCTCATGTCATGACACCTTCAGAGGGATGATGTTGACACAGAGGGAAGAAGCTTTCAAGGGGAAACCTTCATAATATAAAGACCAAAGAAGACTGTTATTTGAGTTGCAGCCTGGGCAGTGGTTCGGAAGCAGTCTGAGAGAAAGTCAGAGTGGTTCTTATGTATTTTTCCATTATAATTTTCCATTTAGCATCTGTCATGTGAACTATCAAGGAAGTGTGGCAGAGAGTGAGAACAAGAAAGGATGATTGTGTGATGAATAATCAAGAAACTGTGGACAGTAGAATGAAATGACTAGTCAGATAACACACAAAATGTGAAAGTTATCAGGAGACTTGGGAAGGAAAAGTTGGGAATGGGCAAAGCTTGGCAAATTCTTTGGGTTAGAGGCTTAGAGGGCAAATAGATTTGCTTTCCTGAAAATGTGAAAGTAAACTGTGTCACTATCTGACTCTGGAGTCTAGTTGCTTTCAATCCTATAGCAGAGAAGTTCTCACCTGATCTTTTAAAACAAAAACATTTCGGCTCCTTTTACTTCTGTAGAAGTAACATAGGCTCACTAAAATCATAAGGGAAAGTATCTACAATCCTACTGTTCAGAGGTAATTGTACAAGGGTATAATAAAAGTAACAGTTGGGAACAAATAACCTAAACATGTTTGGGCGGCCTAGACCTTTTAGTATCCTCCAAACTGTTTTTTGGGGGGTGAGCCAGAAAATATGATACAAATTTTAAAATCCACAGAACTGAATCTGGACATTTTTCTGTCTCAGACTCTTCTAGAAGCTCAGCTGGCCTGTAAGTACCACTCACCCCAAGGCTTTGATTAGGGTTTGTGCATTTTCCATCAAGAGCTTGATCTGTGGAACCAAACCACGTCTGAGGGACCATCTTTCTACATTAGAGGCAAGCCTCACAGATTACACAGACATACATGTAGCCATCTTTCGATGGTATTTGCTTTTTGGTACCATTCTTGAAGTGAAAGAGTTTATGAGAAAAAGGAAAAGAAAAGGTGTTCTGCAGAATGTAAATCTTCCAATTACAAGTCTCATTTTATAATTAGAGGGTCAGGATTACATGAACAAGACCAGCAGACGATATCTAATGTACTACACCGGGTTAAGGAAATGTGGGGAAAGCTTTGACGTGGCCAGCTGGAGAAGGTAGTTACAGATTTTCCTGAGTTGCAAAGGCCAGTTTACTTCCCCCTTCAGCGGTATGCAGACATTAAACCACACACCCCATATGTTTCCTTCAGTCAGAAAGACTGAAGGTTCTCAGTTCTGCATCTGCAGGTTTTCAGCTATGGAATTCTTAAATCCAACCCAAAACAGAACCACAAAAATGGCATGGTGACAATATCTCCCTTCTCTCTGTCAAAATCTTTACTTTTGCAAAGAACATCAATTTACTTTTCTCCTTTACCAAGAAGCCTTCATTTATCAAAATCAATTTTGCAAAGCTGAATCATATTCAGCCTGTGGTCAAATATGACAAGTTACTCTGTCCTTCTGGGCCTGTGCCTAACTCTGCTTTCCCTAAGGCACCAAACAAACCCACACAGTTAGCATCAGGCAGGTCTCGTTTTTGTCTAAATTATAACTTTGGCATAAATATAACTTTGGATGGTGTATTACATTTATGTCAGTGGCAGTTAGGATGTCCTGGTGGCCACAGAGATACTCTGCTGCCTTGGGCTGTGGCATGGACTGAGTAGCTGAACTGGGAAATAAGGAAAGACATGAGACAATGGACCTGTGAACTGGATATGGTGGGCCCATGCGATCATATGGAAGGAAGGCTCTATACCATTCTTTCTTTCTTCATAACTAAATAAAGCAATAAAACAGCCATAAGGGACCTTTGGAAGGTGAAAACCAGCAACAGATTGGGGAAGGCCAGAATGCTGTCTTCTTCCTGCTGGTGACACCTCACTGCCTCCCTCCCACACACTATAGCCGGACTCCATCGCATACAACCTGAGAGTGGATGCCAGCGGGAGGCAGGGAGAGTGCTGGGAGAAAGCCTGAGCTCTGCCTTGAGTTCAAGAAAGGGACATCTCAGAATGGTGATTCGCTAAGGAAAAAAATATCTTTTATTTTTAATTTCTTCCCTTCATCCACTCTCACTTCAGATTTGGACCATTTCACTGCACTGGTAGCCACCATGAGAAAGGCCTTGAGGTAGCTAAGATTACTAACATCAAGCACAGGACTTCCTTTCTGATCTCAGGAACTTCAATGCCCAGAGGGTCCAACCAACCTTCATTGCAGCTCCTTCCCTTTCTGCCATAGTACTAGTCACAAACACCATTGCAGGAGACATACATTGCTGATAAGTAACTGAAGCTTGGATTTTCCAGTTGAAGGAGTAAGAGAGGAATGATTTCCAAGATGAAGGAGTTCGAAAGCAGCTTTGTAAAGCTTTCTGCACTTCACACAAGGTCTCTCTCTAGGCTGCATCCGCATGAATGCCAAACGACAGACCTTGCTCATGTCCTATACCGCTGACATGGTATGGACATGTTGAATGCATGGAAGGACGCCCAGAAACAATTGGAAACAAGGTAACCGTTGCAGCTGCAACCCTGCAGACAATCAGAGGCTGTGGCTTGGACTCCATCATGTCGATTGTTAAGTGGAAAAACGACAAAAGAAATGAAAAATACTTAAATTCCATAAGGAACCAGAACAAGATGAAACAAAATGAACCAGATGTGAGCAGATGGGAGGAAAGTAACAAAGGGCAAAGTTCAACTACATTCCAAACAGGAAAACAATCAGGAAAGCCAATGTAACCAAGAGACAATTGTGGCGGTGGGAATAAAATAGAACTCTGCCAAGACTGACAAAAACATCGAAAGATACTTTGAATTATGAGCATCGTGAATAAAAGACAACTACCCCTACAAACTCCACAGAAAGAAAAGAGATAAAACTTTTTTAACAATTCCATACATAGTAATTGCCAATACACAGGAATATCAAACAACTATAAAAAATTCACTAACATAAAAATAAATAACCCAACCAGTCCTAGAGGTTTTACCATAATTTCAATTATTTCTCAAAGGGTAATTTATTACTTTTATTTTCTGTGTACAACTATTTGCCTGCACACATGTACACATACCAGGGGCTTGCCTTGTGCCCAGGGAGGCAAAAGGAGACTGTCGGGTCCTCTGGATTTGGAGTCACAGGCAATTGCAAACCCAGGTCATCATGTGTTCCTAACTGTAGACTCTCCCACCAGCTCCTATGATCTATAATGTGAAGGTTGGAAGAAAAATCCTGATGCCCAATTGGTTTCACTCACTGGCAAATCCTAACAAACATGCCGTAGAATCTTTGGGGTAAAAAAAAACTTGATAAATAACACTTAAAAAAAAAAACTTCACGCCTGAGCATGGAGCAATAGCTCAGCAGTTCAGAGCACTGGCTGCTTTCCAGGGGACCTGGGAGAGAGTCCTAGAACCCACACATCTGCTCACAACCATCTGTAATTCCAATTCCAGGGCATAGGAACCCTCTTCTCGCCTCAGCTTGTACCAGGAATGCATGTGGTACAAGCAAGCACCCACACATAAATTAAAATAAATGAATAAAGGGCCTCTAACAAATACCATTGCAGTGAAAAGAATGGCTTCCTAAAATCAACAGCAAAGCAAGTGATCACTCTTACTCAGCATCATACTAGAAACCCTAGCTGATAGAACAATGCAAAAGAAATACAGGCATACAGATCGGAATAAAATAAGCCAAGCTATTTCAATTGATAGAATGGAAGATGCTACTGATTTCAAACTAAAAAAAGTTCTTAAACTGGATCTAAGGATCTAAGTGCATAAGAATCCATGTTATTTTTGTAAACTATCCATGAGTAATTGAAAATATCACCTTTAAAATATCAAAAATATCATTTAAATAGATATGAAAATGAAGTAACTGAGTACAAAGCCATTAAAATATGCTCAAATCTGTATGTTGAAAACTACTATAATGGTAGACAAAATTTTTTTAAAAAATAGCATTCGTTACAAAGCTCAGTATAGCTAAACAAAGAAAGAAAGAACAAAGCAAAGCCCTAATAATTTCTATATTGGCCTACGGCTTCAGTGCAATTCCAGTCAAAATACCATTAAGACTTTTTGAGACACAAGCAAGCAGTGGATGGCATATCTGTATTAACTCCCTGCACCCCATCCAAGGCTCAGGGAAGACCACAGAAGAAGAGGTAGAAAGAATATAAGAGCCAAAGGACAGGGTGGAATACTAAAAAATAATTGTCTTGTGGAGCGTACATAGCTATTATACACATGAATGAACTTACAGTAGCTGTGGTTACCTGCATAAGACCTGTACAAGATTGTGCCATTTAAAATCTCAGTATAGGTGGTGGAGGGGCTCCTGAGGTCCTGCTCTTTGCTGAGGATCTATTGGCAGTTAACGGTTGCTGGTGGAGAGAGAGTATTTTTCTTTGGAGTATGGTCACTGTAAGGTTGCCCATATCCTAGTGGATGGTCCTACATCCATGCACATATGGACAACACTAATTAGACTCAATGGCCTACACAGAAGAAAGAAAAAGGGAAAAGAAGAAAGGAAAGAGGAAGAAAAAAGGATTGAAGGGAGGAAAAAAGGAAGGGAGAAAACGTAGTGGTACATGTAGTTGAGAAGTGTCAGGGTTGCTGAGAGGGGAAGGAGAGGAGTGAGTGGCTGATATGACCAAGATATATTGAATACATGCATGACATTTTCAAAGAATAAATAAAAATACTATCTTAAAAATAACTGCTCACTAAAACCTTTTGCTGTACAGGGAATTTCATTGTGCAAAAAAAGTATTATAAGACTGAAAACACAAGAGGCATACACAGAGAGAATATCAGAAAGGCCTGGGATTCAGAATAAGCACCAAAGTAAATTCAATATGTAGAAAACACGCAGTCAACTAAACAGTAACCAAATGGCTATGGACATAGCTAAGTTCATAGAAGACTTGCTTAATAAACACAAAGATCTGGGTTCCATTCCGAGCATCAAATATACCCTATCAGGTGGTACTCCACTGTAACCCCATCCCTCAAGAGGGAGAGGCAGGAGCACCAGGATTTCAAGGTCATCCTTGGCTATGTAGTGAGTTGGAGGCTAGCCCAGGATATATGAGACCCGCTCTGAAATCAACCAACCAGCCAACAACAACCAAAAGACTTGAATATTTGCAAAGAAAATTAGAATACTGAAAGATGTTCAGTCACTTAGTCACTTGAGAACACAAACAAAACCATCATGTGACAAAACCCACTACAGAGATTACTAGTTAAAACTGAAGGCACTGTTGAAGACCAGAAACAATAGCATGTGATGAGAGCTATCAAACACCACTGACAGAAAGACAAAATGACAAAATCACTCTGAAATCAGTTTTCCATTTGCTCTCCTATTAAGAAAACCAAATCTACTTGCCATGTGGGTCCAACATCCTCATTTCTAGACATTTAACCTGGAATACTGAAGAATTATGTGTATACAAAATCTGCTCCTTAATGGTTTGAGCTATCTTAGCAATCATTTTATACTGACGGTAACCCAGCTATCTTTCAGTGGGTGAATGGAAATAACCACAGAGTGGAATGCAGCTCAAAAATAAAAACCAACAGATGACTGATCTACGCAAAAAACTTGGATAAACCATGAAGATGTTACGTTCAGCCAAAAAATAAAAGCTAAAATGGATCACATAGTGTTTGATTCCACATTTGTGGAATTCTCAAAGCCACAAATCTGTGTTGATCAGCGGATGTCAGACATTGCGTGATGAGAGTAGGATGGGTCACAGGACCCATTGTAGAGGAGAACTAGTGACGTAATCTCGTCCTGGTGACGCAATCATTATATGAATTTACAGTTACTTTAAGACTCATGAGACTGCACTACAAGTAAAAATGCTGCTGCATGTTCATTGCAGATATTGATAAAGCCCAATCATTTGTGACAAACACTGAGTAAGAAGTTGCCAACTTAGAAGTACAACTCAAGTCTGTCTACTTGGAGTCTAGTCATGCTGTATTGTAATTTCATTGTAGCCAACTCAATTAGGTCTATTTCTGGGATGTTCATTTCCCCAGGGCAGAAATGTAGCTTTCTGATCTCAATGTCTTTAATAGCCCAGGTTATCTGGTGTCTGAAGTAAGCAGTGTTGAAAGATGAAAATGATAAGTCAAATGTAAATGGATCACATTATTTCATTTTTACGCCGGAAGAGCAAGGAAATGTGGCTACTAATGGATGAAGGGATCCAGAAAGCCTCATTTTGAGGTTTCATATGCTTTTTAGCAGATGCTAAATTAGAGCAACTGGTTGATGGGTTTAACATTATTATCCACAATTTAAGAAATGCAGTATGCATGTGCCTTCAATGACTACACCCCTTTTAAGATAATTAATCACATAAGGTTATTAATTTTTAAAGCTAAATTGTCAGGATATACATGTAAATGTTCTTGACTCAGTGTTGTCTTATTTATTTATTTTATTTTTATTTTATTATTTATTTATTTTAAACACTTTTGTTTAAAATCCACCAATTCGTATGTGGCCATAAAGGACCAAAATATTGTATAATGCTAGGGGCTTGAGATATGGCTCAGTGGTCAAGAGCACTACTGTTTTTGTAGAAGACAGGAGTTCTGTTCTTAGCAATCACATTAGAGTGGCTTATAACTACCTGTAAGTCCAGCCTCAGCAGATACAATCAGCCTTTTCTGGACTCTATGGGCACCTGCACTCATGTGCAAAACCTCTCCCCCTCCACACACACAATTTAAAAGTAATAAACAAAAATCTTAAAACTATTCCATAATGCTGAGATGTTATGTGTGGTTGGAATTTAGTATTACATCACGACTCCGAACAATCTATCTCTCACCTTTTTAACGTCACTTGTATTCTTGATTTCCTTCAAAAAAGTCACCAGAAAACTAGAGCAAAGGATTTCCCGAAAACGGTACTTCAGACTGGTTCAAGGTGGCAGCGTTAGCATTAAGAGCAACAGAGAGGACCCTCCAAAGATCCAAAATAGTATTTACTTAAAACAATTCTGAGAGAAAGAGAAAACCAGACTATCTCAGTTCAGGCTGCCAGGTCTGGATGGTCAGTTGAGCAAAGCAATGTTAATGAGCTAAGCATGCCTCTCAAAGACAGCATGGGTACCAAAGGCTAAGCCACCACTGTTTGTGATTTAAAGGTACAAAATGCACTGCTGTGCTTGGACTTCTCTCTGTGGCCTTGCTCTAACACCTGCCTTTTATATTCCACCTACCTGTGCTACATTATTATATAGTACATTTATATTATATTATATATTTTATTATATATTCACATATATATTTAGTACACAGATGCTTCCATCAGTCACTCAGAGATATAACATCCCTGCACTGTAACACTGTGACACAGACACGGAATGTTGTCAAATCAGCCCTATAGGTTTAAAGTAGTCACACTTACTGCCTGCTATATACTCTATGGGAGTACCTAACTGTAGCAACCCACTCCAGAAACACAAAATAAACGGCCCCCACTTAAGATACACGGTTACAATGTCAAAACAGCCTTCTAGGGATAGGAACTCAACCACTCTCACATCCACTTTGTTTGCTGACATTGTCCTTTCTTTGCTCTCAGTCTGTAGAGCCACTGAAAGCACGATTAGATGACGGACAGCCAGTCATTGAAGTTTACTGAGGAGCCTACAGAGTGGAGAAGCTTAGCCCATAAGCATCAGACAACTGGGAATGAGATACCATTACTAAGTTGGGTTTTGACTGTTCATTATAAACCTCATGCTCCGTGCAGGCACGAAGTGGTTGTGCTGATCACTAGATCTGCAGCATAAAACCATGCCTGGCACTGAGCCAGTGAAAAAAATGAACATTCCTCAGCTAATATATTATTTGTAATAAATGGGATCTACAAGCCAAAAACAAGATTGAATAACTAAACTTTAGAAAGTACTTTGTGATACCACTAGAGTTCAGATTTTGCACAGTTCCTCATGCACACATAATTTTCTACTCATTAACCCCACCATTAACTATGGCTTGGTCTGTGACTAGGTCTGGAACACAGATTCATAAGGATATATTGCCAATCACCTCAAGTAGGGAAAGTCTGGACTGGGAATACACACAAGTAGAGAGTTCAGACAATGAAAAACAAATCAAACTTTAAAAGCTTTAACATATTCATCACTAGTGAACTCCAGTGAGGTGTGGTTGACCTTGAAAGCAAGAATCAAGGAAGTATTATATGAAAAGGTGATCACACTGCTGGGTCCTGAGAAAGATTTGAGTTCACAGATGGAAGGAAACATGACTTTAGAAGCCTGGTTGCCTGAGTTTGAATCTCAGTCTGACTTGCTAGTTTGTGACCTTGTGTGGAGAAGAGAAAGTACTAGTGCATATGTACAGTATCATCTCGAGGATTATGTAACAGATTATGTAGCATACCACTTGAAGACTAATAAATAGCAGGCAATATATATTATATGGAGCAAAGAAAGAGACATATGAGTGTTCAGCAAATGCTGAAGAAAAATCCTGAAAATCATAATTTCATTTTGTGTATTTCATTTCACTAGAAACTTAAAATACTCTGGAGCACATTGAGCACTAAACATGCATAATAATAAATTTCTTCTAACTCAGCGACAGCTCAGAGTCATTGATTATTGTATAACAGCCGTGACTCTTTGGCACAAAAATGAACTTCACACATAATGTTAAGGCCAAAAGCACTTCCTCAAATATATCTGTAATGGTATTGGTATAACTGTCCTATCGTACTCTGAAAAATAATGATGCCTAAGTGTAGATTGTTACACCAATCCATTAGCCCTGAAACATTCATAAAAAGATGAAAGTGCAAATGCATAGTGGGTGGAGACACACAAAGCACAAAGCTCTCCATTTCACGAGAAAAACAGGGCGTAAGAATCTATGATTAGATGGCTTCCTTATATGAGCAGCAGACCTGTGGAGAAAAAGGAAGATGCAGGTGATCTACCCCTGAGGAGAGGTTGGGGGCTGAGGGTCAAAACAGAACAGCACTGTACTCACATGGTGAAGGAGCCGGGGGGAGCAGACACTCGCCGCAGGTCCGCAGCTTGCACCTGATGGATGCTAGAGGCAGCAGGGAATGAGCAGCGAAGACAGAGTCAGCAGGACAGCGTGGACAAACAAGGAACAAGCCGGGGAGAAAAAGAGAGACACACAAAGTTTAAGCAGAAATTAAATGAGCGCATCACCAACAGTGATGAAAGAAAATTAAAAAAAGAAAAAGGAAATCAAGCCAGCCATGGAAATAATCCAGAGAAGCCGGTGATAGCAATGAAGCCAACAGGACACATGGAAGCGGCTAGTTCCAGGCAAGCCACATACTGGAGTGCAGGGCCAAGGCAGGAGGGTGGGTGTGGGCACCGGAGGCATTGACAGTGGCACCTTTGCCCCAGTACAGTCAGTACAATCAAAGGTGGAGGCTCAGGCTTCCACATCAGAGCGGACTCCTCTGTGAGGAGGTGAGCCAATTTCATCCTTGCCCCTTGTCTTTGAGGTCCCATCAGAGAGCCATCTTGAAAAGAAGGACTCATCAACCTTGAGCTTCTTTCAGCTGAACAGAAAAGGCTGAGAACCACAAGGGTAGTTTAAGAAATTCCATTTTTATCCCTCAGATGCCTTAAGTTCACCCATATTCTAGGTTCAAAAGTAAAACCATAAACATCTCCCCTTCATTCTTTTGTGATGGAGAGTCTGTAAGTGCTATTAGAAAATAGACATTGCTCAATTTAATAAGCTGAACCCTGAAACTTACTCTCACTTCTGTACCGCCACTCTCTTTTCCTCTTTCATTTAAGCTTCTCTAAGTGCAGAGCAACAGCTCTCCAGATTCTCTGTCTTCTGGCCACATACATTCTCACAGAAGGTCACCCATGAGTTTACGCCAATGTTCTGTCCACTTTGTCTTCAAAGACTCTCTGTTAAAAGTAATAATGTGCCCCAATAGCCCAGGATGTGGAACCCAGGTACCCAGTTCTAAGTTAGCTAACCAGAACTCCTGCCTTTACACAAAATGACCATCCTTCACAATTACTAAGGAAGTTACGGATATCAGCTGAAGACGTTTCCCTCACACCAGTTAATTTAAGCTTCTGATCACCTTCAATGGTGCTTCACAATACAGAAAATAATGAAATGCATCTGGCTGCCATATTGCTAGGATATTAGTAAAAACCTTGACCAAAATCTTTATAACATTTTATGGGGAAAATATTTATTTGGCTTCATAATCTGTGTAGATTCGTGTGCTAGAATAAAATAAAGTATGGTCCCTTGTCAATATGGAGTTAGCAAACACATTTTATTTTCTATATACTAATAAAATTTGTTATTATTTTCAGATTAGTATTTTACATTTCATAATAAATGTGGACAGAATGGCATAATGAAGGCCTACTGTTTAGTTATTGCTCATGGAGACCCCTTCCAATTATTCATTTAATTTTATCTAAATGATTCAATATTTGTCCTATACTTGTAACAAAACATCCTCAAGACATTCTATATTACCTCTATATCCATGAGATTTTACATAGCTGTTATTTTGTTAATAGTTTCCAAGAAGTGTAGCAGAAAATAGAAGTGTAATGAGGTCTACTTGTGAGTCACAGATTCAATATGTGATCATGTCTCAGAGATGATGACAGGTTCTGGGCATCCTCAGAGGAAAAGCCTAGTGCCTCCCACAGAACAGAGCAGAGAGACCAGCAAGCAGATGATGGACACACTGTGTTGGCAGATGATGGGAAGAAAACAGCACTGAGAGGTACAAGTAACTTCCAGAATTAGCTAGAGGATGGTACTTGGTGAAAGCGATACCTGAGTTGGGTTTCAAACTTGTGAGCAGGACTGGCAGATGAAAGGAGAAGGGGAGGTCACAGTGAGCAGAAAAAACTAGGGGCAAAAGAATGATAATGGTATAAAAAGGCTGTGGTTCCCTGGGACAAAGGAGATCAGGACGAAGGGGGAAAGGACCAAAAACACCAGTGATAATAAGGAACATAAGCTTTCCACCTTTAGAAAGCCCATTCTAATTGATGGAGTAGAAAAGCCATTTTTCTGAAGAGGGATGGCAGGGTGAGCTGAGAATGAATCGGTTGTGAGCACACACTAGCATTTTTCTAGGGAAGAGAAGAGACAGTGTGCATTAACAACTGTGTGACAAACTGAAGATGTGTTTGAAGGAAAGCGCTAGCTAGCCAGCGAGATGTAGGAAAATGGAGGGGAGTGAGATGGAATGACAACTGAGCACACGGGTGAGGAACAGACTTGCGCGGATGAGATGGAGGCAATGCACACTCAGCAGAGTTAAGGGTCTGGATTTTAGACACTAGTATCTTAGTAATGTGAGTTACCACAAAATCTCATTAAAGAAAAACCGTCAATTACAGTGATTTAGGAATAGTCTTTAGTTTTGAGAAAGAGCCAAAACTGAAGTCACAGGATCTGAGATTCGACATCCCAAAGAAAAAGCAGATGTGTGAGGCACACCAGAATTCAAGGGGAAAAGTGGTTATTCAGTGAACTGCAGCATTAAAATAGCAAGTCTTCTCCAGTAACATGAATGAAAGGAACCCAGTTCATTAGATGAACCAAGGAGCTACAATCCCTTCATTAAGAACACATACTCACACACATGTACACATAAACACACATAGCTGCAATACACACACATGTATACACATGCACACACACAAAGGACTGGGCATTTGCTATAAAAATTTTATGAAATAATAAACTGGTGTTCTTCCCCTTCTAGTAAAAAAATACAGGCAAATTAAGCAAAAGTTTTAGTTTATAATAAAGAAAGGAAGGAGGGAAGAAGAAGAAAGGAAAGAAGGGAGAAAGAAATATAGGGAAATAGGAAGGAAGAAGAAAGCAAGGAAGAGGGGAAAAGGAGGCAGAGAAATAAAGAAGTAACATGACTTTCAAATATCTCTTCCATCACACAATGAAGGACAAGAGAGAAAGACGTTCAAAGAAATAGGAGGTTTAAAAAAGTCTTAAAATCAAGACTGACTTTAAACTTGAAACTCCACTTGGAAATACAGAGGAAGAAGTTGGATCTAAAAAAAAGAAAAGAGGAGAAAGAAACATTTTACAATGAAATAGACACCATTTAACTATAGATATGGAAAAAGATTAAGGAGAGAGAAAGCCAGGCTTAGGGAACAAGTGTGACATGACAACCAGGTTTATTTATTTTTCTTTGAAAATGCCCTATCAGTACTGATTCCCTTTAAATATAGTGTTGAATAATTGTATATAGTGATTAAATTATTTCTTATTTTTCAAATTTTAATTATTTTCTGAAAAATGAATAGCGTGCTATGACTCCCATTGCAAATGGGTTTTCTGCATGACATGGGGGCTGTTATGATGGGAACACTGCCCATTAGAGAGTGCCAGCATATTTTTAGATGAGGCTGCTCTTAGATACCTGTACAATTAAGTGCAAGAAAAGGCATATGTCACATGTGCAATGAGAAAAAAACAAAACAAAAATTATGTGCATTTATTTTGCATGTAAACGAAGCCAAACAAACCCAACAGGATTACTTAGAGAAGACAAATTCTTTCTTAACAAAAGCATAAAAGTTTTTGAAACTGAACACTTGAGAAGTTTTCTATCCAAGGTCATAAGACCTTATTCTTCACCAGTGATAGTAAACTCATTGAATGTTGTTCTCTCTTTTCCACAGATGATCTACAAGTGACTTAGGTACATTGGCTACAGTACAAATTCAGAGGTAGCTTTCCATTCATTATTTGTTGTTGTTTTTTTTTCCAAACCAGTATGCCATGGTTTGACTAACATTTCTAGAAGAAATATGGAGAACCATGTACAACTGTTGACATATCATATTTTTTAACATGTAATTCAACAATCATGTCTTCAACCTATAAGAAGGAAAAGGCAGCAAGGACAGAAAGCATTAGCAATGCGCCAAGAGATTTGCCAGCTGCAAAATGTAAATAAAGCAATAACTACCAACTCAGAGTAAATGGAGTAAACAGAAGCTCTAGGAAACAACCAGGACAATGTTCCGGGAAGTCCAGACTCCAAGAACAGAGGAAGCGGACTTCTCACACAAGCCTCAAACTTAGAAGCGGATGCCAAGAGCTGACGTGCCTGCAGAGCGCTGTCTGGTGCTCTTCCTGAGCATATGCTGCCACAGAGAGAGGTCACAGGAGCGATGGCACCCGCGGCATCAGATATTCTGGGAATTTGTGCGGATTCTCACCTTGACTTCAGGAACACATGGCAAAGCACGCCCCTTCCTTGCAGGCGTCTCCAGAAAGCCAGCCATTCAGTACAATAGGTAACCATGCAACACAGACAGCAAACAGGAGGTGCACCTTTGAGGCCCCTCACTGTGACAGAGAATGAGCCAAGACTAAGCTCGGAAATGGCCTTACGCATAGTGACATGATATCTAGAAGATACTCAAAAAGATGACCCAAATTCTCTTCTCCCCCAGCTACTTCTCCAATCCCAAGCCGACAATTAAGTTGCCAATTTGAGGAAGGTACACTAGAAAATGAACGTATGTTCTGTGTTACTTATTCTTTATTGCCTTACCTTGAATCAGTTTATTAAAACACCTAAAAAAAGTAGGAAGAAAGGGATACCTGGTGTTTCAAAGTAGAAATAGTGAGTTGAATTATGTATGGATCATAGATGCTACCTTGGAAGGCAGAACTGAGTTGATGGATCAGAGGACATGGTGCCCCAGCTGGAAGTGCGGAAAGGGACCACTCAGTGGCATACAGTAAGAAATGCAATGTAAAAGAGGCTTGTAACAGGCCTCCATAAACCAAACTAAATATTAAAACCAGCTCACCTGAACATAGTGTACACCCAAGTGTTCAGCAATGGAGGAACATCTATTTTACATACAGCAAAATTTACCAAAAAAGGTCAAATAACTATAAAATAGACAAGGTAAGAGTGCATGTGTTACCATGAAAACAACCTAGGGCCTATGGTGCTTTCTTGATTTTTCTCCCCTTTCTACACAGTGAGGTCCCCAGACCATGCACATGCTCTGCTGTCTGCTTTCCAGTGTTTCCAGGTCACCCAGGAAGGCAAGCACAGACTCACTCATTGAGCAAAGGCATAGAGGTTCTCCGCTTGCTCTTCTGTACCATGTTGGCCTGATTCCTCAAGGAGATCCGAATCATAGCGGGTGCCAACCTACATGGCTCCCCATCCACTTGCATGGGGATGGACTTGTAAGTGAGAAGCATCACTTCCCGACACTGGTGCAGCCTTTCTCCGTGGCCCCCGACTTGCAGAGCAGCCTGTTCAAACAAGTCAAAGACGAGCCAAGTGTCAGTGGCGAATACTTCAGAGAGCCGAGCCCAAATCCACTGCAGATAACTGACAGCCATTGATAGCATCGCTAAAACTCATTAGCCAACAAATACTTGAATAAATCATAGCTACAAATAAATTAAATATGTAAAACTTCTAAGGAACTGTATCATATATTCCCAGAGATAACCATTTTCCATTTTACACCATATAAATCTAAATATAACCAGGAAAAAGACAGATACATATGAATGTACTTTTCATGTGGGGCTAAATGCTATTCAGTGCATGTGGGAGTCAGAGGACAACTTGCAGGAGTGGATTTTCTCCTTCTGCCATGTAGGTCCCAGGAGCTGAATTGTTGGGCTTGGTGGCGTGTGCCTTTATCTGTTGAGCCACCTTGACAGACATCATCCAAGATTAAATAATTCAAAACATGTTCTTTATGATGTCTATTCCCATTAAGTAATTGGTTTCAGCATAATATAAACAAATAAAAACAGCAAAGCACATACTTTATCAATTTCTAAATTGCATTTACCTACCCTTAGTTAATTTTAAAACTTGGACAAGATTTTTCTTTTTACCTGAAACCTTTTTAAATTATTTCAAATGTGTTTCAGTAAATAAAGTGAAAAAAGTAAATAAGCAAAAGTGAGTTAGTTACTCAATTTAAGATATTCTGTATGCTTGAAGGTCTAAATCTAACCCTATTATTTTTAGGAAATCAACTCTGTAACTAATTTTGAAAAACAAAGGCTCAAATATAATTAGAAAAGTGTGAAGGAAGGAAAAAAGAACTGGAAATTTTACTATTCTTACTAGACAAGAATCAAAATATTTTTAAAATATTAAATATGGCATTAAAATACTGGTGTTTGCATACCAACAGATGATGAATAGAAATGTTAAAAAAACTATGTTCATTTTTCTGATTACATGGCCTTGTGGATTTGACAATATAATTTATTATGAAAATGATGAATAATTTAACCAAGGGTGTTAGGAATAGTTGTCAGTATTGACAGAAAAATATAATCACAAAAAAGAAAAATATAATCACTGTAACACTCCATATCACACACAAAGAATACATTTTTTAAAAGTATATAAAAATTCCCAAACTGAAATAGAAAGCACAGTATCCTATCTTCTACAGGTTGGAGTGTTGTTGTTGGTGGTGATGTCACTCTTCCTTTTTATCAGAAGAAGATTTTACTATGAAACTAATTCTAACCTTGAACCCTCAATTCTCCTGCTTCAGCCCCTTTATACTGGGAAGACAGACCTGTCCCATCACACTTAGCACTACAGTTTGGATCTTGAGTGTCCTCTGAAGGAAGATGTGTTAAAGGTTTGGTCGCCAGCACATGGCATTATTGGGAGATGGTAAAACCACTAAGAAGAGGAGCCTTGTGTAAATAAGCTGGGTCACTGGTGTCATGCCTTCGAAGGGGTTATCAGGACCTTAGATATCCTCTATTTAGTTTGCTTTTTATATGGCAAGTCCTGCCATGATATGCTGCCTTCCATAGGCCCAAGTGACTGCTGTCTGAAATTGTGAGTCGAAACAAATCTTCCTTCAGAAGCCAATTACCCCAGAGATGTTGCCACAGTAAGGGAAGCCTACATCTCTCTCTTTGTCTAGACGCCTCTCCAGCAGCGGCTCATCCTCCTCTGTGCCTCCATTCCCAGGCCACATCTAGCAATCTGACTCAGACAGCTGCATTGGCAGGCTCGCTTCTCGTGGAGTAAGTAACCCCCTTTCAGAACACTGGCTCCTGCTTACAACCCTCATGGCAAAACCAAGCAAAAAACCTCTCAGATTGCCATGTCTCCAAAGTTCCATCGCTTCTCTTGTGCCCTGGCTCCTTAGGACTAATACTGCCACTCTCTTTCTAGCACCAACATTGGCAGGGACTTTGTGCACCTTATGACTGATGAGCAGTTCATCTCTAGGCTGTCCTCTTTTCAGTTCTTCTAACATCCTCTAATTAACCTTCTATACTTCAATGGCCTGAGTGAAACTAGCTCACATGGGTCCCTCCCTGACACAGCATGCTCCTCAACAAAGGAAGGGATTCTACCTAGCTGGTAGTGATCAGCTGGTGCACAACGTACCACACAAGCTTTTGCAATCGTTCTTTTTCCATAGATCTAGATCATTAAGTTTTCTTGCTTTCCCCCATTTCATCAAGAATAAAACTCAAAACCAGCATGCTAAAAAGTCCCACTGCACTAGATGGTGTAGGAAGTCTAAACAGCAAAAGTAGCAGTAGTTCTTCCCCAACGAGTATCTGTATAATTAAGTACTTATAGAGAAACTAATCCCACTTCCGTTTCCTCACGTGTGACTGAGTTGGATTTATTGCTATGATCTCTTTCAGCACTAGTGTTGTATGATTCTAAATTGTACCTATCATTCAATAATATCATGTTCTCAAATACAACCTCACCCCACCTAAAATCATCCCTTCTTCTTTCTCCCTAACTGCCATGGTATTACTGTTCAGTCACTGTCCAAATAAAGTGGGACAACTTAAGAAAGAAAGGAAGTGTATCTGAAATCTCTCCTTCTAGCAACTGCATCAGAAATCTAAAATCACTAAAACTTTTACTTGTAATATGTTTACAAATTCCCTTTTAATGGTAATATAAGGACTCTGAAAAAAACTAAGTACCCTTTCTCACTGAGAGTACATGTATGTGTGTGCCTTTTTCATCTCTGTTTAGTGGACATAGCTTCTAACCAGGACTAACACAAGGTCATGAGAGCACAAAGAGAAAAAAAAAGAAGAAGAAAAATGCTGAATTGATTTCACATTCTTTAGAAAGACATTAACCTGAGGTATTATGGCACAATTTGGAGAAAAGTTTCTATGCTTTTAAGCTACTTAAAGAAATCATCATTACTTTAAAATCTGTAACACCCTAAAAGTTAAAATAGTAACAGAATTAACAATATATCTTGAGAAATGGGATAAGAAAGATTTGTATAAGTCTGGAAAGAAACACAGAGGAGGTACCAAATCTACTGATACTTTTAACTCTAAACTGTTAGTATTCGTCATTTATATTAGACATGTTTTGTATCTTATAAAGGAAGAACTGAAAAAAGTAATATTAAAACAGTATGTACTAGCTAACAATAAAACGTAATTTAGATTGTAGTCAACAAATCATCTACTAAGTAGATAATCAATGGATCTTGATACACAAAGAAGAAAACATGATCCAAAAAGAAAAAAAATGGAATTATCTCACAGTAAAGCTTAGTAGCAAATTGTATCCTACTGGAAGAAATGGGTTACTGAAGATGGAAACAGATCAATAATTACTGATCTCAGCAACACAGACAAGAATGTTTCATGTTATTCCACTGTCTGCTAGACAGTAATAAGCAAACTCTTTAACTAAACCCATAGGGAAAGGGTAAGAGAGCAGACAGCACATGAATAAAAGTCAATCTTCATATTCATACAAAAAAAGTCAATGAAAAAAAACTAACTAAATACAAACAAAAACCACTGGAGTTTACAGAGACCTGCCCGTGCCACAATCACCAAAGGATGCCTGTGTTCTAACTGATCAAAACCACGAAAAGCTTGGCAAAAGTTTGTTTCCCAATATGAGTAAATGAAAGGTAAGAAGAAAATGTCATTGGCCAGAGTGACTGTAGTGGGTATAAAATAATCACAAAGGCCCTTGTAAGGGAAAAGCAAGGTGAGAGGAGGGAGGCAAAGAGAGGTGACATAAGAACACAGAACAAAGAACACAGAAGAACACAACTTTACCTTTCCCTACAATACCTTAGACTTCTATGTAAATACATACTAAAAGTACAATTCCATTGTATAAAACCACTGCTTGCAATACAGTCTGTTTATAAACTTATCGAGAGGGGAATCATTGTCTTCATACCCACAGGTGGTCCCACCAAGCTCCAAGGAATAGTTTCAATCCAGTGGTCACACAGATGGCAGTGCTAAACTAAATGGCTCACAAAACAAAACCAAAAGTCACAGTTATGTAAAAAGACAGGTAGAATTGGGGAGTGGGTTTGATAGGGATAGGGATGAAAGGGAGATAAGGGAAATATGGGGGCGTGTAGAGGATTTTTAATACAGACAGGCCCTAGCACACACCTTTAATCCCTCTGGCTGGAACACTGACACACTCTTAGTATACACCTTTAATCCCAAAGAAAGTTTGTAGAAGGAAGTACCCATGTTGGATAGTGATGTCATAGAGTCAGACAACATGAAAAATAAGAGGAAGATTTGACAGAATGAGCCAGAGAGAAGAGTTGCCCAACTCTCACCAGGAAAGACAGGAAAAAGAGGACATAGGAGAGCAGCACAAAGAGAGAGAGGGTCAGGGGGAGTTAGTTTTACCAGGAGAATTTTACAAAAACAGGTTGAAGAGAGAATAAGCTAGACACAGGTGAAGAAATAATGAGCCAGAGAATATGGAGGCAGAAAATTAGAACATATTGTCAAAGTTTAGTATAAGACCAAGCAAAGCAATTCAGTCAGAAGCTAAGAGAAGTCAGATGGAATCAGTCAGCTTGGAGAGGCATTTAAGCCAAACATTTGAGTTGAACCAGCCAGCCAGAGTTCAGAAAGAGCTAGAAAGGGTGAGCTTATTTAGAAGTAAGTCTAACCTAGTGAGGGAAACAGGGACTGTTTCAGTCATGATCTCGATGGCTGACTCTTTGACCCTCCCCCATACAAGCCAAGGAGTGACAGACTGGCTAGATCCCAGGGGAGGGCATTGCAGCCAGCCCTGAGGAGACAGGATGAGTTGGGTTTGGATGGAAGGGGAGGAGGTCCTCCCCTGTTGGTGGACTTGGAGGGGGTGGGGAGGAGGGAGATGAGGGAGGGAGTGGGAGGGTGGAAGGGAATGAGGGAGGAGGCTACGCCTGGGATGCAAAGTACCTAACCTGTGATTGATATAAAAATAAATTAATTAATAAAAAAAAGAAAAAAAAAGAAGTAAGTCTAAGAAGTTGAAAATATTCTAGGCTTACATTAGATTGTACAGAGGCTAGATGCTTCCAGTACTTGGCCTAGGTTAGCAGATGGAGTCAATAAGCCTCTGAGATGAAAATTAGGTGAATAAAAGACACTTTTACAGGGGAAATTAATCCAAATTCTAAATGATATACATGTATGTGTGTGTGCATGCGTGCAAATTGCCAAAGAGCTAAAGTACTATATAGGCACGTTAAACAGGACAGAGGACAGTGTACACTGACATAGAAATAAGTGGATGGAAGGAAGTGGAGTTCAGGGAAAGATCTCGAACAATCCTACAGAAGAGGAAAGTTCATTCAGCAATTACACTGGTGAAAACAACAAGTGTTTTTATTGGAGGGATTGCTACCTTGAACAATGCACAAAAGCTTTTCAAGTTCAGTAACTTTCTTAGATGTAAAACTTTAACCTATAAATCATCAAGGAGACAATAAAGGAGAATGCCTTCCCAGTCTAAGTTGGAGTTAGTAAAGATTTTTAAGATGTGTGTACACACATCTTGCATGTAGGTAGCCCTAATACAAAACTAGAGGTCATAAAAGGGTTCAAGGTGAATTCTTGAGGAAGTAGGGCATGTTGAGAGGGGTATACAGTAGTGAAAATTATGTTAATAGTGTATTTGTGCATAAAACTCTCAAAAATTAAATTATAAATAAAGTAATGGAATTGAAAATGCATGTTATATAAGAGATATGAAGAACATACACACAAAATAGTTTTAATTGCAGTAAATAAGTATGCCAAAAGACTTGTATGTAGAGTTATTTATGATACCAAACACTAAACATGAAAATTTCATACAAGAATGATTATTATTTAAATTGTGATATGCTTATATAATAAAGCCTAAGTTGCCATTTGTAGTTCGATTTTATGATAACGATTAAATTCAAAGAAAGCCACTGTGGTAAGTAGAAAAATGCCTACTCCCACACTGAGATAATTGTGTGTGGAACTTATGACATACCCTGGAAAAGAAGGTATTGATTCAGTGACAGAAGAAAAAAAAAACAACAAAAATTCTTGTAAATATTATAAAACCACATTTTTAAATTTACGTATGTTTTCTAACATAAATCAAAGGCACTGAGAGGAAACAAATCAAAATAGCTATCTGCAAGTGTTAGGATTAGATGTGCTGTACTCACATCATTTCTTATACTTACATATATTGTAAAATGAGCAAACACTTAGCATTTATATTCAAGCATAAAATAAATAAGAGATCGCAATATGTAGAGTTATAAAAACCTCAGCCCTAGGAATCTTTCTGTGCATGTTTTCAGACTGACCAGACCTTTACTTTTCTCCTTTAGAAATGTAGAAGAACGTACACATATTAATTTCAATTAACATTGAGATCAAACTTTGTTTCCTTCAAAGTTGAGGAGCCTGAATCACAAATGAGGGTCCTATTTTCTCCATGTGAACCGTGCTTTGAACTGTCTTGAAAAGTTTTAAATTACTTAGAAACAGTCTCAGCATGAAAGGCCCTTCCCAACCATAATAACAAAAAATTGTGGCAGAAACAAATACAAATTACAATGATTATGGGCTCTGTAAAACCCAAAGAGCAATCGAGACACTCATTGAAAAATCATCTTAATTAGCAGGAATGCATCAAAACCAATGGAGTCAATTGAAGACTTCTCTTTGAACTTTGCTATTACAAGATAAACATTCTAAAAGAAATAGGGTTTTTTTTCCCAATTCTAGTAATTTAAAATCCCTTTCCAAACAGTCTGGGTTTCCTGCTCCTTGGGTGTACTTACATTATAAGCAATGTACAAAAAATATGTATTGGTTTATTGCATAACTTTAAAAATATGTAGGCTTTAGTGACTTCAGATATGTCAATTTCTAAGAAAAAAACATAATTTGTTGCAAAAAAGCTTGACTTACTAGTTAAGGTTTTAAATTATATGGAAGCTATTTTAAGTATATATTTTTAAAGAATACTTTCAAGTACTTATACCATTCTGTTTAGACAGCCATCCTAAACACATGCTTATAATTTTATGTAATTTACCTTCTTGAAAATATGATCACTAGAATAGCATCAATTAATTGAAAATTGGAGGATTAAACATAAAAAATCCTTTCAGAGTAAATGAAAAAGAAAATACAATGCTATACCATTGGATCAGTGATAGAGTTAGAGGCATGTGACAATTTAGAAATATGCTGCCGAGTTATTTGGAGAGCAAATGATATTCAAAAGTATACAGCTCTTAACTGTAGATTAAACAGCAGAGCAGAGTTTTAACTGTTTTTCTAAGTCAGGATTTTCTGCCCTGGAAGCAACTGCAGTCACTCTAGTTGGAGATTCTGTCACACATTTGACACTATCCCATGTGACTTTGTACTGTTCATATTGTCCAAAGAGGAAATTACAATTGGCATGACTTTAGGATTGCATTTTCTCTCCATCAATTCCCATATATTAGTTTTCTCCCCTCCTCACCCTCTAGGCACAGGATGGGAGAGAGGACTTGACAGACCCTCCAACGCCCTGTCTCTAACATACAGAGACTTCCTTACTTCCAATCACGCATTTTCAATTGTCCATTTTTAAGCACACTCTGACTGCTTACACAGATTTCAGAGCTCAGTTCCTTTGCAATTCTCTCTCTGCTTTATGCTTTCTACCTTATTTAATGAAGTCATCCTTTGACCAATTGCCCACAGTTGCCTCCTAGGATTCATTAATGTTCTTTCACAGTGGGTCACTCTGTCCAAATACCCCTGGGACAGCCCAGTCCCTTCATCTTCTTCCTTCACATTTATGACACAGTCATCCACATCGATGCCGATGCCAATATGGTGATTTGTCTAATAAGACCCCGGGGTAGAGATTCTGGTCACCTCAGATAGGACTCCAGGCACAAGTCTGATCATGCCCAACCATTTCGCAACATCTCCCCCAACAACAGCTTAAAGAGGTCAGCTGTTTCCGCCTGACCTCTGTCCATGACTGCAGTTTTATTAACTGTCCAGTCACTGAAACCACCGATTGTAATTCTGCAAGGACATGTGTTCAGGCCGGCTACTCTGATAGACCACTGCACTCTAGAGACCGCTGCCTCCTTTAGGAGCCTTTGCTGGGAGCACCACCTATCAGGCTTTCAATACTCCTTTCTAGTGTCTCCCAGCTCTCTCCTGGAATTTATTATCTCACTCTTGGTCTGCCTTCTACCTGGGGCTGTGACCACTCCAAAGACAGGGCATTTCATTTGCCTCATTCCTTAATCATTTTTACCTAGTAGCCTGTTAGTTATGGGCATACCATTTGTGAATTCACTAATACTTATAACTGACAATGAATGGAAACAGACATTCTTTGAGTATTATTTTGAATTTACAAAATTGCTATCAATTAGAGGTGACCACTGTTGTTCACTTCCAAAATGCTTCTCATGTTTAGAAATTTCCCTTTTTCAAGAATGCTGAACTCTGCTCATTTAGTAAGCTGCATTTAAGGGCGTGGAGACATGAAGTGCTCTGTGGCACATAGGTTAGACTTGGCACACTGCACAAGTGAAAACGCACCATTTGACACTCCTACCCATCTCTCTATTCTCCACATTCTCCCTTCTGCCCAATCAAGCTGATACATCTGGATTGCATGTGTGGCTCCCCTATCTTCTGCCATTGGAGGACTACTGGAGACAATCCAATGATCGTGGCAAAGACACTGTCCCTGTAACAGGGCCCTCTTCCTACCTGCTTAGCAGGTTGGTATCTACAAGACTTACCCTTCCCTAGTACTCTGTGTTATAAATGATGCTTATTTGATATCTCAGGGTAAACCAAGGCTAACATGAGTAGAGTCCTACCATTAAACTCCCAATTAGCTATTCAGCTTCTATGAGCTGCATCTCTCTCATTTAGACATTAATTATACAATTGTAAATAAAACCACTAAAAATAAAAAGATTATGAAAAGATCCTGATGCAGATAAAGCAGAAGATAACTAGCCAAGGGCACTATAAAGACAGTCAGCACATGTAATGGCTTACTGTTGCAAAAGAAACAAGGGATGCCAAAAGCTCTGCTTGACTAAAGAGTTCTTGAGCCAGGATGCAAGAAAGGAAGGGGACAGTGCTGGAGAACCAAATAAGAAACCATGACTCTATCGACCAGGAGCAGTGGTTTAAATCCCCCCATAGACTTGGTAATTTTGGCACTTGGTCCACAGTTGGTGGAACAGCTTGGGGAATTTATAAAATCTTTTTTGTTTCTAATTAATATATCTATTTATTAGAACATTATTCATAAGTAACAACATACTTGTTTCATACTTTTATTAAAATATTATATATATATTACTTTCATCATTTTTCACTCCCAACTCCTCTGAAATCTTTTCTTCCTCTTTATCCTTTCAACTTTAAGTTCTTTCTTGAAACAAAGCAAAACAATAAAAACAAAAGCAACCAAAAAACAAAGAAAAAGAAACAATAAAATAAAGAATGCCAAACCAAAACAAATGAAACAAACAAACAAACAAACAGTAAACATGTGGTTCATTTTGTGTAAAGTGAGCAGGCATATGTTAACTGCTGAATGGATAAACAAGATGTGCTATATCCCTTCTTTAGAATATTATTTAGCCCTAAAAAGGAATGAAGCACAGGCTTATTCTAAAGTTTGGATAAATCAGACACATATACTAAATGAAAGAAAGCAATCAAAAAGTACAACAGTATAGACTACTATTTTATGAATTGTCTAGAACAGGGAAATCCATAGAAATAAAGAGATTAGGTATTCCATGTAAGATGGAGAGATAAATGCCATGAGTGGATGAATACAGTTAAATGAAGGAGAAACTCCTGGGTTGTTGTGACACTTTTCCAAGCTTCTACCCAGATTCCCCCACAGGCAGGTCAACATCGTTGTACCTGCCAATGAACTTCTACCATGAGCAAACATGAGATGCCTCGATTTATGAAATCTTTAAAAGGCAGAGGTGTGCTGGTAGAAGTATGTCACGGGACGGGGGGGGGGGTAGGGAGCCTTGAGGGTTTGTATCTCTGTTCTACTTCCCATTTCCTCTTTCTGTTTCCTAGGTATAGATAAAAATGTCATCAGCCATCTTCCTGCTCCCACTGTCATGCTGTGCCTTCCTTGCCTTGATGGACTCTACCACTCAGGAACCATTACCCAAAATAAACTCTTTCTTTCTTACATTGCTCTTGGCCATGATGTTTTAACATAGCAAAAGTAACAAATAAACCAGCTAAGGGTCTAAGCCTTCATCTTGAGCACAGTGAGGAAGTATGGAACAGTCATTAGGCCACTTGGGCCTTAGTAAAAGATTATCATCACTCAGACAAGTCTTGATCCCTTCTACCTCACAGGTAGCACAATGAACCTGTGGTATATGGTAACTACTCAATCAACTTTCACTGTTTGTGAGAAAAAACACATGAGGACTGTTTGGGTGTGTGTGTAGAAGGGTGTCTATTATACACCAGTACAGCTCTGTTATCTCCAGTCATTTTTTCCCATGCACATACTTTCTGAATTTAATCCTGTTTTTTTTTTCCTTTCTATCAGCTTAGAAAGCTTTGGTGATACAGAACGCTCTATGAATGTCAACTCTTAAAAGTAAAGCCATGGCATACTTCATTCTTTTTTTTATCCATCTCCCTCCTTCTCAGAAGCCAGATTTTCAGCTTGCCTGCCCTGTCATTTTCTCTCTCATATGCTCACAAGAAGATTAGTCTCACTTTTAGGGACATCACCAATTAAAATGACTGAGATTCATTATTTATTTTAATTTTTATTAATTATACTTTATTCACTTTGTATCCACCCATCAACCCCTCCCTCCTCCCCTCCCAATCTCACCTTCCCTCCCCCTTCTCCACACATGCCCCTCCCCAAGTCCGCTGTTAGGGGAGGTCTTCCTCTCTTTCCTTCTGATGCTAGTCTATCAGCTCTCATGAGGAGTAAATGCATTGTCTTCCTCTGTAGCCTGGTAAGGATGTTCCCCCATCAAGGTGAGGTGCTCAAAGAGCAGGCCAATCAGTTCAAGTCAGAGGCAGTCCCTGTTCCCATTACTATGGAACCCACTTGGACAATGAACTGCCATGGACTACATCTGTGCAGGGGTTCTAGGTTTTCTTCATGCATGGTTGGAGTATCAATCTCAAGAAAGACCCCTGTGCTCAGATTTTTTAGTTTTGTTGCTCTCCTTGTGGAGTTCCTGTCCTCTCCCTATCTTACTATTTCCCACATCTTTTGTAAGATTCCATGCACTCTGCCCAACAGGTGGACATAAATCTCAGCATCTGCTTTGATAGTCTACAGGGCAGAGCCTTTCAGAGGCCCTCTATGGCAGGCTCCTAACTTGTTTTCTATTTTCTTCTTCTGATGGCCATCCTCTTTGCCTTTCTGGATGGGGATTGAGTATTTTAGCCAGAGTCCTCCCTCTTGATTAGTTTCTTTAGGGTGAACAGATTTTAGTAGGTTTATCCTATATTATATGTCTATATTTGTGAGTATATACCGTGTGTCTTTCTGTTTCTGGGATAGCTCACTCAGGATGATCTTTTCCAGTTCCCACCATTTACCTGCAAATTTCATGATATCCTTGTTTTTTATTGCTGAGTAATATTCCATTGTGTAGATGTGCTACAATTTCTGTATCCATTCCTCCGTTGAGGGGCATCTGGGTTGTTTCCAGCTCCTGGCTATTACAAATAAAGCTGCTACAAGCATGGTTGAGCAAATGGCCTTATTGTGTACTTGAGTCTCTTTTGGATATATGCCTAGGAGTGGTATAGCTGCATCTTGAGGAAGCGCTATTCCTAATTGTCTGAGAAAGTGCCAGATTGATTTCCAGAGTGTTTGTACAAATTTACATTCCCACCAGCAGTGGACAGCATGTGTTGTCACTTGAGTTTTTGATCTTGGCCATTCTGATGGGTGTAAGGTGAAATCTCAGGATCATTTTGATTTGCATTTCCCTGATGGCTAATGATGTTGAGCATTTCTTTTTTTGTTGTTTTTTGTTTGTTTTGTTTGTGGAGTTGCATAGTATTTCTTTTTTTTCCTTTTTAATTTTTTATTATTAGTTACATTTTATTAACTCTGTATCCCAGGTGAATCCCACTCCCTCATTCCCTCCCAACCCCACCTTCCCTCCCTCGTCTACTCCCTGCATCTTTCCAAGTCCACTGATAGGGGAGGACCTCTTCCCCTTTCATCTGACCCTGGTTTATCAGGTATCTTCAGGGATTGCTACAAAGTCCTCCTCTGTGGCCTAGGAGGGCTGTTTCTCCCTTGATGGGTGGGGAGGTCAAAGAGTCCGCCATTGAGTTCATGTCAGAAATAGTCCCTATTTCCCTTGCTAGGGTACCCACTTGAATACTGAGCTACTAAGGGCTACAGGTAAGCAAAGGTTCTAGGTTATATCCACCCATGGTCCTTGGTTGGAGAAACAGTCTCATATAGGACCCCTGTGCCCAATCTTTAAGTGTATCTCTGCCATTCGGTATTCCTCTGTTGAGAGTTCTCTGTTTAGCTCTGTTCCCCGTTTTTAAATTGTTTTTAAAAACAAATTTGATTTGTTGTTTTTCAACTCCTGTAGTTCTTTTTATATACTGGATATTAGCCCTCTGTCAGATAGAGGGTTGGTGAAGATTCTTGATATAAGTACAATAGCTTCCTGTGCTAAAATGCTTTAGTTTGAGGTTATTGAGGAAGAAAACTTTGCCATTCATGGGCAAAATGAGATCTATGTTTACTGTCAATTTGACAATCTATAATCACTAGAAAAACAGATGTCTGGGCTTTCTGTACAATAATTATCCTGCGGTTACATTAATTGTGGTAGGAAGATCTATCGGTGACAAGGAAGGTATCACTCCCTTCCTGGGATCCTGGACTACATTAAGTAGAGACGGGTATGATTAGCAGGACACATTTACTGCTCTCTGCTTTCTGATTGTGGATGCAGTGTGAATAGAAGCCTCACACTCCTGCAGCTTTTACTCCCGAGCTATGAGCTGAAACACTTTCCCCCTAGAGTTCCTTCGGATAGGATATTTTATCACAGCAGCAGAAAAAGAAACTAAGTCAGACATGCTTTTGTTTGTGAAAGTCGAAACACACCTTCTGACCTGTTGTGGGTAGCGGCTAGCATAGCCCAGTGGTATCCCAAATTTATAAATGGATGCTTCTTTCAATTTGTACAAACTTTGAGTTTATATAATAATTTATGTACTACAACACAAAATAGTAGTTTTTATAATTCTTAATTGCACAACCTTAACTGAATAAGATGAAAACAGTTTGAAATTCACTTACACTATAAATTCAGTTTTAAACATAAACATACAAAGCGTGAAGAATATGCTGCAGCAACTGGACAGTGCTAAGGTGATCATATGGTGTATTTCCCATTTATCAGTATTTTGTGACAAACCATACACTCATCTCAGGCTAAGTGAACAAGATGAAATTGAATGTAAATAAGTGAATAATATAAATAATATAACAATAATATAAATAATGATATGTAATGTGATAAAGACTATAATAAACAGATATATAAACATAAATATACTTACATAGTTAATAATGAATATAAATAATATAATAGTGTAAATGTTATATAGAATTGAATATAAATAAAAATTAGTTTTTAGTTAAATATTTCCTCAGTGAAACAGGAAAAGCATCAGTCGGGTGCTGTGGTTTTGTGTTAATGCTGAACTATCTCTGTGCCAAGATGGCTTCAAAAGCATGCAATGTTTTATTTCCTAGAAAGTAAAACAGAATCAAATGAAATTGATTTATTTTTACAGCTCAAATGAATACGAATAGGTTTTCAGGCTTAACAACATATGTATGCTTATCCTAAGCATTTCTGTACTAGTAGAGTTTACAAGTTGGTAAACCAATAGAAAAAAAAAACACCTTTTTATTGAAAATAGTTGTTGTCATACAATATATTCTGATCACAGTTTCCTCTACCCCAAATCCTCGCAGATCCTCCCTACTTCCCCACCCACCCAAATCCACACTTTCTTTCTGTGTCTCATTAGAAAACAAACAGACACCTAAAAAAAACTAAAAACTAAAATGAAATGAAAAGAATAGGATAAACAAACAAACAAAAAAAAAAACCAAAGAAAAAGCAGAAGAAACAAACACAGACACAGAGGCACACGCATTCACACGGAGAAATCCCATAAAAACACAAAATTGGAAAAGATGATATGTAAGACCTGTAAGATCAAAACCAAAATGCCCAGATAAAGCATTATGAAACAACACCATTGCCTCCAACAAAGTGCTATTGAGTTGGTTTTCTGTTGGCATCTACTACTGGACCCGGCCCTTAAGTGTGCTTGGTTTACCCAATCAGACTCTTTTGAAGAAAGCTATTTTTTCCTCTGTGAGAGGCCAAAGTCTATTAGTGGCTCACACACCAGACTTTTCAATAAAATTGAGATATTGCTCACCAAAGAGGCCATGGTGAACCCAATTACTTCAATATAGCCATCATCATGACGCTGGGGTTCAAAGTCATGGTGATCTCCAGGGTTTCCCCAAGGCATTGTGCCAGCACAATATCTGAAAACAAGGTAAAAAACAGTTAAAGATATTTCATTCTTCTCCTGATTAGCATTAGTAAATAACGTGGGGTTAAGGTATACATGCACACAGGAGGTTTTTTTGCTTTTATGTGTCAGTTTATAAATAAACCTTTAAAAATATTTTTTACAGGGAATTGATGTTTATTAAATGTAAGGACAGTTGCTGTTCTCGATGCATACCTTCAAGTATAAAAAAATGAAGTTACTATCTCCAAGGTATCACAACCTTTCAACCAAAACAACAATAGCAACAAAACCCCACCACAATTTAACATCAAAAGTATCCTGTGGTATCCATCTGTCCCTTCATTTCTCACTATTAGGTTCACATTCTCTATAATATACTATGATTTTCCTTTAACAGTTTAATAATTCTCTTCAATGAAGACAAATCCATGCTAGTATAAAAAAGAACATAAACTGAGAGGCAGTATTTACCATTACATAGAAACCAAGTCAAGAAATTCCCATGAGAAAAGAATGAATAAAAATCACCTTGAATAAATAAGAGAGAAGAAACAAAATATGCTAGGTGTGATGATATATGTCTACTCATCTGGTACAAATGAGGCTAAGGCAGAAGAACTGTGAATTATATAGAGAGATCCTCTCTCAAAAAAAGAAGGAAGGGAGGGAGGGAGAGAAGGTGGATGGCAGGGGAGAAGAGAGGAGTGAGATGAGAAAGGGAAAGGAATAAATAAAAGTACAAAGTCAGAGAAGAAGACACATAGGGAAGAGAATCAAGAGTAAAGAGGTCAATGTTATAGCTGGCACTACAGGCCAACAGATTCCTACAAATCTGTATGCCATCTGCTAACCCCAAGCTGACCCATGCTCCTGAAACAGGCTTGGAGCTGAGTATACTGAGCATTTCCAAGAGCAACCTGAAGGTTTTCTTAGACACACATTTCCATAGAGCTCTCATTTTTCCTTAAATTCAACCAAGGTCAGCTTATTTGCAGATTGTAGTCTGAGTTGGTCGGTAGCAGGCATTGAGGGGCTGTAGGCCTGACTCTCCCAATGTCTTAACCTGTAACTGCATTTTATGCCACTGAAGTGATATGCTTATCTTTAAAAAAGTCAGTCCTAAGTGTTCCTTTCTCCTGGTGCATTATAGTTCTAGAGAGTATTGAAGCCCTGCTTCACTGATGGACTCTAGCATCTGGCAGAGAAATCCATACTTATCAGCTGATGTGCTCCTAACAGCTTTTGAGAACCTGAAAGCAGGATTCTATTCACATCTGTCTTTCCTTAAGGCTAAAGGGTGGGGGTGAGGCAGTAGTGAGAATTAAATGAAAATGTTGGAGAAAAGGGTCTGAGTCTCTCAAGGCTAGGAGAAGACAGATAATGAATTCTGCATCACAGGCAAAACCACCCACCACAGGAAACAAGCCAAGCAGGAGAAGGAAAGCAGCAGACATGGAACCCTTAACAGGACATTAAAATGAGGGATTTCATTGACTATACCTGAGGTGTTTCACTCCTGAAATCAGATGTCATTCAGAGTTCACATCAAGCAAAGGCCACAGTATGAATAGAGCTTACCTGGGAATATTTAAAAATACTATACACTGGAACTTCAGGTCCTGAATCTTTGGGGTGAGATCTGTTCCGTCACACTGCAGCAACCAAAGCAGAGAAAGCGAGGCTTCTGAAGTGGTCATGAGCCCAAGAGTCTCACCCAAGATAACTGGGTCAACAACAGCATAGAGCATGGAATTCTTTCCCTTGCTCCTAAGTGGATGCCAGTTACTACGATTGAAATTTATGCTGAGCCTGACTGGGGAAAAGCCAGGGCTGAACTTTAATTTTGTTTTGATTTAATACAAAATAAAACGTCCATTTGACTAAAAACAATTTTTCTCTGTTCTATATTCAAAGCAGTCCATCACCTTGAACTATTATTAGATATTTAGACATATGGTGCTAACATTTAAAGCCTACACAGTCTTCAAAGATGGCATCTCAGTGAAGCTAGCAGCATTCCCCACTGTAATCAGTTAATACAAACATGGCATGAACATGGCCATTTTTTTTCCTCTCTGAGATAATGGTTATTTTAAAACTAAGAGACATGTTTTGAATACATGCTCTGAAAATATTGAAGTATCAAAGTATTAAAGAGGTCTGCTCTAAATTTGTATCACCTGAAACAGATCCTCTTTGTTTGCCGTAGGGTGAAGCCAGTGTTCTAGGAGTGTGTACATTCACACTTGATCAAGAAGACAAAATAGCGTCAAGTGTTACAAACTGGACGGCACTTTCTGTAATTGGACTATTGGAGTTTGGACTTGATCTTGGTCTCAAGAGTTCCTAGGTCATTCCACCTTAGTGCATGGCCTCCTTGATCACCTAATGTGCTCCCCATGAGTAATGTCCTGTCACACAAAAACGTCTCCATTCCCCTTTCTCCATCTCAACTGGTGATAAAATCCAGAAGAGAAGTCTAGTCAGAGTGAAAGAGTGGCATGTGCAAGGCTGGCTTTTCAGTTTGCTTTCTCTGCCCTCAGCCCCGACACCCCAGAAGTTCATGCTTCTTCTCTTTCAGAAGCATTACAAAACTCACTACGGTTTTGTATAGATTTCTTCCAGCAGCAGTTCAGTCTAAGCACACTGATTTTGCATGCAGTCAAGGGTGTTTCAAAGCACTACGTTCTTTCCCAACCTGATCTGACTACACCCCAATGTTCACAAAAGGACTCAAAAACAATTTCCAGGAAACCATATTGTCCCATATAAAATATTTCCAAAAGTAGCTTAGATAGAAATCAAGTTTTAGATAGTGACCTAAAATCTTCCAGATCACTCAAGGGCCTCAAGCAGATCCATGGATGACTATGCCCATGAAGAAAGCAGTCATTTTATTTAAGTGATCAAAGTTCAAGAGTGAAAAACAAAAAACTAAAAAAAATTGACTGCTATACTCTGTTGATACATTACAGAAAATACTGCTGAACTTGAAACCAAACTGACTTTTAAATGTTGTAGCCTTTTTCCCCTGGGAAATATGTCAGTGATTATAGTATCTCATCAAAAATTTTAAAGTTGTATATACTATACAATATATATTGTCTCACTATTTTTACATAGTATTGCATTAAAACGTACAGTTCTCTAGAACAGCAGCAACCAATATTTTCCCTAATGCAGACACAGAGACGAGAAAACATCTGCTGCAAAATACAGCTCTGTATCTAGGCTCATGTACTGATAAATCACACAATGGACAGTAAATTGTACTATATGCAATGTTTTCTTAGTAGTTTGTGTTTCTTGGTCTAGAAGTCATATGCGCATTTTATAACCATGTGACTTCTATATTACATCCAAGATACTAACTTTACCTGTGACAAAGATAATGTGGTCTATTTTATGCACACCTGCTGTAGTTAGTCCGTAAAGCATTCCTCAAAAAGGCTCATGTGTTAAAAAGTTGGTCCCAGGCTAGCGGAACCATTGATGTGTGAATGTATCCTGCATGACACATGAGTTCACGAGTTCACAGTGAATGATGTTAGGAGGTGCCACCTACTTAGAAGTAGTTCACTCCACTCAGGGCTTGCCAACGTGATCTTGTCCTGCTCAGTCATTCATCAGTCATCTGCTCTCTCCCTCTTCTGCCATTCTTTCTTTCCCTTTCCTTTTTCTTTCCATCTTCCCCTCTGGGCCACCATGAGTAAACAGCTCTGCTCTCCCAATCCCTTCCACCACGAGGCTATGCCTCTCTACAGAGCCAAAAGCAACAATGTTGCACCATGTGTGAGCCATGCTCTGAAGGGATGCCAAGGCTGGCTAATTGATTTAAGGCATTCCAATTGATTTAAGGTGTTTGTTTTTCATGCATTTTGCTACAGGTTGCAGATTTTATGTGTTTGTGATAAGCGATTGAAATCATACAGTGTTCTGAGTACAATAAAAGGTTAAGGATACAATGAAAAGACATAGAAACTCTAGAGTAAAAATTAGCAAAAGATTCAAAGCAGGGCACACATTAATGCTGTTATAGCAGCAACGGCAGCTTCGCAAACGTTTGCCTATTGGATTTCAATACTTTTCCTTCTTTCTCCCTTGGTGAGACAGTTTCTCACCAAGCTGTCCAGGCTGGCTGGTGGCCTTGAATTTACATCCCTTCCATCTCTGCCTTCCAAATATGTGGGACAACTGACAGAAGCTACTGTGCCAAGCCTAGCATTTTAAAAATGAACCTTTCAGCCTCTAAGAATGAGTAAATCATTTCTACTCCATTAGTACTATATGCACTAGTTTATTAACATTGTAACCATTATCAGTGCCCCACAAAATATCATTCTATTATGAGCCTTACATGTTTTATTTTCAATGATCATTTCCCTTATTTTTATATAATATAAAAGTAGCTATGTGGTTTTTACATGTTTTGCTGGACTCGGTAGTACAGGAGTGTAATCCCAGCATGTGGGAAGTGGAGAAACAAAGATCAGGTGTTCAAAGCCATTTTGACATACAAAGTTCAAGAATAGAATGGAGTACAAGAGACACTGTCTCAACAAACTACAAAAGAACGAAGACACATTTAGAAGCAGCTATATCTCAGTCTGTTAACATAAATGTGGATCGTAAACAGGAATGCCTCTTAAGTGCTAAACATTGCTTTGCATTTTAACTATCTCATTTTCCTAAATCTCAATAGCCTAGTATCATGTATTTTCTCTATTTTCATATATATGTACACGTATAAGTGCAGGCATGCACACACATATTGTTCTCTTCCTAAATTTCTATACTTGCCTCGTGATAAAACGCAGAGACATTGCTATATTTCTCCATTTATGCATTTTTATCATCCAGCCTCATGCAAATAAACGCTATCTTGATCTCTTCATAATCTTATTTATTATAAGAAACAACTTATTTTTCTTAATTAATTTATGTTATTAGAATGTACCAACTAGACAAAGGTAAGTTTATCTCTCTTTTGCCTCCAGTAGACACAACCTGGGTTAGAGACTTAGAAGAAAATAGCAGGAAACATCCATTCAATGTGAGGAGACTTGACTAGGCTGGAAAGCAAAGTCAGGATGAAATAATAATAAGTGAATTGTTATTAAATGGAGACTCATCAGAAAGATGAGTTAACTTAGGAACAACTGTTAGCTAAACATCTGGTTATACTGTAAGAGCCAGCTCACGGCATTTCTTCCAGGAAGATCTTCTGAATCCTATCCTGAGTAGAATGACCATTCTGCTGCCAATTCCTGTGCTACCAGTATCTGTATGTATAACTGAATAGCAGTTGGTGTGTATACAATAATTATGTGTCTGTCCTTGTCCATGATTTCTTTAGGAGTAAAACTAGTTTTATTTCACTCCGGCAACTAAGACAGAGACTGATACATGGTGGGAATGCATATACGTTGCTCATCAGCTGCATTACATGATTTGCAAACTACACGTAGCACAGGGATTAATCTCTAAATCAATTGGCATTAGGGGTGTGTGACATTCATATTCACATGCAAATAAAATGAGCCTATAAAGTTAATACTCACGACAACTTTGACGTGTTTGGACAGATCTCTAGAACTTCTTTGTAGGAAATCAGAAAAGGCTGCCTACACCAAAAGGGAAGGAAGAAAAGAACACTTTGTTACATGGTATCCACCAAATCCTTGCTTCAACAGGATAGACATTTCCCCAATATTCCATACTATTAGAAAATATAAAACAAATTTTCCTTTGGTTGAACCCAAGGTACAATAGGGCAGTGTCTTCCATTTGGAAAATCTTCTGTTTTCAGACTATAATCTATAATAAAATTTAAGATTTCACCCTCCTAGGGTGAAAAAGTGAGTGGTTCCTAGAGGCACTTGACAGATCTGTTCTGAACGCCCCCTGAGAACATGCTACCTATCCACCCAATGCTAAAGTCACCCCACAAAGAGTTTGGTTTCATAGGTATCACCATTAAAATCTTCATATTCTGCTAACTTGTCATCCAAGATCACTGAGTGTACACCCTGCTAAAAACTACACCCTAAGCTAAGATTGCCTGTGGTTGGGTGGGATTATCTACCAATTTAACACAGGCTGCAATCAGCTGAGAAAGGAGTTTGATCAGGGATTGTCTAGATTAAGTTGGCCTGTGTGTATGTGTGTAGGCGGTATGTTGATTACTGGGAAGACAGGTTCATTGTGAGTGGCACCTTCTCCCTGGACAGGGGATCTCGGATTAAAAAGGAGTAGAGAAATCAGTATAAGCAGTAGCATGTGGGCATTCATTCCTTGCTCTCTGCTCTTGCCTGCAGATGTACTGTGACTGGCTACTTCAAATTCTTACCATCATGAATTCTCCCAAATGACAGAATGTAACTTGGAATTGTGAGCCAAGGAAACCCTTTCTTCCTTAAATTGCATTTATCAGGCTGTTTTATCACAGAAACAAGAAACAAAACTAAAACATTTTATATTTTTTCCATCTAACTATTCTTCCCAATTCCTTCTTTGATGTCTGTTTGCATCCCTCCCTAAAACGTCACTGACTCTTGTAAGGCTTCAATTTTTTTTGTTTTCTTTTTATTTAATTTTTATTTTTTATATTAATCACAGTTTATTTATTTTGTATCCCAGCTGTAGCCCCCCTTCCCTCCCAACCCCACCCTCCCTCCTACATCTCCTCCTTGCCCCTCTCTAAGTCCACTGATAGGCGTGGTCCTCCTCCCCTTCCACCTGACCCTAGCTTATCAGGTCTCTTCAGGACTGGCTGCAATGACCTCCTCTGTGGCCTAGCAAGGCTGCTCCTCCCTCTGCGGGGAGGGGGGGAGGCAAAGAGCCCAACACTGAGTTCATGTCAGAAACAGTCCCTGTTCCCCTTATTAGGGAAACCCCCTTGAATGCTAAGCTGCCATGGGCTATGTCTGAGCAGGGGTTCTAAATTATATCCATGCATGGTCCTTGGTTGGAGAAGTCTCAGAAAAGACCCCTCTGCCCAGATATATTTGGTCCTTGTGGGGCTCCTGTCCTCACCATGTCTCATAACCAAACCTTGGGCAGAGTGCAGGGAATCACATGTAATAAGGGGGAGTTAGTAAGGCTTCAATTTTAAGCACAGCCAAAACCACCTGCTTTGCTGACCACTCAACTAGAAAGCATCCCCTCTCTTCCTTAGTGAATATTTTAAACAGTAACTTTATATAAACGTAGTTGGAAGTGTCTTAAGTTTGCAGTACTAGTTTTGATTGGAGTTAGTTTCTTTAGTGTTTACTGAACTATCATTAAATACTATTAATAATATTAATTTAATTCATGAAATGAAATAATACTTACCCCTGCATAGAACATTTTATTTCGAAAACGACTATTGAATTTCTCTGGATTTGCTTCTGTAAAAGAGGAGAGGTGTTTTTGTTACTGGGCCTTTGTGAATGATTGACACTCTTTCCTCAAGCCTGGCCTCCACTTTGAAGACCCACTAGATCCAACTCCGCAGTTACCATTCTCTCAGTTTCAGGCCAGTTGCTTCAATGGCCCAGTGACACAGGTATAACTATCTGATGTTTAAAAAAGGTTCAGCTGAAGTCACAGCATTGCAGTGAACTGGGAGTAGATGAGTAACACTGATCATTAGGTCCCTTCTATGTCTGCTCTACCAGAAGTCCAAGTTGGAGGTCCAGGAATGGTCGTTTGACAGATTCCCAGGTGACTGGCAACATTTAAACTAAGACTCCCTTTTAACTTGCTTTGAATCATATGGATTTGGGACAAGAATGGACAAGAAACCAAGTAAGTTATCTGGGGGTGTGATTATTCTTACTGACATCTGTGAGGATGTGGCTTCTGTAAACTTTGTGTGAAGTTTCAAAATGCGGTTGAAAAGTAAAAATATGGTTCTGAATAAGCATTGATAGACATTTTGAGAACACTCTGAACCACCACCTACTCCTTTACTTGTGATAAACCTTGGAAGAAATGGAAGTGAATGATACAAAAGGGTAAGGAAGGAGATGAAGAGGTAAAAAGTGAGATAAAGGGTTGGAGAGAGGGAGAAAGGAAGAAAAGGGAGGGTTCCTGAATAGACTCATAATACAGAAAGGTTCAATATGAAAGTAATTGAATTTTCAGTTTGTCTCTACATGTTATTTGGCTCAAAGAGCCAAAAGAGATGAAATAATCCGTATCAGAATTTTCACAGGAATTTGGGGGTTTAATAAATGTCTATATGACATATTATTCCCTCCAATGTTTCTCTCTAACACAGTCCAGTGTTTCACAAAAGGACTTTAGCCCTCTGCTCTTATACCCATCGAGCAGGAGTTTCTTTTTAGGTTTTTCTTCCAGTCACTTCTAGAGAGCACAGTGACTACAGGACACTCCCTCAGTCTCACTGCTGTCTAAAAGCATGCATAAAAAAGGGAACACAAGAGTTCAGTCACCCGGGCTGGTCCCAAGAAAGCATTTAGGACCTCAAGCAAAGTCCTACACAATGCTTATTGGATTATCTTCAGGATTCTCAGAGTCAACTAATAACTATTATTAGTAATGACTAATAATACATTACAAAAACTGGGTAGAGAATCACAAGTTTGCATAATAAGAGAAAAGTATGTTAGCCTAGCCACTAACATTTGCGTGCTATATAACTTATGCTCTGGAAATATTCACATCTCTATGTGGTTTTTCTATGAGACTAACAAAAATGAACAGATCTGTTTTTTCCAAAGATAGATAATTTCCCATAAGACTGGTTCTCAACAGCTGACTTCAGCTATATAGTTTCTGAATCTCAAAGATTTCCTAAATACTGTGCTACTCACAACATACTCTAGTCCTATACACAAAACAGAGCAAAATGTTATGTGGAATAATAAAAGTATAAAGTGGTGCTTATTGTTCTCTGTTACTCTTGACCTCTTTTTGAAGTTATTTGTGTGTGTGTGTGTGTGTGTGTGTGTGTGTGTGTGTGTGTGCCTACAAAGGCCAGAGAGGGTGTCAGATGCCCTGGAGCCGGAACTGCAGATGGCTGTGAGCCTCCTGATGTAAGTGCTGGGAACTGCACTCCAGTGCCCCTAACCACTGAGCCATCAGTCCATCCCCATGCTCATAAGTTGTTTTGAATCGGCTTGCCTGGCTTCCATTTTCATTTTCAATTGTATCAGCTTTCTTATTTTATGAAACCAGAGGTAAAATGAGAGTACTTTTTTTTTTCAATGTGTCTGAGTACACTGCTCTAGGTTTAAAAATAATCTAATCTAGCTATCCAACAAGTCATAAGAAACGAGAATGACAGCCAGCCACAGTTCTGGTGCAGCGCTTTCTCAGCATACTGATGCCCACAGCTATGAAGTGAACCCTAGCCTAGCCACTAACATTTGCGTGCTTTATAACTTATGCTCTGGAAATACACACATCTCTATGTGGTTTTTCTATGAGACTCGATTTTAATAAAAATAAAAAGAAGATCTGTTTTCTTCAAAGATAATTTCCCATAAGACCACCAAAATGGGACAAAATGAAGAAATAAACTGAGTTTTTAGTGACTTAACTTGTACCTTTAATGAAAATGGCCACCTCAGATGTAATTTAGCTAGGAGTAATAAACTTTACAAACAGATCTACTGAGACATCTAACATTCAGAGAGCTGTCAAAAAGACGTAAGAAGAAGGGCCTTGGCCTTAAGGGCATAAAGGAATCCTGCTAGCATAATGAACTTCATAAATGAGTACTGGGCAAACACCCTACTTCTCAGCCACATTCCTAGCCTCATTTCACAGTTTTGCATCTACTGTGTAAGCAAAAATGAGACTCAGAAAGAGGTTAGCCAGAGCTTAGAGGAAGCTCAGCCTACTGCTGGAACCGGCCCATCCCCACAGAGACCCGGCCATAGAGAGAGCAAAGGAGGCAGAGGAAGTCCCCCAAACCACAGGGCTCAGTTCTCTCCATCACTGTCAGAAGGAAAGATCAGATGGCTGAGAGTGCTTACTGCATCATACAAAGTGGATATACCTTCAAGGAGAACCAGAGTGCAGCAAGAAAGGGAGAGGGAACAAAGATTTGAGCCAGTAAGAAAGTTCAAGGGTTCGTTCCTTCAGGAAGTTGTGTCTGTTACATGGCGTGAGGTAAACAGGAAAGGGTAACAATATTGACACCCTGGCTCAAAGCCTCTGTGATTTATTTATGACTTCCTAGGTTATCCTTTCTCCTCCTTCACAAGAAGTGGCTGTGAGAAGGCAAGATCCACTCACTGTATTTTTGCTTCATTATTCTTCAAACTCCATTATCAATTTGCATATAATTATCTTAGTCAGATTCTGGAATGGGCTCTGCTGGAGCCCCTGCTGAGGGTCTGAGAGGATGACACAGTGTGACACCTTCACTGAGAGGCTCTGGGAAACATCTTCTAATTATTCAGGTCATTGGTAGAGTCCAAACCCAGGAGATTGAAGAACTGAAACTGTCTCTGTCTCTCTGTCTCTCTCTCTCTCTTCTCCCCCTTCCCCTCTCTGGTGGCTTTGCAAGGGTACTCATTCTCACCAATGGAGACTGTCTGTACTCAGTGGGTTCTGATCCCTGCCAAGGTCAAAACCAGTACACCAATTCTTCACAAATTAGGTCTCTCTGACTTTCGCCAGCTCTGTCTTACTATGCTGCTTTTAGGAGCTCATGTGATTGTCCTGGATCCATGCACATAATCTATGATTGTCTTCTGATACTGAAGTCAGTTTCCCTTTCATGAGTAAAGTTCTTCTGCCACGTTGGGCAACAACCACAGGTATAATGCCAGGTGACAACAGCCATGGGAGGCAAAGCTGCCATAGTCCACATGACTCATATTCGTCCTAGCTGAGAAAGGTATTTAGTGTCCACAAGAGTCCCCGTTCACTGTTGCATCAACTGACAGCCCATATCTGTAGTTAAATAATCCAGTGAGTTATTAACACACTGTCTGTTGTCATTGATCTTAACCTAATGTCACCATATTCCTCAGAAGGCTGAACAATTCTGTTTCATGAAAGTTGCACATGGAAAGTATATTGGTTCACCTCCTCAGATATTCCAATTATACTCAATTGTTATAATTCAAAGATCAACATTCTGATATTCTACACATGCAAACTTGTAAAGAATTTTTGACCATATTAATTTGGTGGGAAAACCTCCCAGGTTACAAGCAGATTCCTCTCTAAAATAACACATGTGAACAGAAAGACAGGCCATTTTGGTGTAGAATCCTGCCATGGATTTGAAGTAGGGTGGAGATGGGTTTGTAGGAATTTAGAGAGAGGAAAGGGAAGGGGGGAAATGTAATTATAATCTCAATTTTTAAAAAAGCTGTTCATCAGTGCTTTCAAAAGGGCATTGAGGTTTTCTAGACAATATTTCAGAAAACTTGAAAAATAAATTTATTTATTAATTCAATTTATTTATTTTGCAGACATGTGTGAGTTCATATGAAGTATGTGTGGGAACTTGTGCTTGGAGTTAAAATTTCACCAGATTCCCCTGGAACTGTAGTTTTGGGTGACTGCGAGCTGGCCAATATAGACGCTAGAAAGGAAAGGTAGGTCCTCTGCAAAAGCAGTAAGCACGCTTAACCGCTGACCCATCACTCCAGCCCCCATGCCGTTTTCTGTATAGAACAAGAGATAAGCAATCCTATAGTTTTAATTTTCAAATCAAAGTTCCAAATTTCATCAAAATATGAAATAAGTAGTTGAAAAGATATCTGCTACTTATCTTTCATAAATGGTGCAATGTAAACTTATTATTAACTATCCTAAAGAAGCCTTAGAACTCGCATTATTAAACATAAAGGTTCTCAGTCGTCCTTCTCTTTCACTGCATGAGAATGGACAAGCACTGGCTAAAACCTGCTGCGTGTGTGTGTGTGTCATTGGATTCAACTGATTATTCCACCCTTCCTTTGATGGCATACTAAGAGAGAGAACCAGCTCCCACTGAACATGGCGTGACAAGAGCCCAGATGCATGTGCACAGGGAAAAATATTCCTGACGATTCAGAACTGGACCACTGCACTCACATAACCTACACATACATTTTGCCAATCTGCATCTTGGCAAGCAAGGCTCTACGCTTAAGAGTTTTCCAGCTCGCAACTACTGTGAGTATCTACACACACATATAGACCTAGTTTGTCCCTCCCTACCATATGCCTCCTTTGCTCTAATGTCATGTTCTCGACTGGCTCATAAACAAATGCAGTTTGCCTAAAGCACATCAGGAAGGCGTTTGTAGGTACGACTATCACAGTACATTCATAAAAAATTAGATTAAAAAACATGTAACTTGCACACCTTCCATACGTTTTCCATTGAATGCTTACTCAATTTCTATTTTTTAATGTTTTTATTATTATAGATAAAAACAATTTTCATTATAGCATGTTCATATGTGGTATAATGTATTTTTGATCATACTCACCCTCCATTGCCCTGTTTCCCTCCAACTGAACCTTCTTCTTCCCAACCAGTCCCTCTTCTACTTATATGACTTTCTTTTTTTGTGTGTGTGCATGTGTATGTGTATGTCTGAGACAGAGAGAAACAGAGACGGATGACAGACAGACAGACAGAGACCCAATGAGTTTTGAGTTTCTTTAGTGTTTCTTGTAGGATCAGGGGTGAGAATTTGTTTATAAGAACCTGAGTACCTCACCAGTGGCTACACCAGTGAAGAAAAGGTCTCTCCCTCTGCCAACAACCATTAACTGCCCCAGGGAGCAGGTGGAGCCTTGAGCCTTGAGCCTCTCTATAAGAGGATCCAGATAGGTTCAATCTTGTGCAGGTCTTGCATAGATAATAACAGATGCTATGCACTCAGAATGCAATGACCATTCCTGCCCAGAGAGCGGTTCCACGCCACTGCACTCCTCCCTGACCGTTGCACTCTTCAATTTTACTACTCCAGAAATTCAAAACAAAATGCCCTAATCTATGTCTACAGTTACATTACCACATTCAATATAAATTTTATATTAAAGAAAAGTATTTCCGTCTTTTCAATATCAATTCCCATTGGAAAAATTTTTAAACATCCCATTTTTCAAGCTCTGTAGAAAAGTCATTCGTTGTGCATTAACGTCTCACCTAACTCAAGCAGAGGAGAAGCACGTTTCTTCCTCTGTACTTTTCCTTCCTGCCTGAAATGATTTTACCCGTTAGGTCTTATCTGTTATCACAGTTCTCCCTTACACACAACATTCCCTTACTTGTTCTGGAAATGTCTTCCACCTCTCCCACCAATCCTGCTGAACACCTGAATTTTACTGTTTCTACAACTCATCTGTACTATACACTCTTTCTATTGCTTCTTCTTCTTTTTTGAAAATCAATGCGTCTTATCCTCCAATGGAACAATCTCCTACTATAACAAACACTGATACTCTGGACTGTGAGCTGGTAATATAAGAATAAATAAGATGTAGTCTTTATTCTTACAGGGTTTGGAGAGGGGGGGGCAGGTTTGAAAACGAAAGGTAAGACATTGGAAGTGACATGTTCCTGTGTTCACTGTCACCCCACGTTGAGGTATGATGTGACATTTTTAAAGATGTTACCCCAGGCAATTTGGGTTAAGATCAGTTGAATCAAATCAGATCACGAAGACACTCTGTGTTCTAATCAATTCTTCTACCTGTACAGTAGTGTAATGACTATGTGTTCTAGACACAGTACACTGAAATGATGACTGAGTTTTACACAGAAATTCAAGATGGTAGGAAGGTTTGAGACAGTGAGAATTTATCTATGACAAACAGCCTGAGCTCTGGTACCCTGACCAATGGCATTCAGAGTGTCTCACATCATCTTCATCAAGGATGAAATTTAGCAAAGCCATGGCACATAACTGCCTCTTAAAGGGCATCTGTCTATTGTCTGTGATTCATGGAAGTCACAATTAAGTGCATGTATCTGTATATTTAGTGAAAATTGTAAATCCTAAATTAGATTTAAATGTGGCCTCTTCTGCAGTGTACTTTTGACTTTGTGCATAAGGTTCAAATCCTCTGAATCACAACATCAATGAGGCAGATGGTAGCAGCTGATCTCTAAGTTTAATGTGTCTAATATCCATATCCAAAGAGTGACAACCTCATTCACATGGCTGGTAAAATTCGACCTGAGTTTGTCACTGACAGCTATGAGCACTATTAACGTGCATAAACATTAATGTATTAGAATGTTTTCTATGAACTCCCTCAAACACTGTGATAACACAGCAGTGAGGAAAGTACTGGGCAATACTCCAAGTGGCAATTACATGACCAATCCCATTATGACTCCAAATCCTCTCTCAAGCATTGTACCTTCTTTTTTTAAGTAATGTATTTATTTTTATATTAAGCATTGTACTTTCTGATGCATAAGTATCAAGAGTTCAGCCAAGAACACTTTGGCCGCTTTGGGAAGGATCAGCACTCCATTTCCCACCAAGTAAGGCATACTTTCAGTCCCATCAACTAGTGAGTCAGTTTGTCACATTTACCCCATCTCCCACAAAGTCAAACAAAATACTAAGCCTACCTTCACCCCCTGCTTGACTTTCAAATGGTAATTCTAAAACCATTTGCATAGCAAAATTCTAATGAACTGTTCCAAAATAAATGTGATTTTAATTGTCCCTTCTGAAAGAAATATTATATAAGTAGCTATGCTAAGAACTGTCCATTTAATGGGATGTTTCCTGTCTATGCCAAAATTTCTCTCTGCAGTTATTTTTTTAACATTCTGTCTTCATGCAATTGACATTTGTTATTCATTACACATAGATGGGTTGGCATAATTCCTATTTAGATTAACATATTTTCATGACATTATCCAACCTATTTATTTCACAATGGCTCTCATGAGACTTTGAGTCATCTTCAAGGTATTTTGTAGCAAAGTATACAACTTTTGTCTTGAAGCTTCAAGTTGCAGGTGGGTGGAATTCACAACATTCCCAATCCTAGCTGAGAAGCTATTGGCAGCTAAGAAAGGGAAAGTGAGTTTGTTTGTTTGTTTGTTTTTTCAGAGTGTGGTAATCAGATGAAGAAAAACCTAACTCTTATGCACTAGACATCCACAATGGAGCTCCAAGGTTCAGGTTAGAAAAAGTTGTCTAGGTATCCATGGATGGCCCCAACTATTACGCATGCGGGCCACACTCATCAGAACCAGTTGGTAAGGGGAAATGGGAAAGGAGACATGAAGGTGAGATGAAGGTTGAGAGATATGTTATGGGCAGTCCAGGGGAGAAGGAGAGAGGAGTGTGTGATACCTATGATTAAGATAGGTAGATGATAGGCAGGTAGATGAAGCTGGCTGTCAAAGAATAAACAAAATATTAAAAAATTTAAAAACATTAAGCCCTAGAAAGAAACTCCCAAGGTTGATGTTTGGAATTTGGCATCCCTTTGTCCACTGGTGCCCTTCCCCAAAAGAATTCTTTTGTAAAGCACAGTCCTTTGTTCTGTAGTTTATCTCTGTGGTTCTCCTCATTCTGATGCATAAAAACTCCTTCCTAGTGCAAACGTGTATATCACTAAAACAACTTTCAGAATTATTAGGCCCAAAATCAAGTTCCCTTGAATGAGTTTACTCAGGGCCACTTTTCTCATCTGGGACTCTTTTCAGGTCAGGATGCCTATTTTTAGAAATCCATGTTATATGTGATGCTGTATCACTTTACAGGTCTTGCTAAGAAACTTGGGATCTTATTGTTAAAAAGTCCAGGTGCATAAGACGTTCAAAAGAAGGAAATAAGGAGAAACACTGCTTACTGTGCACTGGCCGTATGAACTCTCTTTAACCACAGGAAGAAGAACCTAGAGAAACCCTACATCGGTCTCTTGGAATAACTTTCCCATGACTAGGCGCCAGTTTGGGGCCATTACTAATTTGGTTTTTTTAGTTTTAAATCTCCATCTATTCTGCCAGTGATTTTTCTAGCTTTTCAGAGAAGAAGCACAACTCACACTTCCTTCTTCATTTGTTACTGCTATTCTTCCTTAATGCAGAATTCAATTCCACAGACACTTTGTCCTAAAAGCCTTAGTGAAGCCTGAAGGACCAGACCAGCTGGACCCAGTTGGGGCTTCACAGTTTGTGCTTTAGCTGTAATTTGAATTCTAATGACCTGAACCATAGAGCTCCACTCTAGATGTCTAGTGTATAAGAGTTAGGTTTTTCTTTACCTGATTGCCACAGTCTGAAACCTAGGATTCTAGCTTACAGAACACTGTGTTTCAGGATTGAGGGTTTGAAACCTCCGACCCTGCAGGGCCTCAGGAAATGAAGGAAATAGTTCCTCACTGATAACTTTGACTTCCTCCTCCCAAGTTTCACATCTTACACAATTGTGTCTCAGTTACATTAACACATTAACAAGGAACTAGACACCAACCCAGCTATAGGTCAAAGACAAAGGCAGAGAGGCACATAGTATACACTAACAGGCAGAGTGGAAGAGATGGAGAGATTAAGAGAGAGAGTAAGGGGCAGAGATTGTGATCAATATAAATCCTAAATTTTCTCAGTTCTGAATGGCTAAAAAAATTCAGATGAAATATTTTACTGTTCCATCCTTTTCTCCTATATATGTGTATATATGTATTTATTTTCTATGCAATATAGTATTATTTTAGTTTTTAAAATGTTTTCATCCTTTGAAAATTTCATGTATATACAATGGATCATGACTGTGTCCTTCTCCACCTAGGCCCACCCTCCCACCACATCTCCCTCCCAATTTTATGTGTAATCCACTGAGTCCAATTAGTAATTAGTGTTGCACATAGATGTGGGACTTTCCACTGTGTCTTGCCCAACCTATCAGGGACCACAACCCCAAAGAAAGCTCTTTCTCTTCCCCTGCAGCCATCAGCTGCCAATTCATCATATTCACTTTCAAAACTTGTTCTCCCAGTGTCTTGGTCTCACATCTCCTCATACCTGAAGTTACAACAGCCTTATTCTTACTTGTCTAATGCAGTAAGGCCCAAGAACCTCCCTAGCTACCTCACCACTATCACACTCCTTTCTCTCAAACTACAAGACCTGCAGGCATGTCAACATGCCTGTGTTCCTGTCCCCTTTCAGATCACCTTTCAAAGGCTCTAGATATACAGTATTAAACTCCAATCGCTGGTTGGTCATGAAGCTAAGTGCGTCCTTACTACAGAAATCGTTCTTTATCAAGGAATTTTATTCCCTTCATTATTTCTTTTTCAAGGCCAGAGAGGTACCTTAATGGCAGAATACTTGCCTACCATGTACAAAGCCCTGGTTTTGATCCTCAGAACCCAGTGTAAAAGTCAAAGTTAGAGATGTATGAAATGGACCTCTGTCCCTGCCCTTGTGCTCTTGAACAGCTAGGTCTGTAGTCTCATGTTTATAGCAAGCTCCTATCTAGTCCAACCCCCAGGGTCACCGTAAGGGTTAACATGGAACAAGAAGGAAGCACAATGCACACATGTAGATGATAGGCAAGCAAAAGGGAACAGGTAGAACACTGCTGGAAACTTTCTCTCAGGGTGATGGAAAAGGGACATGTCCTCACCTCGGGATTCATGGAACTCCAGTGTGACGTGAGCATCAAATCCAAGGCTGAAGTAATTATTGAAGACATTCAGAGGAAGCTGCAAGAATGGGCAGGTGTGAAGGTGACATTGTTCACAGCCAATTAGAAGACACCAACCCAGACCCAACACCACACCCTGTCTCTGGGGCAGCCTATGGGACACAGACCAGTCACACTCGCCATAGAGGGTGTTCATGGACAAGGCACAGGGACTCTCAAATTAACTCATTTTAGTGAAAGTTCAAATCCAGAAATCTCACAAATCGTATAGCATACAGGAAATGAGGAACACAAGTACAAATTACTGAGAGCCATTCTTACGCATGGGGCAGTAACTTTGTTAAGCTTAGTGGTGCTCATTTGTAACAGATACAGAAAGAGATTGAGTCCATGAATTTAGAAAATAAACTCAATTGCTAGATCCAGTATAATTTCCATAATCAGGTGTGCTTTGTTCAAGAGCTTTATATACAACACATAAACAGTGAAGCCTAAAATAAACAATTTACATTTAATCTATTTTTAAAGTTTTTTGTTTTTTTTCATAAACCTCATATAAGAAATAAAGCAGCAATAGCCATTTGATTCAGCCATTGCTGATAAAAAAGGAAACAACAGAGATAATATATATGAAAAATTATAAAGACATATAGTTAAGATTCCCACTTAATTGGATAAACCTGTATCTTTAATATAACAACCATAACAACCAGAGAGAACACACATAAGCTCTAACTTTCTCCTTTCTTTTTGAGTCCCTGACTTTTCCTGTGAGCCAGCAGGAAGGAATGCTGGGAAACTTGAGAGCCTTGATTGAAACTGCAGACATGATGCCACCTAAAAGCTTCAGGTCAGTATCAGAACAACCAGAAAAGCACATAGAAAGCGCAAGAAAGGAAAAAAAAATGATTCCCCCACATTCCTCATGGCTCAGAATGCAAGGTAAATGCTATATTAAAAGAGGCAATATTCCTAGATAGTGGTCAGATTTATGTCCCTAACTGAATTGTACTCTTCTGTTATTAGAAATATGTGTTGAAACCTTCAAATTTTCAAAAGTCATTTACTAGAGTGTGTCATATACTTCTCACTGATCAGGGAGATTTCCCATTAGGCTGAAGGGAGAACATTGTCTCATTAAATGTGGACTGCTTTGATTTCTGTCTCTAGTGGAAAGAAAGGAGGAGCTCACATTGAAGCCCCTCAGACCGAGCCATGACGGTTCAGAGTTTGCATCAGCTCTTAGAAACAGTTTCAACAAGCTACAGAGCAGAGAGAAACTCAAGATATGCAGCAATGCCAAAATCATGTCTAACTCTCTTGGCTTTGTATTTGAGAATATCCAGTCCCAGCACTTAAAGAAAACCCCAGCCCCTGTAAGGACAGCACGGTGATTGTGCCAAAAGCACAGCAACATCCTACCATTTATATTACGTTGGCTACAATTCTAACTCATGTCTTAGCAGCCATTGATAGCTAAAGAAAACATCTGGTCACAATTCCCTCCGTAATATTCAATTTAGACTGTTTTTTAAGGTATTCACATTTTTTCCAGGAAAATGTGCCCTAATTTTCTATATATCCCCAAACTCCATTCCCAAAGGCCTTTAATTATCTGAATTGACGTTCTCTGGCTGCATCAATAAGTCTTTCTGTTTCTCAAAGCTTTTGGGAAGAGAGTTAAATTGTAGGGCTAACCAGTCCACATTTAGCAGAATGGTCTGAAATTTTCCACGTCAGTAGAAGGTTCCCCTCCTTCTAATTTGGTGGTTTTCTATCCAATCTCAATAAGTCAAACGAACACTTAAAAGTTTCCCATATTGTTTATGTTTAAACAATATTCTATTGTGAACTTAACTTCAAGTGAGCAATCCTGATGTCTAATAGATTTATTGATCTCAGGATTAGGAGTTTAGGTGGACAAAATGGATATGAGGAGAGATGTTTAAGCCAAATAAGACACCTGAGTGTCTAGCATAATTGCTCAGGTTTGTGATGAGCTACAAACTTGGGTCCAGTGGATAGATCCAAACTAGCAAGAGTGTTACTTGAAGCACAGGTGCGGGGTTCTTATCCCCACATTAACTTACTCTGAATTTCTGGAGTGAGACTTTTAATCTTCACTCTAACAAGCAGACCAGGAGATTCTTAAGCCTACAGAACTATGGGCACAGTATCACAAAAGACAGGTGAGAAGTTGCATGGAGGGAATGTCTACTCATGTCCACTTAATAACATACCTAGTTATTCAGAGATCAAGGTCAGAACTCAGGCTAGGGTGCTGAAGGGAGGCTGTGTGGTAGTTTATTTATGACTATGGCCTTGTTTTGGGTTAGCTTATTTTTACCGTAAAAGCTCAGTCACCAGAAGAAAACAGCGAGACAGATTACATATTCAAGCCATTCCAAGTCCCAAGCGTATGAAGTAATTGGCTTAGATAATACCTGCTATACTAAAAGGGGTATCTGATATCAGGCCAGCAATTGCTGAGGTTTTCCTCATACTGAAAGGCTGCCTGCCTAATGCTTAGGAGCAAATACAAACTCCATCTTCTCATAAGCTGTTGGCATCTGGCTCAAGAGATTAAGAGATGTTTACATGCTTTTCCAGTGTGGAGCTAAAGACAGAGAACAAGTCCCACAACCCTGGAACAAGCATCTGAGTCCGGAAGGGTCTGTAGGTGGGGAACAGGGAGGGAGCTGGTGACAGCATACTCAACCTTAGGAGCCAGGATCCCAGAGTGATCCTGGTATCTTTTAGAAGTCAGGGGTCTGTGAGTAGTTCCCTGGAGTGTGTGTCCTATTTATATTTTTATTTATTTACATGCATATATGTGTGTGTGCACATACATGCAAGTGTCTACAGATATCAGAAAGGGTTCTAGATCCTCCGGACAACTGTGAGCCATTCAACATGAGTGCTGGGCACTGAACTCCAGCCTTCCGCAGGGGCAGTCAGCACTCTTAACAGCCGAGCCCCCTCTCTGGCCCCCAAAAGAAGACCTGTCTAACCTTACACACGCCATCTTCAAGCTCTTCGGGTGGCAAGTCTGGGTTTCTCTCCACATGGAGGTTCCAGCGATCCAACTGTACAATGGTTCCATCTTCTACCTGGCACAAGATCTTAGAAACAGGCTCATCGGTGTAGCCCTAAGGATAGAATCAGAGCACAGACCCTTGGTGTCTGCATCAGAAAGCCGTGCAGTGGGTACCATAACCAGGCAAGGAAGAGTGGGCCAGCATCCTGCTGCTGGAAGAGCAAACTGTTTTGCCCCTCTAGGTACTTTAAAGCTAACACTTCTAAGAAGGCACACAAAAGCACTAGTTTTGCCTGACCTGAGATGAGGCAGGCATCAGGAACCAGTGAGGGACAGCTGTGTTGGGTGGAGTGAACAACAAGATCCCCATGTCTCTTGCTGGAGGAATCTGGGGACACATACAAGTATATGGCAGGGGGAAAAGGAAGAAGCCTAAAGGAAGCCTGACTATTCTGTGTCATTCACCAATCACGGGCCTTGTGTCAGTGACACCAAGCATCTGTGGCCTGAGGCAAGTCAGCCTGAGAAGCCAGGCTGAGGAGAACAGTCCTCCTCTTGAGGGCTGTTCGTGACAGCATGATTGTTCAAGGTGCTCACATACTGCATTCAGGTAGTTTGTTTATTTTTATACCAGCCACTTAAAAAGAAAAAAATAAGGTAATGCAAAATATAACAACAACAAAATCCTCGGCAGGTTAATTCAGCTAAAAGTCAGATCAGTGTCTGCTATGGATCCATCATTTGAAATGAATATGAACATCATTGTCATATGAAATGGATGCCAGGAAACAAACGGCCTAATAAGAGGGGCATAGAAAGTTGGCAATGGAGAGGTTAGTATCTTTTTAGAAATATCTGACTTTATTTCCCACAATTTCATACATGTATATATAATGTATTTTGACCATATCTACACTATTATCCTGTGTTATCCCGTTTCACTCCTTCTGACCCCTTTCTCCTTCCAACAAGTCCCTTCTAGTTTCCATGTCTTTTTTAATGGTTTGCTGAAGTTCATTAGCATTTCTTGAGTGAGCATGGATGTGGGGTTATTAGCTAGGGCCTGAGCTATTTACCAGGGACTAACTATACCAGTGAAGAAAAACCATTGCCCCCAGCAGCTTTTAATGTCAATAGCCCCTGGATTTGACATGTTAGTATCTAGTGGAGTCTTATATCTTAGTAAAATAAGATAAATATATGCATAAAATGGCCAGTTAGTGGTGTGGGGGATTCCCTCACCCGTCCAGAGGATGGTCCACAACTGGAAGGACAATAAGATCACTGGTATTATCAAAGCTACAGTAACAATGATCAGAAACTCTCCATGTTCAAAACAAGTAAAGCCTGTCTCAAAGGGATAGGTCTTAAATGGAAACCAGATTTGCAGCTGAAAGCAAACTTGGAAGACTGTTTTTCATGAACACTTGAGACCGACCCACCCACTGTGTCCTGGTGGATACCTCTCCTCATCCTATCTGTATACTAACCATGCGCTCTTCTTAGACTCAATCCCTGGCTGATTCTAAGTCTAAACTGAAAAAGTGAAAATTAAGCAGGAAATTTGAGCCCCACGTCTAACTTGTCCCTGTGACAGCAACAGCTTACTGCTTCTAGCGGAGAGCCCGGGTGTGTGCGTGCGTGCGTGCGTGCGTGAGTGCGTGAGTGCGTGCGTGCATGCATGCGTGTATGTGTGTGTGTGTGTGCGTGCGTGCGTGTGTTCCTCCATGGTAAGGGCAGCCACCTCCAGTTCTTACCCCTCCCCAGTTGAGCGTCCGGGCCAGGTCATTCCCAGTCCCCAGTGGAAGCACCCCCACAGGAGGCTGTGGGCTCAGCTGCAGCTCGTCCAGGATGGAGAGGATCCAGCCCACCTACAGACACATTGGGGACCAGAAGAGAGAAAAGAAAGACAATAAGTTACCAAGAAGGAACCTGAGAAGAGGAGACTGGAAAAGTCAGTGCTCAAAAGCACGTGTTTAAGTCACTGATCCGTCAACAGAAAGCCTGCTACTCAGGTCAAGCGGTTTCAAAATGGCCAGCCCCTTAATAGGAAAAAGACCACTTTAGGCATGTTCTATTATATAAACAAATTGGGACCTATACATGTTTATCTAGACATGCATTTTAAAATTTAGGAGAATTTAAGGTTATTTAGAGGGGTAATATAACAGAGTATCAGTGAGAATATAAAACTCAGAATCAGATTAAATTCCAATGCGGCTCATACAGGCTGCAGAACCTTGATTAAATTGCGTAACTTCACAGACACTCATTTGTCACAGACACAAGTGTGATAATGATGCCCACCTGACAGAGCCATTTACAGCTTCAACCAAATGCATATAAACACTGTAACTGATCTACCACCCATAAAGACAGTCATTAGGTGACCAACTTCCACAGCATCAATTTGGAAATTCGTAGTGTTTTCCTAGCTGTTCCTAAAATCTAGTTAATGATTCACTATGAAAACATGATTACACATGGACTTAGTAGCATCTAATATAAATGTAGATAGAAAGTATATACTTGTACACTAGGATCACATGTCCCACTTAATCTTTGTTCTAGGAGAAACAATGCTTTGAATATAGTCATATTACAATTTAAACAAACAGCTCCTAACCTAAGAGTAGCAAAAAGAAACTTATGTCACACAGACCCGTAGTTCTCACTAGGAATTCTCAACTATGGCTTATAAAATAGAACTGCAAATGACAAATGTCAAGAAGAGATTATCTTAAAGGTGATGGCTTCAGTTCCCTATTGCATATCAACCAATTTTACCTCAAATTTGGAAAAGAAAATCTTGCTATAAACTATGTAATTCTTGGCCTATTGTTCTCTGACAGATGAATGAGCTTTATCATCATACTGGTTCATTCATGAGCTCAACAAAATAGTGGCATATTTTTATTCTATACTTGTCTGAGTGTCGTGAATCTTTTAAAACAACATGTTATCACTGCATTATCACTTGCACTAGCAACTACTTGCACAACATAGCAGAGCAACTGAAATAGCAAGATTAATGAGTAGCGCTATGCTAGATAAAACAAAATGGCTACCCTAATAAAAGATGGTACACTGATTATAATCTCCATGCTATCCCAGAGCAAAATCCTTTAACAAATGACATTATTAAAATTCAAAAATGTCAAGAGGAAGCCGTTAATATATGTTAACATAAAAAGACTCTACAAGATAGTTTAATTCAGAGAGTTAAATGATGTCTAAGTGGCATTCGTGTCCCGTCATTTATACAATAGAGCTGCCATTCATTATTGCCTTTCACTACTACAAAGAAGTAATTTTCTTAAAGAGATGAGCATAGCAGGGCCTGCCAGCAATGCCTGCAATCCCAAGCTTCTCAGGAAGCTGAGGGAGGAGGAGGATGAAGAAGGATAACTTTTGCTATGTGGGAGACCCTATCTCAGGAAAAAATAAAATGAAGAGGTGTCTGGGATGTAAGCCAGCGGAAAATTGCTTGCTAGACATGCCCAAAGCCTTAAGTTCAATTCTTAGCACCATAAAACTACTGAATGAATTGATAAGACCAAACTCAGTACTGGAAATGGCCTGACTATCTTGGAGGCAGAAATATGTGATTTTGACATTCTTGATGCTAGAGAAAGCTCAGAAATTCACTAAATGTGATAGACTAAAATGCAGATCTTTCTAAATGTCAAAGGCCAGTTGTGGATCATCCCTAGATGGTGACCTGTGGTCTTTGGATTGTGATCTTTAGCTTTTCTTGCACACACAGTACCAGCCCAGTGTTCTCACCACTGTGCTGGACTTTGTTTCAATGCTACTGAGAGCACAGCCAAACACGGTGAGAGCTGAAAGTACTAGGAATGTGTAAGAAGCATTTGGAAGGTCAGCAAAAAGGGCACAAGCATTCAGAATGCTCACGGCAGACACAAACAGCACTGAGAAAAACCAGGTCCGCAGATATGCAATGGAACTCAGACTCAAATGCAACAACCCATCCAGAGAAGAGAAGCTTTCCCCACAACTCCTCGGGGAGATGGTTACTCACCCTCCTCTTTCTCTTGTCTATATTGAAGTGAGAAATTTTTCTCATTTTAGTTGGCCAATGTCTCTCTGGGGAAGGTAGTTCACCCTTACAACATCTGATTTTACTCTAAACACAGCAATGACAGAGGAACGAGGTGGGAAAGACATTTCTTCTTGGCCCACTGACAAAACACAAACTTGGAGCAGCCTGCCTCCAGGTCTCAAGGAGTGGAGAAATCCAGTTCACCTTCTGTGTAATAATGAGGAATGAAACCATGCCCCCTGCCGTACTGTGCTGGAGTCTGTGCTGGCACCAGTGCTCTCTAGGCAGAGGAAAGGATGGTTGGGACCACGTGTGGAAGAACACTGCCTGAGGCCGTGGCCACCGGGACTGTGACTTGCTATGTTTGGAAGAAACTGAGACAGCCTCTGTCTGCTAAACAGTTAAGCCCATCTCCCACTAACCCAGGGATGTCTTTCTAGCATGGGAGCCTTCATCACCTACAGCAAACATAGTTCTAGTCTGATAACTCTTAAAATACTCTGTAAGGAAGTGAAACAGAGATAGAAAGAGAAAATCAAACAACCGCCTCTGAACATGAGCCTACAAAGAAAATTTCTAAATCAGTTGAAGACTCACACAGAAAGGGATGGAAAAGCAAGAGGATTACCACAAAGAAATGTGTCGAGTGACTTCCTGCTATGAATTTAACAGCTGCCAATCAACCCTTAGGCTCAGCTGCTGTCTGCTTTCTCAAAAGAGGCTCCCAATTGCTCAGCTTGATCTCACAGAGCCTTGGGGGCTTGTGGATTTCATGCTCCCATCTCCAAGGACAAAGTGTAATTCTTCAGACTTGCTCATAAAGATGTTTTTTACTTTACAAGCTGAATGCGTGTGTATTATACACGTGCATGTACTGCGTGTATATGTGTATACACACGCACATGTGTCTGTATGCATGCATTTATTTCAATCTTATTATTTCCTTGATCAAATAGTTTCCCTGGACTACAAGCAGGCCATCTTATATTCATTTTTATTGTCACCATCAAATGTCATCATATGACTTTTAAAAGACTTTTATTATCTTGATATTCTCATAGATGCCCTCTGTTTCACAGGGAACCATTTGGCTGAGGTAAATCAGTGACTCTTCTTGGAGCAGTCTCAAACAGTTTTTCTCCCCAAGAAGAGTGTCATTACTATTCAACTTCCAGCTGCCCAGAGACAGCCCCATGCTGGAGCAGGAGACACAGGACCCGGAAGGTGACACTGGCATTGGAACCAAGCTCCAGTGTGTACTGGAGGGGACAAGTCACTTAGCACAGTCCTTCTTGTGTGTAAAATGGAGAGCCACTGTGTCTACACGTTAGCGTCATTTTCTCTATTGACCATGCAGACCTTGCTTTGTACATGCCTGACAAGTAAGAAATGCAAACTAACATTAGCTGCTGCACCCAGTTCTATTCTTCTTCCTGTCCTCTTACTTCATCAACAAAGGTCATTTCCTAAACGCAAAATGCCCTCTTCCCACTGCCCTGCTTGAAGAAAGCTGAGCCTTCAGCTTGAAAGTCAGCCTCACCCTTGCCAAGGAGTCTGTCTTTTATAAACCATAAATAATACCAGAATCCAGGCTTTCTTGCAATAGAAAGAGGCCGTCAAAAAGAGATGGAAACAAATATGCTTAGGAGCAACAGAAATGGGGGATCATGGATAACACCCTATGCGTTTGTCCTTATGAAAGCAAAACAAAACTACGTGAAAGATCTTCAGGACCCAAAACTGTGTATGGGGCTCTGCCTCTCAGGCTGTAACCAGAGCCTGCTGCTACCACAGTCCCAGATTTCAAACTACAGAATCTCAAGTAGGTTGTTTTCTCGGGCTTTAATGTTACCCCAAAGTATCTGTGCCAGCCCACTAGCACTCTTCCAACTATTTCCCATCACCAGCGAAGAAAATTATCCTGACTTAGCCAAAGCATTTCCAGCTTGCAACTCTGTCCTTCCTTCAGCAGGAGCAGCAGGAGTGACAGATTGAGAACACTGGGCCCTTCTGCCTGCTTCTTGCCTGAGCAGGCACAGCACTGCAGCAGCAGCTGGGCAATGCTGCCACCACCTGCCCGTTTGTTAAGCTCTAGCTGTCACAGAAGGACACCAAGTAGTATTTGCCTTCCATGGTGCTCCGACATTAGATAGGACTGAGGGGTATGGATGACAGTGAGCTGACATTTCCTCTAATAGCACAGGAGTTCACTGACAGCCTTGTGTGCATCAGAAAAGGATGAAGAATACATCGATGTCGAATGACAGCCACATTCTTCCACTCTCAAAGAAAAGCAAGGCACAACGTTGAACTCCGACAGGTACAGTCATCCCTGGCCCTCAAGGATTTTAAAAACTGTGAACTGAAGTTTTCAAGCAAACATCTGTGTCTATACTACAAGCGCATGCTTTCTTCCTGTCATTGTTTCCTTAAAATGTAGCTATTTACATATTCTTTACCTAGCATAAGGGGTTATACATAGTCTAGAGATGATCTGAGGTGTGTACAAAATTCATGTAGGTTCCACACAAATGTTACATCATTTCATATAAAGGATTGTGCATCAGCCAAATTAGTGTCTATGAGGGTTCCTGAAACAAGTCAGATGCCAAGGAAGAATGAAACTATCATTTTTCTTCTAATGTTTCATAAGCTCAATTCTTAATTTATGAACTCCATAGCTTATCAAGAAAACTGAAGAAATGTGACCAGAAAAATACAGACAAAATAAAGTATGGAATTAGAAGATCTATCCACCCCCTAACACTAATGAACGCATGTTAAGGTCACACCTTGTGCTTTCTCAGGGGAGAGTAGACTACACACAGAGAGAGAGACCATGGGAGGAAAGAGCTTCACATGATCAACTAGACCCTACCACGGTCATGTCTAACTTGTCTCATCTGTGTAACCTCTGCCCTGCACTCCTATCCATTAAGAAATATGGACCATCTACTACTCTTAATCTAGGGGAACCAAATGAGCAAGGAGTAAATGTGAAATGGATGGCAAATGTCAATCTAATTGTAGCTTTTTTTTTCGCTTATGTGTTTATTGGCTGTTTTTTAAATTTTTTAACATTTTTATTTTATATTAATCACAGGCTATGTATTTTGTATCCCAGACATAGCTCCCTCCCACATCCCCTCCCTATTCTTCCCATCCCTCCCTCATCTCCTCCCTGCCCCTTTCCAAGTCCACTGATAGGGGAAGACCTCTTCTCCTTCCATCTAACTCTAGCTTATCAGGTCTTTTCAGGAATGGATGCAATGTCCTCTTCTGTGGCCTAGCAAGGCTGCTCCTCCTTTGGGGAGCGGGGGCGTTGAAGAGCTAGCCATTGAGTTCATGTCTGAAATAGTCCCTGTTCCTCTTACTAGGGTACCCACTTGGATATTGAGCTACCATTTGCTACATTCAAGCAGGGGTTCTAGGTTATATCCATGCATGGTCCTTGGTTGAAGAAACAGTCTCATAAAAGACCCCTGTGCCCTGATATATTTGGTCCTTGTGGAGCTCCTATCCTCTCCAGGTAATACTAACTCCCCCTTCTTTCATATGATTCCCTGCACTCTGCCAAAGGGTTGGTTATGTGTCTTAATATTTGCTTTGATACACTACTAGGTAGAGTCTTTCCGAGGCCCTCTGTGGTAGGCTCTTGTCCTGCTACTTGTTTTCTCCTACATCCAATGTCCATCCCATTTATCTTTCTAAGTGAGGATTAATCCTCTTACCCAGGTCCTCTTTCTTGTTTATCTTCTTTAGGTGTAT
>CM053763.1:9632917-9646269 GCA_028658305.1 Pachyuromys duprasi
CTGTTTTTGGAATACCTCACTCAGGATGATCGTTTCCAGGTCCCACCATTTGCCTGCGAATTTCATGATTTCCTCCTTTTTAATTGCTGAGTAGTATTTCATCGTGTAAAAGTACCACAATTTCTGTGTCCATTCCTCAACTGAGGGACATCTGGGTTGTTTCCAGGTTCTGGCTATTACTAATAAAACAGCTACGAACATAGTTGAGCAAATGTCCTTGTTGTGTATTTGAGCATCTTTTGGATATATGCCTTGGAGTGGTATTGAATAGACCTATATCCCCCAACGAAATAGGAGCAGTCATCAACAGTCTCCCTTCCAAAAAAAGCCCTGGTCCAGATGGATTCAGTGCAGAATTCTACCAGACCTCAAAGAAGTGCTAACTCCAATTCTCTCTAAACTATTCCACAAAATAGAAACAGTGGGAACATTACCAAACTCAGTCTATGAACCCACAGTCACCTTGATACCTAAACCACACAAACACCCAACAAAAAAGAGAACTTCAGACCTATATTTCTTATGAACATTGATGCAAAAATACTCAATAAAATTCTTGCAAACCGAATCCAAGAACACATGAAAGATATCATCCACCATAACCAAGTAGGCTTCATCCCAGGCATGCAGGGGTAGTTCAATATATGGAAATCCATCAATGTGATCCACCATATAAACAAACTGAAGGAGAAAAACCACATGATCATCTCCTTAGATGTCGAAAAATCTTTCGACAAAATCCAACATCCATTCATGTTTAACGTCTTGGAGAGATCAGGGATACAAGGCACACAGCTAAACATAGTAAAGGCAATATACAGCAATCCTATAGCCAACATCAAACTTAATGGAGAGAAACTTAAATCAATCCAACTGAAATCAGGGAGTAGGCAAGGCTGCCCGCTGTCTCCATATCTCTTCAACATAGTACTTGAAGTCCTAGCTAGAGCAATAAGACAACTAAAGGAGATCAAGGGGATACAAATTGGAAAGGAAGAGGCCAAAGTATCCCTATTGGCAGATGATACGTTAGTATACATGAGCGATCCCAAAAATTCAACCAGAGAACTCCTTCGACTGGTAATTGTAGCTTTTCAACAGAACATGAGAATGGCTAAAGGTGAGCTGGATGGTCCTACCCTCTTTCTCAGAGTCAAGAGCCAGATGGTCAGGTTCACAGGTTATTCCATAAGGGACCACGGTAGGGATACCTGTGGCAGAAGTGGCTGAGCCCATGTGTTCTTCAGTGTAGAAGCAGAGGAACCAGCACAGGCATTTGGCAGTGTGACATAACTAAGAGGAAAGACACACATATACAACTTGGCTAGAGTGGTTAGTTCGAGACTCTAAGCACCAAAGTCACAGAACACCCTTAGGTTATCTGAGTTTTCTTTCAGCATAGGGATCAAAGGGGGAACCTGACACCTGGACCTATGTGCCTCTAACTTAGGAAAAGCCTTATCTGTGCTATCTAGAGATGAAGCCCCTGGCCACTAAATGGTAGATCCAAACTGGATGTGTTGCATCTCTACAGTACCAGTCAGATTTCAAAGACACTGCAAAATACTACACAACACAGTTCAACATAGACCTCTCATGGAGAGATCACTCTTCCTATCTCCCTGAAAGTTTTATTAACACAAAACCAAAATAACTGATACTGAAGCCTAAAAACTTTTTCCCAAAATAATACAAAATTTCCACATGTTACCGAATATGTTGCACATTTCATATGGTTAATAGTTAATATATCAACAGCAGCAGTCAAAAATATTCCATCTGTGTTTCCTCCTTGAGAGGTGTCAGCACTCTGGCAGAATTCTGACAGCATCTACAGTGATAGATGTACTCACTAACTGAAGACTGCAGACCTCAGGTCAAATATGCACCCAACACGCCAGAGAATTACACTCCACTTGCTGAAAGTCTGCATTTTTTTCTCACGGATTTACTAGGCTGTCTCTTTACATAAATTCTGCCTCCATGCAAAATAAAACTTTCACATTTCAGGGACTGCAGAGATGGCTTAGCAATTAAGAACACTGTTCGCTCTTCCGTAGGACCTGGATTGGATTCCTAGCACCCACATGGTGGATCTCAAGTATCTATAATCCTAGTTTCAGGGGATTTGATGCCCTCTTCTGGCTTCTGCCATCACCAGGCATGCTCATCGTATGCAGGCAAAATACTCAGATGTGTTCAAATTCTTATTTTAGATTTATTTATTTATTCTTATATATATGAGTGCTCTATCTGCACAGTATAGATGGTTGTGAGCCACCATGTGGTTGCCAGAAGTTGAACTCAGGACCTCTGGAGGAGCAGACAGGGCTCTTAATCACTGAGCCATCTCTCCAGCCCAAATACAAATTCTTAAAAATTTAAAAACTTCACATTCCAAACTAGTAATCACATGTGGTGAATATTTCACAGACCTCATATGCCTTCACAGATGCCTCATTTTAACACAGAAAATGAAGTAAAAATCAAGTTTCTTTAAGGTGGATAATTAAAGTTTTGATTCTCACTAATGGAATAATAGATGTTAGCATTGACAAAAGTGATGAGTCTGTGATGTGCTCCAGTCCCAAGATGAGCACATGGCTTTCATTTTAGACATGACTGTTACAAGAGACCATGGACCCCAAGCACAAATGACTCATGCATTTGTGAACTTCATGGAACAGTATGGCAACTGAAGTTAGATAAAGTCCCTAAGAGGAAAAAATAACCCACTATGTAAAGAACACTTAGTCTTGTGAGGTAGTCATTAACTGTGGTGAATGTGATGAGAAGATGGCAGAGGAGACCAGACTGGAAACAGCAGAGGAAGCAGGTGACCCATGTATCAGAGAGCCAGGCGACAGACAACAGTTCTAAGATGTTCACAGACAGCAAGGGAAACAGGCCCTACCCTGTGCTGGGTCAGATCTCAGGGAGTGAGCTGCTGGGCTGCCCCAGTGAAGACCTGGCCACCTCCATTAGTATTCTGTCCCCCAACCTCGGGCAGCAGAAGCCTAGGCAGACTCAGCGTGCTGGCAGATCATGGGCATCAGCACAGTACTAGGTCTCTAAAAATGGGCTCTAATACCCAGCGAATATGGCCCCTGTGTCCGAAACAGACCCGCACTTCAGAGGGGCAGACTCAAATATTGGCTTTCCTCAGGTGTGACCCAGCTTAGCTTCAGTGGCGGTGGCCAAAGCACCATCTCTGAAGGCACAGCCATCCCCAAGCTGGTGCTCAAGGCTAGAGCCTCTAGTCCTTCCTCAGCACTGCTACTGCCTAGCCAATATATTGAGCGCCAGTATAAAAGACTTACATTCTGACCTACCTCCTTTCTGGCTGTAGCATAAGCCTCACACCTGAGACTGCACTGGCCCGTTGAGCTGGGTGACTGAAATACAACTCAACCTGACATTAGAAAGTGCCTTCACCAACACTACTGCAATCTCAGCCCAGCCATCTGTGGAGTAAGCCTCCATTTGCTGATGATGGGGTGACTTAGCCTTGGAACCAAAGCCAGGCATTACACGGAGAAAGTCTTAAAAGCTTCCACTGCCTGAGCTAGCAAAAGAGCCTCTGGGCCTGCCTTGGTGCTAACATAGACATATGACTCCAGTATCCAAGGCTTCTGTTTGGGCCAGCATCACTTTCAGCTGGTTCTAGCTATGTTATGCTAGAAGTCTATGTCAGCTATGCACAGCTCATAGGATCACCAACAGTGCGCCTACCCAAGTGCTGTCTTGATAAGCTGTGGGTTCACAGTATGATACAGCTTTGCATCATGAGTGACCATAGGCCTGATCTAGCCTCTCAGTGAGCATAGGCAAGTTGCTGTGGATAAGGTGTTTGGTTGAAGCCCAGATCTACAGAAATGTTTGTCTAAAGCTGAAAGACATACCTTAGTGGGTTAGGATAAACATGGGCTTAGGCTGCCCTCTAGTGTTAAAACTGTGTCAACACACTGATGCTGAATGCAGGAGCTAACTAACCATCTAAGGCTGAAATAGCAAAAGCAACTACAGAGGTGGGAGGGGCGCTCTTAAGAGTTTCTTTAAGGAATGGCACATGTAAAACCAAAGTACAAAGACTGGAATAAAAGCCTAAAGCATCAATGCTCAGATGAAGCCACAAACCAACACTAAGAGAACTCTCGGGTAACCAGGGTCTCTCCTACCGTAGAAGTAAAGCACAAGAAGGTAACCATAGTAATGGGTATGAGCATATTTTTAGACTAGGGATTCCAAACCAAAACATCTGTTTTGAGGAAACTCAAGAAAAGGCAGAGAAAAAAAAACAATGCTACAAGAGGCAAACTTAACAAGGATAAAAGACTTTTAAATGTTTACTCAATGTTTGTGACAGAGAAAGGGGAAAGGGGGGAGAGAGAGAATATGAGTGAATGAGTGTCCGCTTTGCTTGTGCCGTGATGCACATGTGAGAGACAGGGGCCAACTTTTGAGAGTCATATGTTTTCTTCTACTGTGTGAGGTGCAGAAATTGACCTCGGGTCATCAGGCTTGAAAGCAAGTGACTTTACCAGCTGAGACCAGCTCATTCATTGGCCCATAAAGAAACAAACAAGCCAGGTGGTGGTGGTGCCCACCTCTGAGCCCATCACTTGGGAGGCAGAGATGGGGTGATCTCTGAGGTTAGATGCCTGGTCTGCAGAGCGAGTTCCAGGACAGCCAAAGCTACACAGAGAAACAGCGCCTTGAAAAAAATGGGGGAGAGATGGAAGACAAACAAAACAAAAACAAAGCAGAACTCCTTTAACTGAAAATTAGCAGCAAAATTAAAAACAGAAGATAGGCAGTCAAGGCCAGGGCAAGGTGATTCTGAAGAGTCTCAGTGCATAAGTGTTTGCCACACAAGGCCGATGACCTGAGCTTGATCCACAGAACCCCCATTCTGTTTGCGTGGGAATCACCAAATCCCATTATACTGCCAGCCTATGACATGTCATTAGAAACCAACTGAGCAACATCTGAGCATCTTGTCCATCATTGTTTTACATTCATTTATGTATTTATCCATTTATTAATTTATTTATTATACAACCTGTGCATCTGACAAAGGATTACTATCCAGACTGAATAAAAAATTCTAAAGAACTCAATCACAGAAGCACAACCCAATTTAAGAGGGGCATACAGTAAGCATTTCTTCAAAGACATGAATGGTGAACAGCTCTATGGGGGAAAGGTCAATGTCACTGATAATCAAGAAAATGAAAATCATAATCACAATGAGGCAGCATTTTACCTTTGTAAGAAAGCTGCTCTCAAAATGACTAACAATGACAAGGGCTAGTGATAGTATTTTTATTTTTATGTACTGGTTTAAAAACAAATTTTGGTTAATAGACAACAGCTATGAAAGGATAAATGGAAATATGCCAGCTTGTTTTGAAGGATTTAGCCATCTGTGAAAACCTTTATTCCAGTAATGACAATGTGCTTACTCTGCAATAGAAAACGGTGCAGTACAGTTGAGGGACAGTGTTGTAGAAGGATAAGTATGTTCCATGAGAACAGCAAAGACTTTCTCAGCCTTAGGGCTTATGAATCTCAGCAGGCAGGCATTCGGATGAGGGGACTGAAGAAAAAGCCTCCCACAGGGAGTCCAGTCAGGAAGATGGATGGATAAGGGAGAGAACAGATTCTCTTTCAAAGACCTACCGTTCCATCCCCACCGCAGGCCAGAATGCGCAGATTTGGTACCTTCCTGTACAACTCCAGCCTAGAGAGGAAATGGAAAACAAGGTAAACACATTATTCTCTGTAGAAAGGAACCAAGGGGCAAAATTCATGGGTACTACCCGCAGAGGACATGGGTACAACCCGCAGAGGACATGAGTACTACCCACAGCAAACACAGGTACTACCCACAGAGGACATGGGTACTACCCACAGAGGACATGAGTACTACCCGCAGAGGACATGGGTACTACCCACAGAGGACATGGGTACTACCTGCAGAGGACATGGGTACTACCCACAGAGGACATGGGTACTACCCACAGAGACATGGGTACTACCCACAGAGGACATGTGTGTTCTTCCATTGCCCACAGAACCAAGGCAAACTGACCCTGAAATTGGATCAGAAACTAGAAGCAGACACTTCTGGTACTCCATAACCAGCACTGGGTTGGGAATCGGGGTATCCTCTTGTCTTCCCATAATTCCCTGCCGTCCTCTCAATCCACATTATTTTTCTCTCTAGTTTCTTACTTCTTTTCCCCTTTTCCATTTCCTATCACTCTTCTTTCTCCTTTGTCAGAAAAAAAAAAGCCTAATTAACCGAAAATCAGTAATCTTTATGTGTTTGCACCTTATTTGATTTTGATTAGCTTTTCCAGAGTCTATTTATCTTTAAGATCTACACTTCCCATTCTTAATCCTTGAAAATTTGAAAACTGAAAAACATGGAGACGTCTCATCAGTGCTGTCCTTAGAGCAAGCAGGAGTCCACCGCCTTCGCTCGCTCACTCTCCCACAGCCTTTCCTCCACCCTCAGCCTGAGGCAGGGCAAGACCACTGGATTGTCTCTACTTTGAATGTGGCTGCTTGGGGTTAGATCATTTTACCTTTCTGGTTGGCTCTCAAGAAAGGCCAGCCGTTCTGCCTTACAAAGCTTCCTGCTGAAAGCAGGCATTGGCAGCTCTGCTCAGGAAACCACCATCTGCTTTATAAATAGCATAGATTTTCCTGAAAATATTTGTCTTGCTACGATCCTTATGAAACATCCATGTAATGTATAACTTAAAGTGATAAAAATCCTAATAAATATAAAATCTAAATGACCAGAAGCCAACAAAGCACATTTAATGTGACACAAACATCAAAATAAAGAAGTCTCACAGCAGACCTTGGTGGCAAATAAATGCACAGAGTAAGGGAACAGCAGAAATTTGTTTTGTGATTATTATTTCCTTACATGTTTAAAATATTTAGTTTACCCATTTTGTACAGGAATACCATTTTCTAGAAACCCTCTATATTGACAACTCTTTCATACTGACAATACTATCTATTAAAAAACAACTGCCAACTCTAATGTCATCAAAACTGCCTTAGTAATGTATTGGATTTAATACAGGGAATCAAACAGAAAGGGAAATGCCCCCATTCTTCCTGCTATATTGGGTCATGTACGTCTAGACTTGACACTTCTAACTAACCACCTAGATCCAGAAAGGGGGTGGAGCAGAAATGAAAGTGCCTGTCCCACTGAGCTGCAGCACCCAAAGCTGCGGCTAATCTCAATACCTCCACCCTCCCTCCCTTCCTCTACCTTTCTGTCTCTCTCCTTTTTCTTCTCCTTTCTCCCTTATCCCCACATACACATTCTGGATGCAGTCATACACATACAATCTCTCCAGATCAGAAGTTTACTCATATGTATGTTGACCCTTTGATTATAAACTCACATTTCTGTTAAAGCATAGCTCCAAAATCGGAGATATGACGTATAAACAGAGATGCGAAGAGTCCTCTCTCATTCCCCAACTTTCTAAGAATAAGCTTCGGGCCTGCATACACTAGCAGCAAACATTCGAGAAACAACAATTGCTTGGAAATGGTTTGGTGGAAACAAATGCAATAATGGGGCTGGGGGGGGGCATCAGGAGTTGTCAAGAAACGTAAAATGCAAGTAAGAAAGTTAATGAAAGATGAATAGAAAACACTTCAGCAGGCCATCAGATAACAGATAGCCTTGACCCCAAATCCTATGCTCCTCACTTCCCTAAAATTCAGAAGGCCCATGGAGGGTATTTCCAGACTTACGCATCTTTTGGCCCTTCCTGAGAAAGATCAAAGACTTGCCGTGGATTCAGGTACCACATGAACATCTGGAGGACCTTGGTTCCCTACAAAAGAATAAACAAGTGAATAAATAAGAGGCAGAATTTCCCAAACTCAAAAAAAAAAAACAATCATTCTCTCTCCAAGGGGCCTGGTGAGATGGCACACAGTGTTCCCCGAGCACCCACAATGTGCAGCTCACAACCGCCTGCAGCTCAAGCCCCTCCCAAAAGACCCAATGCCTGTGTCCTTGGCAGGCACACGCTTGCAATAAAATCAAGCAAATCCTTTTAATATTTGATTACAAACCATGGGCTTTGATTGTATGTATGTACACACATACACCTGGAGCGGGTGCAGGTTCAGGTGAGATGGGTGTGCAACCTGGATGGTTTCATTAGGCTTACTGTGTGTTCTCTTTCATGCGGAACAATGAGTGCCCACTTCTATAAGGCTCAATTGCAGTAATGTGATACGTGCTTAATGAACAATATATACGAGTTTGACATCACTATGTAATGCTGAAAAGTCTATATAGGAAAGTAGCCAGACTGTGTCATTTACCATCAATTTTTACTTTGTCTGAACACAGAAATACAGGCAATGTTAGGTAATTGTAATTGTTATTTTATTGAAATAACTTTTCTTACTGAAGTAGAAGAAATTAAAGTATATATGTATGTATATATGTGTATGTATATACATATATCTTTCATTCCATACATACACACACATACATACATATATCCAGTTTGGATTACATAGTAACAGCTATATAAAAATAAAATTGCTACATATATAAACAGAACTAAACTTCTATATATAAAATAAATATGATTTCATTTATTTTTTTGTTTCACATAGAAAAGTATTTCATTAAGTCCCATAACTAGCTAATATTACCCGTAATTCATACTATATGTGGACAATAATAATGTAAACAATAAAGCTTAACATTTAATGTTAAATGACATAGGCTGGCATATTACCTAATCCTGTCACAGTATATTTTGACCCTTTCTGATCTACATGTCTATGTCAGCTTAAACCAAACAGTCCTAAGCCATCTGCGGTGGTTTAAGGAACTGTGATATTCACAGAGGGAACCACTGTGACAGACTAGAGGTAGTTTAGGAGATGCTTCCTAAAGCCTACTGAGGAGAAAAAGAAACAAATTAACCAGTGCCAACAGAGTTTTAAGCTTGAGCAAAATGATTCACTTTTATCAGCCACAGCAAGTAATCTTTTGATCATTTCATCAGTTTGTCAAGTGCAATGCAGTAGAACCATGACCTTTGCATATCCAGTCTGCTGTGCTGAAGGGCTGCCTTACAAGAGTACGAAGAGCTAGAGACGTGGGGAGAGGGCTAAGGAAGAAGAGCACTTAGACTCTGGCACAGGTGCAGTATGTGACTGCAAAGGGATGTCTCCCTTCCAGGGGGATTATGTGAATCACCTGACTCGCTAGTGATTAGACATTTGGCACAGCACGCGGCACAAAGGATACCTCAGTACATGCTGGTCCTTTTCTCCTTTTTCCTTTGTTAATCCATTTGTTCAATTATACTTGTTGGTGTGGGGTCACAGTGTGGTTGGTAATTATCTCCCTACTGTGTCAATTGGTACAGGAGCCAGTGTGAGTCTTTTGTTCCTCAGATCCCCCAAAGCTGTAATCTAAAAGTTCTGCCTTCTCACAAGCTTGCTGTAATTTTAGGAATAGCATTCCACGCTTAGTTGTCAGGACACTTCCTTTGGCCTCACCAAATGGTTTATTTTGCTCCTTGTCAAGCACAAACAAGGGTTAAGGGTTATCATGCCAGCAACATGGATGTCATTTTCTTCTTTTCCATGCTGGGCCTTGCTACAAATGCATTCAGGATTATTTTGATCATATTGTGTGTTAGATGTAACATAAGCATCACTTTACTGACAAACTAATTTATAGATGACATCCAACTGACTGCATAGAAAGTCAAATTTTCTGTTTTAGACTCCTAAAGCAGCGTGAACGGTTGATGTTAATGATGCCTTTCTAGCTCTGCTATGGCAGAGTACGCATCTCAATTTCAGCTTCTCCTACTATAAATACAATGTGAGATAATTACCAGCTTTCAAGAAAGGAAAATATAAAGCACAGAAAGGTTATTTGGCTTAACTTAAAATTTCTGTAAAAGATTTGATGAGCTGTATGGCTTCACTTCTGCTCATTTTAAATCTGTGTTAACTGAACACCTAATTATCTCAATGTATCCTTCCAAGAGAGGAATGTTTACAAAGCCTTGCTAGTTGTTCCTTCTATGTCCCAAAGAGTCTGTTCTCCCTTCAGTCTATTGGACCAGCACCCCTGGCCTTGAGCAGAAATAACCTGTGTGACAATGTTTGGCTAGGCATGGACAGACACAGCATCTTTAAAAAGTAGTGCTGGGCTGGAGAGTACGGAAAGCACTTGCTAAGAAAGGGTAAAGATTCTGAGTTTCGATCTCTAGCACCTGTTTAAAAAGCCAGGCCCACACTTAGTACCCCAGCACCAACGAGGTAGAGACAGGCATATTCCTGGAGTTTGCTGGCCAACCAGTCCAGCCAAGTCAGTGAGCTCCGAGTTCAGTCACCTGAACCTCCCACCAAAAAAAAGACCAAGGAAGCTGGGTACAGTGGCACAGGCCTATAATCTCAGCACTCATGTGGTAGAGGCAGGTGGGTCACTGTGAATCTGAGGGCCAGCCTGGTCTACATAGCGAGTCCAGGACAGCCAAGGCTACACAGAGAAACCCTGTCTGGGAAAGAAAGAAAAAGAAGAAAGAAAGAAAGAAAGAAAGAAAGAAAGAAAGAAAGAAAGAAAGAAAGAAAGAAAGAAAGAAAGAGGGAAAAAGAAAGAAAAGGAAGGAAAGGAAGGAAGGAAGGAAGGAAGGAAGGAAGGAAGGAAGGAAGGAAGGAAGGAAGGAAGGAAGGAAAGACTGACCAACAAAAGTGACTGAGGAAGACACCAGAATGAACACACACATATATTCTCTCTCTCTTTCTCTCCCCCCCCCACACACTTTATTTCCACGATATGCTACAAAAAGAAATGACAAGAAATTGAATGAAAGCATTTCTTTATAGCAATCCTGGTAGTGGAGCATTCAAGCTAGAAGCTCATAAAAGTCTAACACTCACCCACTTCAATAAGACCCGGCAACTGTCGCTAGCACTGGGGTAAGCTACTTTGGTGCTTTCACGGGGGCAACTTATTAAATGGAACTAAATGGCCACACAAATAGCATTCACTGGAAAAGTGTCATTGCTTCTTTCTTGGTGTTGAGATAAAATCTACTCAGTCATTTACACAACTGTCACTAGCAAATCTAAGCACATGACAAACATAAGGCCTGCAACTTTTATTTCTGAGCCTGATTTTCTTGAATGGAAAAAAGAAGCAGTACTCATGAATTCCAGTTCAACTTGCAGATACAATAACTTGCTGACTGTTTTGTTATGTGTTTGAGTCTTCTTGGGAGCACAGTGAAGAACGGTGTCCTTTCCCATTCGGGAAAGGGGGTGGCTGCAGGGAAATGCAGCTCCTTGGGAAACAGGTGGATTTTCACAAACATAAACAAGATGCATTCACAGCACCCCCACTCACCTCTATGTGTGGGGTAATTTCAGGCGGAAGAATGAAGAGATGAACCAATCAGGGGGCCCCTGGCTACACAGGCAAGTTCTATGCAGTATTTGTAAAGCACAATTTGATCATGATGGAGAAGCAATCCAGAACAGCCCAGTCTGCAGCACAGGGTTCTCCATCACTGTACTGCAGGAGCGTCCTACATAATCACCAAGTCTCAGTTCACATCATGTATGCACAGGGTAGACAGTCAATATAAGAACTCCTGGCCAGACAATATCTAAGCTGGGGAAAAGGCTCAATGGTAAGAAGAGCTTACGAATGACTATCTCCAATAAACACAAACCCTAAGGAACCCACCATTTAATCTGTGATTGCAGATATAACCTCTTCTGGGTTCAGACCTATGCTTGAGAGCGCAGACTCCACCAGAAGGAAACCAACACATTAACTCGCTGAAGCCGGTAAATGCTGCGACAGAGATGTCCATTGGGAAGCGCAGCTATGCAGGGCGGTAATGTCTAAACGCAATTTCAGAGATCGGACAGAGGTACCCTAACTGAAACACTTGAGTTGTATCCTGAGAGATGAGCAAAGTTAAGCTTTCCATGGGGGCAGAAGGGTGAAGGTCCAGAGTGAACTCACAGGAAGTGTAAAGGACCAAGACATGACATGGAAAACTACACTCAGCAAAGTCTTAGGAGACAGGAGGCAGAGAACAGTGGAGTAAGCCATAGACTAACCCCTGCGTGCTAAGACGTCTGGACTTCACTTCGTGGGTAATAGTTACTGAGGTGTTTTACAAGGAAAGCCAGGCACACCATGACTACAGCTACCAACAGGCATGCTTTACCCCTCCACAGAACTACGTGGTTTTTTTTGGGGGGGGTGTCTTAGCTTCCCACTGATTATAGTCCCAACAGTTGTGTAACATAGAAAAGGGGGTGTCAGACAGATCTGTGTGTTTTTTGTTTCTTTTTTCATTTTTATTTTATATTAATCACAGGTTATGTACTTTGTATCCCAGCTGTAGCCCCCTCCCGGATTCCCTCCTTATCCCCCACTTCCCTCCCTCATCTCCTCCCTGCACCTTTCCAAGTCCACTGATAGGGGAAAACCTCCTCTCCTTCCATCTAACTCTAGCTTATCAGGTCTCTTCAGGATTGGCTGCAATGTCCTCTTCGGTGGCCTAGCAAGGCTGCTCCTCCTTCAGGGGGTGGGGAGGTCAAAGAGCCAGCCATTGAGTTCATGTCCAAAATAGTCCCGGTTCCCCTTACTAATATACCCACTTGGGTATTGAGCTACCATTTGCTACATACAAGCAGGGGTTCTAGGTTATATCCATACATGGTCCTTGGTTGGAGAGACAGTCTCATAAAAGACTCCTGTGCTCTGATATATTTGGTTCTTGTGGAGCTACTGACCTCTCCAGGTCATACTAACTCCCCCTTCTTTCAATGATTCCCTGCACTCTCCCAAAGGGTTGGTTATGATCCATATTTATCACCCTGCACAAAACTAAAGTCCAAGTGGATCAAAGACCTCAACATAACACCAGACACATTAAATCGGTTAGAAGAAAAAGTGGAAAAGACCCTAGATCTCATTGGTACAGGAGACTACTTCCTGAACAGAACACCAACAGTACAGGCTCTAAGAGCAACAATCAATAAATGGGATCTCATGAAACTGAAAAGCTTCTGTAAAGCAAAAGACACTGTCATCAAAACAAAATGACAGCCTAAAGACTGGGAAAGGATATTCACCAACCCTATATCTGACAGAGTGCTAATATCCAGTATATATAAAGAACTCAAGAAGTTAAAAAGCAACAAATCAAGTAATCCAATTAAGAAATGGGGTATGGAGCTAAACAGAGAACTCTCTGTAGAGAACTGTAGAATGGCAGAAAAACACTTAAAGAAATGCTCAACGT
>CM053763.1:9646769-9692690 GCA_028658305.1 Pachyuromys duprasi
TCCTCTACAGTCAGTTCTCTTTTTAGCTCCATACCCCATTTTTTAATTGGATTACTTGGTTTCTTGCTTTTTAACTTCTTGAGTTCTTTATATATACTGGATATTAGCCCTCTGTCAGAAGTAGGATTGGTAATGATCCTTTCCCAACAGAAAAAGTATTTTCACATCCAAATTCCCAAGAAAATAGTAGAAAATCAAAGCCCCCAATAGAGCCCCAGAGAACAAGAAGAGAAATGGATAAAAAGATAAAAAGACTGGATTAGAGAGAAAGCCCTGTCCTTACAGAGCAAGGCTGCTGTGGGAATGCCATTAACTTCTGTAAGGAGGCATTTGTATTCCTAAATGGGGTCAATATTAAGCTATACTGAAAGAGCTGGGCAGAGAACAGATGAAATAATAAAGTCTTTAGAAACTGATTCTTTTCTCTGGCCTTGAGGTACTTGTTTACAATTGTTGTGACAAATGACCTCTGGTGGTTCCTTTCCCTGTGGAAAGGGACAAAGGAGACAGGTTAAATTATAATAGGAAGAAATAAAGACAAGTTGGTAAAAGTTTTCCTAATCAGGAAAACAGAGGGAAGATGGACATGCAACCCCTCTATTTGTTTTCTTCCTCAGTGTGGCCATGCTGAACACAAATAAATCTTTGCTTTTCACTGAAACCTATGAAGTGGAGACACTCTGAATGCATCCTTCCAGAAGACCTATAAATAAAATGTCAGCCCTGAGGTTTTTCTGAGTACCTCTGGTCTAGTTATGTATGGAAGGAGAATGGCAACCTGCAAACCTCACATGCATAGACTATTTTATTTGGTACTGGGGATTATACCTTTGACATCAAATATTCAGAGTTAAAGTAGTGAAAAATTACTCACCTGGTTGCCCCCACTCTTTGGGTTCACAAAGACAAGCAAAGGCTTCATGAGAGGAGAGGAGATAGGCTTGATCACAAAAGGACGCCCTTTGTTTTCCTGCTGGAAGAGGCAGACAGTACTGTTACAATAGACACCTACAGCTGGGATGCAATCACAAAGCAAGGGAAGAGGGATCACCACCGTGCACCCCTAAGATCCTGAGTCTTATTCCACAAGGCTGTGTCCTCACAGCAGTGTGTGCACATCACCTGGAACAAAGCGCCTCCCACTAGAGCGTACTCCAGAAAACTGAGCTATGCTTTGGATTTTAGTCTGCACACTCTTAGAGTTCTGGAAGTGTCAGTTCTCATTGGCATCATTTGGAGGAAGACATTCCAGGCAAGGGCAGATGCTCTGACAGTTCAGATTTGACTAACTGATGAATAGGTTGATGGATTTGGAACATGAAGGATTCCAACATGGATAGAAGGGGCTGAAGGACAAAATGTGTGTAGAAGGCACATCACAAAATTAAGTGTGAGCCAGATCCTCAGGCTACGTAGCTTCTATGTAGAGGAAGCTGTATATCTAACGCATCTCTCTGAAAGACTTACCTCAGTTCCTCTTTTACTGGCTTTCCTTTTAAAACTTGTTCTTTTCTTCTTCCGATTGGAAGCCTTCAGGGAGTTCTGTGGGGTAAAGAAGAGAGCAGCTAAACTCAGAGGCAGACAGCGCTGGCATTTCCATGCAGAACCATGTAGAAGAGGACAGCAGCGCATGCTGTTGACTGCATGCTTCTCATGCTTTGACACTTCCAAGCCACTGTTCATGGGTAAGCCACAGACAGAAACCAGTGTGCTCCAGAGTCAGCGACTGACTCCCTGCCACGTGGGGGCTCTGATGGACTCACATAACAACACATGGTATACCTGCCAACCCTCCCAGTAAAAATGGAAGAATCCCAAATTCTCTGAGGGTCTCCAGTCTCCCGCCCAACCAGGTCCGTCTCCCGCCCAACCAAGTTCAAGTTCATCTCCTGGTATAGAGATCACCTATGTGGAAATGTAAAAGAGGAGGCCATTTTTTATGTTTTTATCTTTCTTTTTCCTTCATTTTCTTTCTTTGTTTACTTTCATGATCTGTTTTAATAATAGTCATAAAATAACACTTGACCAAAGTACAACTTCACAATCTAATTATCTTATCAACACTGATGTAAAATGCTAGGAAGATAACTCATTATGATTACTTACAATAGTGGAGTGGTAAGCATTACTCTTTCTTTTGTGTCACAAAAGAAATTAATTTAAATGTCTTCTCTCCACTAAGTAGCCTTGAACTTTTTAATGGAAGTAACTTCAAGTTGTTGACATATATTGACCCTTAATTTTACTTAAGAGATTTTATGAACCACTATACATGATTACTTTGACTAACCATTTTCTCTTAATATTTGCTACAAATACTCAGAGGAGGAACTCTTACAGGACAGTCACTTACTGGTTGAAGACCAAACATAAATCATATTTAACTACTGGACTCAATAATTAATTAGACTGCATCTTCAGAAAGGTAAGATAGTACTGACCATGTAATAGATGTTTGACCAAGTGTTGAGAGCCTGAAATGCAGAATTCTTAACTTAGAAGTTGACATTAGAATACACACTTACATTATTTGAGCAGTTAATAGTTTTCAAACTAGCTTGAAGAAACTTAATAGCTAATCTGCCAGTAATTTTTCCCCCTAGAGCATTCAAAATTAAACATTTGTTTGGAATACACAGATTAATGCATCAAAATCAACATGATCTGAACAAGCTATTTTTTTAAAATTTTATTTTCATTTAAAGAAAAATGGAAGGAAGGAAGGAAAGAAGGAAGAAAGGAAGGAAGGAAGGAAGGAAGGAAGGAAGGAAGGAAGGAAGGAAGGAAGGAAGGAAGGAAGGAAGGAAGAGAGGAGAGAGAGAGAAAGCAAACTGCTGTGTAGACTGTGTTCACCAAGGCTGGGGAACTTTTTGAAGAATCACCATGCATTCCGGGTTTTCTTCTTCCACCAAGGGAAAATGTCTTCAGGAGCTTAGCGACTCTCCAGAACAGAGATTCAGGAAACTGGGTGCTCCTGACTCTGGCGCTTCCCTCCTTACCTACAGTTGACTACACTTGCCCTTCAAATGGATCTCCTGGCTTTGAAATTCCTAGGCTAATGGGATCTTTTATCATGTTCTTGTCTCTTTTTCATTATAAAAGTCAATACTATCTTTTGGTATATTTGTCTTACGGAAAAGAGATGATCTGGAGCACGGAAAAGCTGCAGCTGCAGAAGAAGCTCCTATCGGGTGCCATCAAATGTTGCTCCAAATGCTTCTCAACCAGCATTACATACCAGCCTCACTCAGAGAGTTTTGAAAAATGTTCAGACCAAGTCCCTGTAAAATACTCAGTCTGTCTGATGTGAAAGCATAGCAAACTCCCTTTTTAAAAGCCTCATGAGTGATGCTGTCATGCATCTGATACTGGAAAGATGGGCCTGTACCTGAGAAGCGGCATCAAGGAAGCCCCAGTAGAGCCAATTACCAGGAGGACCATGAATCTGATGAACTTGCTACAAATCCACCAGCAGCTCCCTACAGTGAGATGCATGCACTTAACTGACTTGGCAAATGTTTAAAGTAACAGGCTCTTAATTTTAGCATCAAGTGATGATACCTCACAGGACAGTTGTAAAGTTTAAACAAGAAAATGTATGCTGCACAATAAGTTTTACACCCATTCCATGATATGCATCTGTTCACATCTCTCAGCCTTACTACCCAGCAGAAGTCCTCAGTGCACAACCACATTCCAGTCATGATTTTTAAAAAGAATAAATATTATATGACTAACATAATTTACTAAGCCTCTTCTAGTTTTGAGAATCATGCTCAGAATGTTATGGCTTATCTCCTTGCTGCTTTGGTGTGTTACTTAATTTCCTGTCTAGACAAAGTAAATGCAAATACCGGTTGCTTGCAGGAATACACCAAAGACCTTGGTTCTTAACAGAGCTCAACAATTAAATTCCAAGATGTAGTTCTACTGCATCAGGTAAAGATCCTACGTAACTTTCTTAAAGGAACCATAAAATGTACAGCATTTGGGGTAATTTTATGGTCACGCACATTTGGGAAACATGGAATTAGAAATGAGGGGAAATGTGAAAACAGAGTAGGCAAGTAATTCAACTCTAGTAAGAAGCAGAAAACAGTTTTTCAGCATAGATGTAGCAAGTGCCTCTGAGGCTGACCAAGTCCAATACATTTGAGGCTTTCTTTACAAAACATGTGTAGTGACTGACATCCAGTACCTGGGTGTGTCTGTGTGAGATCTAAGAAAGTTTATATTACCAAGAGTGCTCAAAAAGCAGTACCAAGTAGTTTGTACTTTCCCAGCACACCTCACTCTTCCCAGAGCTCCCTTCTGTTTGAGTACAAATGTCCAACATCACTTCACTTACAAGGCAGCAGTATCTTGTATAGAACAGATGGCTAGCAAGGCAGATTCAGGATGAACCACAGACATGACAAGCTAAGAACCTTCCTCGCTGATGTATGGCAAAGCTTGCCCTTCCTTGGTTGGTACTAGGGAAAACAGCCAAGTAACCTGCTTTGCAAGAATACAGAGGCAATGTGAAAAAACTGTAAAGTATTGGTGATGAAAGAGTCAAGAAACCTTTCACGCTTCTCTGATGTTCTAAAACAAAGCCTGCCTGTTCTAGCAAGGGCAGCTAACAGAGTGGCCTAAGTGATCTTACAAGATCAACACAACTCAGACTGGTTTTCTGTGGTCTTTTAATCTCAACAGCAGTTGCCCTTTAGGCATTCTACAAAAGACATCAGAAAAGATAAACGTTCTTTGTCTTCCTGGACCAGGTGTCAGGGCAATCTTATCTTGCCACAGAAGTAATCCTACCAGCTACGATTATCAGACTTATGACTCCTTCCTGGGCAGTTAAGAAGTCCTTATGGATGAATCATTTAACTGTAAATGAAACTTTAACTCTTATTAGCCTTGAGGGATATGATCCAGGTTATGGGGTCATAAATAACTGGTTATATTAAAAGGTCTAAAAATGATATATCACTTCATTATACCAAGGAAGTCTCTCCCACAGATACTGGACTACAGATTGACAGGTCAGAGAAGGAAGAAGCCTAAGCTTTGTGTATTTAAAGGATGTTCACTCCTGCTCTAGGTGTCCCACTACAAAAAAGTGGCTCTGACGACAGCAAAGAACAAAGAAAACTTGTCCCTGATATTGAGGAGCAGGTCAAGGGCTCCAAGAAACATATAAACATATATACTGGTTGATCTTCAAAATTCACCCAAGGAAATGGTTTAAGCAAGTCTGAGTGATTATGTTAGTGAATAAAATCTGTTATTCCATTTCACAGGATTCTGACAATGCAAGATCATTCAGACATAAAAAGACAATTAAGAAAGAAAACCAGCAGAAGGAAGGAAGGAAGGAAGGAAGGAAGGAAGGAAGGAAGGAAGGAAGGAAGGAAGAAAACCTCATCAAGAAGTAGGAAAGGACTGGCTGCAATATCCTCTTCTGTGGCCTAGCAAGGCTGCTCCTCCCTGGGGTGGGGGTGGGGGGTGGCGAAGAGCCAGACATTGAGTTCATGTCAGGAATAGTCCCTGTTCCCCTTACTAGGGTACCTACTTGGACTTGGAAAGGGGCTGGGAGGATGGGGGGATTGGGAGAGAATGAGGAAGGGGGCTACGGCTGGGATACAAAGCACATAACCTGTGATTAATATAAAAATAAATAAATTTTTAAAAGAAGAAGTAGGAAAGGGTAGGCACTGCATTCTCTGTAAACAGTACATTCGAAACAGGATAAACACCTATAAGCAGGAGTATGGACCAACTGTGAAATATCTAGTGAGTGGGAATAACTTAGAGTGATCCAGGACAACAGGTTAGAGGCATCTACTCAAGAATCTTGAAAGAAAGAAAGAAAGGAAGGAAGAAGAAACAAAGAAAAAAGAAAGAAAACAATCTAAAGAAAACTAAGCAAGTTCTGAAGAACTATTTACAGCACAGCAGCACTCACTAACATCCGTCAACCTATGAACACTATAGTTCTGCATCTGTTCTAATTGTGCATGTTTATGCATGTAAACCGGTAGAAAAACATGAATATGTAATGTAAAAGCCAGAAGAGGCATCTAAAACTTTATGTTAGCGAAAGGGGACATTTTTATCTGAAGGTCCTTTTGTGCAAAGATAATTCATGTATATCATTCATTATGCTGTAAGCATTAAGCTAAAAAACACAAAACTACAGTCCTCCCTTTAAAGACACCTACAGTGTCCCAACTCAGCCCTGTGAGTTTATATTCCTTAGGGGAGACGTAAATGTAACAAAAGTGTTATTTGTAGATTCTGGGGGAGGGAGGCTTACATGTGAAGCTGTATGTTGCTTAGGCTTGATGGTGGGCAGAGTCTTGATATGTGTGGACTTTGTTCTGAAGCAGTGGCCTTCTTTACAGAAAAGAAATGATAGAGTAAGAACAGATTTTCTTTCTTTTAGAAGAAAATCCCAGCTGAAGTGTGTAGGGTAATAATCAAAGAAGATGGCCCTGCCAAACAGGGATAGTGCTGTTAACACCATTCCATTATTAAAGACAAAGAAAAATAGGGTGGTCCCCCACGTTGAATTCCGTAGCTGTAAATTCAGAGATTGACAGTAGCGCTTGGCCTTGTGACCAGACCATGATTGAGAGACCTATAAATTGTGGAGTCCAAAGCATGGGCGACAAGCCGTTAACAACATGGAGGCAGGAAATCCTCCAGAGACATTGAGAAGAAGCTTAAAGGAAAGAAGACAGGGTATAGCAGAGTAGACTAGCCATCCAACTTTGAGAATCTCTATAGTCTGCTTGTCTGTCTATTGTCTGTCTATCTATATCATCTTTTTCTACATATATATGTGTCTATGTATAGTTATATAAATGTATAATCATACCTGTATTTATATTCTAATGTTCTTCTACATATTACTTCAAATTAAAAGTAGTCAAGAAGATACTTAATTAAACATTTAATTAACTGTGTTCCAGGACACCATTATATTCAGCATGATGTCTAAAGATGAATGAAATAAAATCTAACTCCACAAAGGTTATACTTTCTAGGAAAACACCAATATACCTAAAACATTATTGTGGACTCTGAAATAGGAACTCAGCCATGTATACACCTTTAATTAAGAGTGGCCTCCTGCTGCCTTCTTCTACACACTTCACAAAGACCTAACATGATCCAACTCAGCTCACAGGCCCAGGAATACAATTTTCTACACAGGATGCTGTTGTCTTGTTTGCTACTTTTTATTCTACTGCTCTCAATCCCACCCACCTTTTAAACAGAGGGATAATCCCTACAAGGATAAACCCTAAATCCCCAGGAAGTTCCCCTAGACCAATAGAAGGAGATTGGCTTAAACAGGAAAGCTACTAAGAGCACAGAATGAGATTAAGCACTAAGATAGCAGACTCAATTAGTGTTAAGAAAAGATTGTGGCTCTCTCAGCAGGCTTGCCTGTAGTGTAGGTGACTCACAGTCTGCCCTTTGAATTGGTAGAAACCTTAACTAAACTATGATGCTTGCAAACCTTGCACTCTGTTGATTCCTCTTAGGCTCGATGAGAAGCGAACATGTAAGAAAGAATCTGCTCTACCCTCAGTGGTGCTCACTGAAACTCGGGAGACATGCCTTCATAGAATATCATTACACATGGATGAGGAGGAAATATCCTTGCTCTGACACTGGGGATGAGAGTCTGCTTCCATGAGAGAACCCAATGAGGTCAAGTGATGGGCCCATGAGATATGCTGGGTGGCTAAGCATCAGAGCATGGGGATGAATGTGAAAGGTCACAGGAATCCAAAGACTATTGAGGGAGAAAAGCAAATCTCAGCAGTTAATTTTTCTCTGCACTAGGCCAGCAGCACCAGGATCCTGCAGTTACCTGAGGTTTCTTCACCTTAATGATCCAGGTAGGTGGAACAATAACAGCAGCATGAGCCCCCAGAGAGCAGGGTTCCTCAATATGATGCAGCATGAAGCAGGTCACCTTATTGTGAAACTGAAGAGAAAAAGGCTAATAAGCAATTCTGAGTAAAAGGCAATTCACAGCAAGAAGGTAATTCACTTGCACAGAATCACACACACAAGCACACATCAAGAACACAGGCATCTCATCAGCATTCAAGCAACCCAGGAGTTTAGAGACCAGAGTAATTCTATTCAATACAGTGTACACATAACAGTTGTTCACAGGAGCCTAGCAGGAGGAAGCCTGCTAAGGCATTCTAACTGTTTAATAGACTATTTACACACAGATCCTGAGTATTGAGGGGCTCCAATAATCTAACTAGGCACAAAAACCGTAGAAAGGAAAATGAAGACATTTGGGAAGCCAATGCCCACCACCTCCTGCTTTTTTGTTTCTGCCATAGTTGTAAATCCTCCCAAGTAATTGTTCCAGTTTAGGGAGCCAGGAGAAATCCAGAGGTCTCTTGCAGAAAGCTGTTAATCTCAGTGGTAACAAAACACAAAGAGATTGCTTCTACTGGGCTTATCTAGAGTCCTTAAGAATACAGTGGCTCTGTTCCACTTGATGGGCCCAAGGAGCTTGTTCATTACAGGAAGGAGGAAGCATAAAGTAATAACAGTCACCACAATGCCCCAGTGTGAGAGGCTTACCTCACCTCTCTGTTGTGAGGCTGGTTCTGTGACCTCAGTCTAATCACATTTCAATCACCTTTTGTCTTTGAGGTGATAGTCATGTGTGGGGATATTTTATTTTATTTCTAATGAACATAAAATTAGCTTATGCAATAATTAAAGGACTTAAGTTCTAATCATAGGGACTTTTATTTAAATTAGATCGAACTTGAATTACACTTATTGTGACCAACGCACAATTCACCATTTGAACTGGAGCTATTTAAGAGTGAAAGAGACCACTGATAATAACGATGTTGGGGAGAACAGACATCAATTAGAACTGTCTGAGGAAAGCTGGCAAACATAGCCAGTCTAATTTTATTCTATGCTATCACAAGGACTTTGTTTTCATTTCTGCATATTGTCAAGATCTCCTGTGACCCAGTAGTTAATTTATATCAATTAAGGTTAAAATACTGATGAAATAATTAATAATTCAACATGCCATCCATTATTTGGAATCTGCAATCAAATTAAACCAGAAGAATGCCACACCACAAAAATATCCTTTGAATACCTCCTTTCAAAATGATTGGTTTTTTTCAGCAAATCAAATTACATCCCAATGCATGCCAATTGCATTTCTACAGTGTCAAGGGCTTTAAACATTGCCTAAACAACTCTTTTAACTTGCACTTGTGTGATCTACAAGCTATAGACTAAGAGATACACTCAAGACTGTAAATCTTTAAATGTTAGAGCAAAGACATGTACATAAGAAACCTACCTCCCTAGCCCAAGATTTTCTTCCTGCATCATAAGAGAATCAATTATTTGACATCAAATTCCCTGGAAGGAATTAGTTGTACTGTTAAAAATATATCAAGACTGTAATCTGTGTGGATATATTTTGCATATAAGACCTTGAAAAATCAACTTCCACACTTCCTGGGATATTAAAATTATGTGAAATTGGCCAAAGCTCTACCTCAATGGTCAAGTGAAAAGCCACTCTTTGTTGTGACTCAGTTAGATGACATATTAATGAAGAGAACATGGGTGTTCATTTTAAAAGTGTTCCAAATTAACTGGCATCTAAATAAGATATCTCACTCCAGGGTCATAGGAGCAGCAGTCTATCAGAACAGACCTGCTGTGATGCTATCTGAACTTTCCAGACCAGTGATTCCATACCTCATAACTGGAGGCTCTTGACAAATGAAGACTTGGAGAAATTATGCCAGTGAGCCTATTAGGTTGGATCTTATAGACATGCTATAATGCAAAGAGTTTGACCCACAACAATGTCAACTGCAATTCTTTCAAACTAAATCTATTCCAACCCTGTTGCTAGTTTGAGGAGTTGAATCTTCTGTGTGTAGACCTGTGAACCTTTAATTAGCTAACAGAAAAACAGACGTTCTTTTCAGATCTTCTTTCTAATAAACGGGTGATATATTTCTATCTACACAGACACTCAGAAAAGTAGATGGGAAAAAAAGTAGATGGAACGCTGATGTGCTAGCGCTAGCTTTCAGGTGGCTTAGGCAGGATGATCACAAACACAAGGAGATCATAGTCTACAGAGAAAGACTCTATGTTAAAAAACAAAGAATAGATAGACTTGAGAGACTAGAGGAAGGGTTAACAAACTTTCTGTAAAGGCCTACGTGTGTTGAAAATACTCAAGTCATCACTGAAATATTAACAAAGTTACAGATAATTCATAAGTAACTGGGTATGCTGCAATTATTATATATAAAAAAGTGGCAGCCATATTTACCCCTGATGCTATAGTTTGACTGTGTTAGAGTAAGATAAAAACCAAGTGTAGAGCCAAGCAAATAAGAAAGTGCAGCATCTATTTTGGATGGAGGGGTTAAGTGCTTTTAAGAATAGATGAGATGGGGGATTTAAAACAAAAAGAGTAAATGGAACATTATCATGAGATCTTAATGAATGTACATGGTCAAATATAAGGAAGGGCTATATTTTAGTGGGCACATGTATAGCTACAAAAAAAACATCTAAACCTAAAAAGAACACAAGAGATATTCATTCTTCGCAGCCCCCATAACAAAGCCACCCACATCAAGACCAGGAGAACAAATATGCCTGAACTCCTGTGTTGCAGAGTTCACTGGAAGCTTCCCATGTGAATTTGGCTTGATGAGGACTCCTTCCCTGTCTAGTGGACAGGGAAGACATGTGGGTGTTCAGTGGAAAGGCACACTAGATTCCAGGCCCAGGGTGAATCAGGAAGGATTTCTGAGTTATACGAAAAAGTAAATTTTTTCTCTGTGTTTTTTCCCTATTTATATTTACTTTTCTATAACTTTATTCTCTTTCTTCTTCTAAGAATGCTACCTGAGAAATTTGAATGTTGAGTTAAAATAGGATTCTACACGTATTGAGAAACCCAAACATTGGAACAGCCTGTTCTGGTCACACGTGAGCCCACGCTGCTTATTTCAGCCCATACTTACCGCCTGCTTGCACCAAGAACAGCTGATGGCCACAATCTCTTTACTGTGGAAGGAGAACTTTTGCTGGAAGCCCTGGGACAGTAGGACAAGAGACAGAGAATTTAAACCTCCTTCATTACAGCCCATATCTGCCCTCCTGAGGTTCACTGAAGTGAGAGAGGCCAGAATTGTCATCCCTTGCTAGAGTAACCGTTACTGCAGGTACCACACAACAGTACCCTCTCCACCTTCTGTCATGCAGTGACTTTTTATTTCTGAGTCATCTGGAGCATGAGACAAAGGAGGCAGTGGTGTCTCTCATACCATAAGCTTTTCTAAGCCATGAATACTAAAACAAGAGATTTTCCTTAAGAAACACTGTGCCTCATGTGTATGCACGGATATGCACATGAAATAAATGTATACTCACAAATATTGTAAACTACCCATTATAAACTATATATATTTTAATTTAAAAAGTCGTTTCACCTGGTCACATACTATACAGACTCTGTATTTGAGAACCTGGGAAAACAGAAATTAAATATCAAAGATGTCAGGGTCTGGGAGCAGTCCAAGCTTAGAGTAATAAATTCAAAGACTTTCACCCTCTCCTTGGGATGTCTGTTCTCAAAACAATCAGCTTTTCAGTTTCATTCTTACCCAGCAAGCAGTAACAAAGAGTTTCCTTAGATCAGTGGTTCTCAACCTTCCTAATTCTGTGACCTTTTAATACAGTTTCTCATGTTGTGGTGACCCCCAACAACAAAATTATTTCCATTGCTACCTCATAATTGTAATTATGAATCTTCATGTAATAGCTAATATTCAGGACCCACAGGTTGAGAACCCCTGCCTTAGATGAACCAGCAAACTGGCTCTTCCATCAAGAAAGGAAATCCTGCATTTGGAGTACGCAATAATTCTCAAAAGAATCTTTTCTCAAATTCATCCATTTCACTTTCTCTGTGTAGTTTCCGTGTCAAGTCTAAAAGACTTCCTGTTCTTCTGGCTCCTACAGTTGTTCTACAATCTAAGATGTTCCCTGAGCCTTATGTGTAGAGGGTGTAATTTAGATGTATCCTTTGTGGCTGGGCACCCCAGAGTGAATTGTTCTGTGCATTCTGAAGAGTTGTGGCTTTCTGTAGTGGTCTACATCTGTTGTAAAAAGAAGCATCTTTAATAAAGATGAGAGCTACCTTAACTGTGTATACAAAAGTAAGAATCTAGAATACAGTTAGTAATCATCACGCTTTAGGAAAGTGGCAGCGGTAGGTTCTCCTATGAGACCTCTGACTAGTCCCAGGTAATTGGTTCCGTTCCCAGTACCAGGCACAATTGCCTTTCTCTTTAGTTGGTCTTAGGTCCAATGCAGGCAGCTATTGAATTTAGGCAGCTGTTGGTTACCACCAAGTTGTAAGTGCCACTATTCCACCATTTTAATATGTTTCTGTGCTGACCATTGTTGTGGATCATAGATGTCACAGTAGAGTAGGACTATTGAATGCTTTTCTCCTTAAGGAGCTTAATTAGCACCTTATGGTACTATAAAAGCTAATCCTCAGGGAGGAAGTTTTGATTCAGATTCAGCTCAATTCGTTTCTGTCTTGTGTCTAAAGTACTCAATGTCGTCAGCAATCAGAACTTACCTTCTACTTCTGGGAATAAACCAAAGGCAATAGAAATAGCCTATATTGGAGTCTTTTAGATCTCCATGACCAACAGCTCTAAAGGAAATTTCTCATGCCTGATGCACTATGGCTCTTGGGTGGGACATTATCACCGTAAGTGGCATAATTTCATTTAAACTGTGTGTGTACACATACACTTATACATATTATATGTAAATTTTGATAAATATAAAATAACATAATTCCTTACAGCTTTTTCAGACATGATTAGTGTTATTGTGTTATTATTCCTTCCTCTCTCCCTCTCCTATATTGGCCTCCACAAAAAAGCCCCTCCCACCGAGGTGATAAAAAAGGGAGAAAAGTAGAAATTGCAAACATGACTTCTTAACTTGGATTTGTAAGATTTTCTTGGCTTTGTAATGATTTCTCCGTAACAATCAACAACAGTGATAATGTTTTTGCTCACTGTTCAGGGAAGAGTTAACTACCCTTAGAGAGACTCCTATCCTTACTAGAGGTGCTTACAAAATTGGCTCAGGACTAGAATCTGTCATCTGACCCTTTAGGAGACTCTGTTCATTTCCCAGAACAATTTGAATGGCTCCTGGCTAATACTGTTCATGCTGAACTCTGCTTTCCTTCTGTAAGTCTAGTATTTTGTTCTGTTTATGCAAAAGATACTTAGGCAAACAAGCTTCAGTTAAATTCCAGGGCAAAGAGTCTTAATGAGACAGGTAAATAATTTTATGTGTTTCAGAGCTTACTGCTGGAGGAACTTAGCATTTTCTACAGGACTCCAAGGGGAAGCTGGTGGTATCTGGTTTCTTCCAGGCTTCACTCTGTATTTCCTTTTTTGCTGACCTTGCTTTGTGTCTTTGTGCTATATTAAACCATAGTCAGGAGCTCTATATGCTGCCTTCTGCAAGCTCCCTTGTAAAGTAAAGCACCTCTGGTGATATTCAGGACCCTGACAGAGCCTCTTGAGCTATGCCTTGCTAAACTTCCTCCTGTCAACAGCACTGTCTCTCCCCTAAGACAATATTGGTTCTCTGTCACACATGAATTGAAATATTGGGTCAGCTTGGACATCCATATACCCACAGCAATCACCATTCCACCTCTAGTGATGAAGTATCAAAACCCCGACAGGAATATTACAGAGAGAACACAAAATCTAATGGGCTACAGGATGAGGTATACAAAGCTTTTCAAAAACATCAGTCTGCTCAACGTGTCCCAAAGAGGCCAAAATGGCATTTTGTTGGAGACACTTGGAAAGTTCATTCAAGTCACTTTTGAGGCAGCAATAAAAGAAACAAATGGCACATTTCTTCAGAGCTAGAGGAACAATTTTTGACACTGTCTGATCATAGTAACAAGTGTGTAGGGGAAAGTATAATGGAGCTAGGATGGGACAGAGCACACGAGTTTCTCAGGCCCTGGACCCCACACCCATTCAGGCATCTTGGTGTGTCCTCTGCTCATGTGTTCGTGTTTTGACTTGTCTTTGTATCAACAGTTCTTCCCTCCTTCTTCTTTACTGTCACAAGGTAAGTTGGTGTTCTTTCGCTGTGTGCCTCCTGATCAAAGACTTCAATGACACCTCTTTTTTAGAAGAACAAACCATTCATTCAGGCATTTAGCATCTCCTATAATCCTCTCAATTAACTTTAGGTTGTTCTGTGTGTGTGTGTACATTCACATGTGTGTGAGCACATGCATGTGTGAGTGCATGTGCACATGTATGCATGTGCATCTTGAGGCCACAGGTTAACAGTAGGTGTCCTCCTCAGTCATTCTCTACTTTATTTTCTGGGGCAGGGTCTCTCACTCGGCCTGGCACTTGCTGACTCAGCTAGTGGAGCTAGCCAGCTTGGCTTAGGGAATGGCAGCTCTCTGCCTCCCGAGGGCTGGGGTTACAAGCAGCCAGTCAAGCTCACCCAGCTTTTATGTGGATGCTGAGGTTCGAAATTCTGCTATCTGCAGTTGCATGGCAAACACTTTATCCACTTTGCCATCTCCCCTTTCCCAGATCAACATTTTAACATTAATATTCCACTCTTAGTGTAAACACATCTACAAACTTAGATCGGTCTAATTATATTCCATGCCATGCCTTTTACTCTTAAATTTACAACTCTGGGCCCATCCTCCTTCTTTATTCTCAACCAACCATCTAGAAAGCTGTCATCATTCTATATGCAGTACCTATATTTCAAATCCATGACAAAAATCTAAAAAGTCCTCCCAGATCACTTCACTTTGCATGAATCTCTCCATTGCCTATGGGCTATATCATCTGGATATCATTTACTTGTCTTAAGTTACTGGTGGTTTGATATGCTTGTCCCTCTCCAGTGGAACTGTAAGGTCCTGAAGTAGGCCACTCTGTAGTTCTTGGAAACTTAGAATAGTTCTTTAAATATTGTGGACACAGTGTACCCATTTTGTTATTAACTGAATGAGAAAGTTGCTGTTAGCACGTCTTAACTCAGCTGTGAACATTGTGCAATCCAAGCTTTAAACATCTTACCCGAAGTTATCTGAAACTATGCCTCCTCACAGTAGCATCAGGCAGAAAACCAGCCCCTGGAGACAGTGCAAACATGCCGGATTTCTAAATTTCATCATAAGTGCTCAATAATGCAATGTTGGTTGTGAGATAGGAAAAGGGTAAAATTGTGGTGTGATAGCACCTGTAACCTCACTGAGAGTTCTACTAAGCGTTCTGACCCAGGTTCCAGCCCTCTGTTCACACATATTAAACAGATGTACAGTTAAATAGAAGAGGAGGGATGGAAAAGCTGAAAGCAGTTCTTGGATCTTCTTATTGCCTAAGTGATTTTAGGCAAATCATGGACGTTTAACTGCTCTTTGAACACAAATTGGGAACAATTCAAAATCTCCTCCAATGGTGATAATCATCAAATGACACAATCTATTGAGAGATTGTTATAATGCCACATACACACATATATGGGGATGTTTGTGTATACACATAAAAGAATACTTTCATTGCTAAAATCTATCAGTGGGGCCCTCCTCTATCTCTTTTCCAAGAAAGCCTTCTCCTTTCTAAGGTAAGACTGGGTCCTACTCTATTCACTGACACAACTTGAATGCATCTGGCTGCATTCCCCATTGTATTGCATACTAGCCTTGCAGCTCCAAGGAGAAAACAGATACTCTACTGTGGTGCTGACTGCCACACAGATACCCAAAACAAACAAGGCCAGTCACAACTAGGGCACTGAGCATAATGGTTATGTAGAACTTTGATGGGTCCCTAGGAAATGAGCTTCCTGGTAAACAGCTTGGTGCTTTATTTTGGACTCTATTCCAGCACAGTCACAGAGACCATGGCTTCAGAGCTATTATCTGATTCATGGACATAAACAGAATTAGTTCATAGCCTTTGTGGAACACTTTTCCATATACTACCTGCTATGGGGAGGTTTGGCCAGCCTCCTAAGCATAATAAAAAAGAGCCAGATCCTTAATTCTGGTCCAGATCTGCTATTACGGCATGGACAGTTTCCCTGACTGAATTTCAAATGACTGTGGTTTCTCGGAGGAGAATAAGGACACGAGCCCAGATGCTTCGGATCCAGCTGACTCCAGACTTAAAATATCAACAAAATGACTTTGTTGGTTCTTCTGAGATTTTTTTTTCACTCAAATTGAGCCTTTGGAAAAAAAAGTTTAAATGAGACTTATTCTTAGTGACTTCAAATGCAGTGCTCTCTCTCTTCTACCATCTATGGCTTGTAAGTAACGGCACTCAGTTTTACAGCCTTGGCTGAAACTACAGAAGGGGCCCTTACATGAAATGGGTTGAAGTTATTTCATTAATTTTGTCTTTAGCTGAGGTTTAAGGCAGGAGAATCTCTTGGCTTGAGGCCAATTTCTTGTTTGATTGGGATCAAATCAAATTAGATATTCTATAAGCAAGAGTAGATATTCTACAAGCCTCCAAAACTTTAAACGACAACAAAGTCAGTCTCTCCCAATATCCACCAACATGCCCAAGGCTCATAGAGTGGTAACCCAAACACAAGGTAATTAGAAAATGAGACACACTTGATTTGCCCCCATTCGTATCTGTTTTTGAAAAGAGACCTTCAAGTGGTTTTATCCAAATGTTTCCCAAATCTTGAAATATATCTACAAATAAATATATGCTCATTCATTTTGTACCCATATCTCTGAAATTCTCACAGTGAGGGAGATGCAAACCTCACAATGCCTAGCAACAGAAGGCTGAAATCTTGCAGCATGGTCACTGTCACTGTACTTTTCTTTTAACTGTATCTCAAAGGGTAGAAACACCAAGTGTTTCGGGACTCACTGATGGGAAAAGAAACCTTTCCATTTTAAGTAAGACTTAGCTTGAGTTCTTTCAACAGAACCTCCTCTAACCAGCTGAATTTGTTTAGTAACGTAGGCCTTCAAGTGACTGAGGTACAGACTCAAAACAACCTTAAAACAAAACAAAACAACATGCCATTTGTGTTAGCCCATTACCTTTTAGAATAAGCGCATCTGAAGAGGAGGCTTTGGTCCTTACTTAGCAAAGGTACTAAGAACCTAATTTCAAAAAAATTGACATTTCCTCTTTAACAAAGTATTTAGTCTAGTTTCTAGTGTTATGTGTACTCTTGCCAGGCATTGTGAACCCTTGGAAATGAGGCCAGGATGATAATACGCCTTTTCCTTACTTGGGCACCACAGTGTAAAAACTGTTAGTAACAGTCTCCTTTTTGCAAGACTAAAGTTTATTTATTTATAGTGAGTTCAATTTACCTGAACTTTTTTCATTTCTTACAGTGATGCCTGTCTTAAGCAAAAATTGGTGCAAATATTTAAGATTTTAAAAATAGAAATGTGTGTGTTCATCTGAACTGGATCAGGAAAATTAGCACCCTTCAAAACTGGATCAGAGTGAGTAGTGTCTTCTAACTACTATGATTGTTTCAAAATAGTTGATTTTAGGTCACTTTGTAAGAATGTAAGAATATTTTTTCTTCATTCCTTCCTTTCTTTTTCTTTCTTTCTTTCAAATTATTCACGTTGTATCCCTACTATAGACCCCTCTCTTGGTCTCCTTCCGGTCCCATACACCCTCCCTTTTCCCTAGTCCACCGATAGGGAAGGACCTCCTCTTCTTCTGTCTGACTCCAGCCTATCAGGTTGGCTGCATCATCTTCCTCTGTGGCCTAGAAAGGCTGCACAAATGCATCTTGATTTCTTAGATTAAAGACATACACTACCAGAGCTGGTCACGTGCAGCTTAACTTTCTATTTCTGTAGTAAAAAAAAAAAAATCTCATCAGTCTATAAGAGATTAGATAACTAGTCAGATTTCCCTGTAGTAACTTTCTAAATGATGAGTCCATGTGTTTATTCCACAGTCTGTAATTTCCATGAATTAAAACCAAGGAACAGAGTGTGTCACTTGTTAAGTCAAACTTCTCAATTGCATTCTTCTCAATTCGTCTTTCCCTGTGCATTTCAACAGTAGTTCCAAAAACTTGCATACATGGTACAAATTCCCACCATGCTTTTACCACAGTCTAAAATATTCTCTCTGCACTTGACACTTGCTTGCCTACCCAGCTTTCTTCTAATCTGGGGTACTCAATAGCAGGCTCTTTGACCTCTCCCCTCCCCCAGGGGGAGGAGCAACCCTGCCAGGCCACAGAGGACTTTGCAGCCAGTCCTGAAGATACCTGATAAACCAAGGTCAGATGAAAGGGGAAGAGGTCTTCCCCTATCAGTGGACTTGGAAAGGGTCATGGGAGGAGTTGAGGGAGGGAGGGTGGGATTGGGAGAGAATGAGGGAGCGGGATACAGCTGGGATATAAAGTTAATAAACTGCAACTAATATTTAAATTTTTAATTAAAAAAGGATCAAAGAAAAAAAAGACAGACAGCTCATAGGAAAGATATATAGAGAAAATTGTGGGAGTGTAGAAGATGATGTAAAACCATCTCCCTTTCCTCTACTGCATAAATTCAAAAGTCAGGAAAAATGTACCCCAGATTAGAAGAATATTTTTTAATTCCAAATTCTTTAACTGTGGCGCTAATGAAATCATGGCTCTGCATATTTTTGGTTGAGCTTATAGTCCATAACAAACTTACAGATTGACAGTTACTGTTTCTCAGTAGCATGTCAAGCTGTTCCTTTCCAGTATCACTGGTAATTAACATATACTAATCAAAACTGGTCAACGATATGATCATTTCTGCTTTTTTTTTTTTCATTTGTTTGTCTGAAGATCCTTGCTACAAACTAAAGATCATAAATTGACTCTCCTGGAGTTTGGGAAGTAACAAACACACAAACAACCCAGGGAGTTCTCAGTACAACTTAATATCCCTCCTACAGGGTATTACTATCTATATGGAGGATTCATCCCAGGTTCTGTTTCACATGCCTGTGACATCACAGCTTAGCCCAGGACCTTGAGGCTTGGGCAGAAACCTAAGAATAGCTACTAGTTTATATTTAAATTTATGTATGGATGCATCTATCTAGCTATGATACTTGCCTTTTATGGTCATCCTAATTTGAGCACCAAAAGTGTGTGTATATATGTGTGAGTGTGTGTGTGTATAACATGTTTATGTACACATATGTGTGTGATATATGTATATGTTCATGTGGGGGGTGTAGTAAGCTGTGTTCTCCTTTATCGCTCTAGGCCTTTATTTCCTTGAGTCGGGATTTCTCACTGAACCAGAAGCACACTGTGTTTTGTTGTGGCTCCCCTACCCTGCTATGATGGCTTACCAGAAACCTCCAGACATCATCAAGTTTCTGCCTAACTTCTAGTGTTGGAGAAACCATACATGAGTCCACACTCAGCCCGTGCATCCTCATGTTTGCGCAGCAAGCTCTCTTAACCATGAAGCCTCTCTCCCGTCCCTGGCACTAGCTGCAGATAGTGAGTACTCTGTCAATAATGACCAAGATGTATAAGACCTTAAATCCTGAGTTTATCCTTATCATAGAATCCCAGGAGGTTTAAGTGAAAGCATTTTCCTATCAATGCAACTGACTACAATTATGATAATGTTCTTCCAATGGAAACTCATTTCTACTTTTGATTGACCCATAATTGACACGTTTACCAGTGAAAATGTCATTTTATCCTGATAATGTTTGGGGAAAAAAAATAACTTGGGTTCCAAGACAGAAAGAGGTTGGTTAAAATAGTTTAAATTTTAAGCTGTAGAGTAGAAGTGATGTTAACATAGTTATCAACAAAGAAAGGACAGCTTGAACAAAGCCATGTAATCCATAATCATGACAGCTGTATGGCTGTGCAAGAAATATAATTTATTTTTGTGTGAACCTTAACCATACACACACACACACACATACATAGCAAGACAATTGAAAAAGGGACTTTTAATATTCTCTAAAATTAGTTAGACCCTGTTCCTCTTGTCTTCACAGTTGTGTTGAGGGTAGTAGAGGTTAGTAAACTATGCCTTTGGGAGAAAAAAAAAACCTGATATCTTGACATAGTTCTGACTTTGTTTTGAGGTTGTACTATAATCTTCTACAAGGCATCTAAAGGTATCCTAAAAGCTATATGTACCTCAAAAGGCCTGGCTACATAATTGCTAATAAGCAGGGTAGCAGAGTAGGAGCACCTGAAACTGGGGGGTGCAGGATAAAGAGGGGCCAGACTCAAATGTTTAGAGAACTTCTCTGGGTGGGAACATTCCTCTATAACATAATGTGTTCCTTTTGTTATGTTAGTTTTGTTTGTTAGTTTTGCTAGGGTATGTTACTTATAACATAACCTTAGTTATATGACACACATTAGATGTAATTGTGAAACCAATAATGAATTATCAGGAACCACAGAAGACATTCTAACACTAACACTAGAACAAGAACCTGAACAAAGAGGTGATCCATGCTGTGTGTGGTAGAAGTGGCTGAGTTGTAGTAACAGAGGCAAAAGCACTTGAAAGCTCATAGGAACTACCAGCTAGAGAGTTGTGTTGGGTACAACAGGAAAACACAGTTGACCATAGGACACAATATTGACTAAAGCTATAATATTTGTGCTCCTAAGAAAGTCGTCATCATGTCAAGAGTCTTAGTCCTAATAGGAAGAAATGCCTAACAGAGTGAACAGTCTGATCGGACCCAGATTTACAGAATTGCAAAGCCATAGGGATATGACAGCACTCAGCCATCAAAGCACAATGCCTTCCTGGCCATGGACTAATGCTGCAAAGAATACATAGCCAGTTAGTATGCCCAATATGTACAGAAGCTACTTCTGATAAAAGAGATATTGTACAGTTAATAGAATCAAAAGAAAATGTGGATGAAGGATCATAAAGACAGGGAGTGGGCAGATGGTCCAATAAAGAGTCACAGTCTTTTGTTCTGTCTCTTGCCAATTGTCAAAGATGGAACCCATGGATTAAAGGAGCAGGCAGGATCCCTGGGCCACAGCAAGGTCCATGGTAATATTTCACTGTCTCTAACTAAGAGGACTTGTGGCCAGAATGTCGGTAGTTAAAAACTGAGGAGACAGAAGTACTCAAATAATTTGAAGAAAATTGGTAAGTGTTCAAGTTAACACATGTGTTCTGATAGTGAGACAATATCATCATTCTCTAGTAAAAATAGCAAGGGTAAAGAGGCCCAGCACTTGGTTTGTTGTTGTTTTAAAGATACAAGATTTTGAGTTCAATCTCAAGCAAAGAGAAGGAGTGAAAGGAGAGAACAAAAGGAAAAGAAGAAAATGAAGGGAAAGAGAAGAAGGGAAGGATGGCAGGGGGGAAAAGAAAAAAAAAGGAACAAAGGGGAGAAAGAGACAGCGAATGAAGGGGAAAAGAGGACAGAGGACGAAGAAGGAAGTCCGTCCTGGACGAAGGCTGACTTGTTGGATACTTCTGCCTATGCCTTTAACTACATAATCAAAAGGGCACACCTGATAACTGGCAGAGCCCAACACTGTTTTTCTAGGCCCTTGTAGAAGAACTAGCCTAGCAACAATGCCCAAGTGAACCTCATGAAACCCTTCCAGCCATCCACAAATCAAAAACTGTATATTCTCAAAAGTACCGGTGTTAGGTAACTTCCAATAACTAACTGAGGGGCATGACAACAGTATCGTTTACTTATTTTCCTCTACAGGTGTAGTGCATTTGTGTGAGATGTGTGTGTGTGTGTGTGTGTGTGTGTGTAGGCAGAAGTGTGTACCCGTACATGTTTCCACTCCATTCACCACATTCACCAGTTCAGGCACTACAAAAAAAATCAAGATTCTACTGAAGAAAAATGCTGAAGAATCATTAATTGAACCAGCATACTGTGATTACAGCGACCATGTTCAGGATTACTCAGCATTTAGGCTACTGATTTGCTGGATAATTTTTTTCCAGCCTTCTATGAAAGGAAACCTTAAAAAAATATTTGCATTCATGTGTAGGGTTAGCAATATATTTTTTTCTAGGCTGGTAAATCCCTTGGATGTCTTCCAAGTGCAGTGACAAGTACGGAAACAAAGAATACTTTGCCTATCACTTGTTCTGTCATAACAGCAACATCAAGTTAAAGTGAATGAATGGGAAATGTCAGGCACATTGAAGGTGTTAGAGAAGGAGAGACGGCAGGCGGACAAGCCCTACAAACAATCACAGACGCTCATGTTAGGAAAGCCCATGAGGTTCAGGGATCCAAGGTATGCTAAAATATTCCTCTCCAATACAAAGAGCAAATTATTGCATTTCAACAATTTCAACAACTTCTTTGGTTTGTAGAGACCGTGTATTCCACACTCAAGAATACTGACTGTCACGATCCACTTGGCAGATGATATTAAACATTTCTAGCTTACAGAAGAATCCAAAACAGGAAAGAGCTTTGCCATAGGACCTCCCTGCAATAACAGCAGCCTGCCACTCCACACATTTAGAAGGGTTGGGGGGGGGGGCGGAGAAATGACCCTTATGACACAAGAAAAATTGCAACACAGATTCTAGGATTCCAAATAAGTATGTACCCTCTGCAGGAAAGGACCATACTCACTGCAAATGCAGTGAGTGTTGTGTTGTTATGCACTGGTGCAGGAATACCTGGCAATGAGTAGCCAGGTGTCATGAGCTGTGTCCTCTCATAGAGACTGTAGTAAGTGGAACCACGTGAGCTCTGGTATGAGCAGGACCCAGAACACAACAGGGAGTGTCTCAGAAGCCCCGTGTCATCTCCGTACAGAATCAGGTCTTTCACTGAATTCACATTCACAGATGGACTGTTCTGTCCATATGGAAGATGAGGAAGCATCTGAGACTGGAACGTAGATGGGTCAACTTTGTGTGTGAGTCCAGGACAAAAGTGGACTCTTCCTGCACAAGGTCTGCTTAGAGTCCTCCAGAGCCACACATAAGAACTCTTTACCATGGACATAAATTCAGGCAAAACTACTGACTGTACTCATTGTGTAAAAAGATAGTGGCCTGGCATTAAAACATATTATGACTTACAGTGATATTGAATGGCTCAGCTAGTTCATCAGAAGCATAGAAAAACAAACAAACAAACAACAACAACAACAAAAACAAGAGTCTTGGAGAAGAGCATCGTGGGTAAACAAATGAGAGTAAAAACCATGAAGGTCGTTGTTATTTTGCGTTAATACCCAACAGAGAGAACTCACCTTGGAGGAACTAAAAATATAGATATAATTCTTAGTGCCACCATCTGCTATTGCCAGCACCATTTGGTCCTATGTGGATCACACGCTGTAGCAGTGAGAGATGCCATATTCAGATCCAGCAATGGGGGCTCTTCTCACCAAAACTGAGCTACTTGCTGTCAGTGCTGAATGTCACCTGCCGGTGAAAGGCACCAACTCTGAGCACTTACTGTGGCATCATCTCTCAAACAGAATAACCAGTTACTTAGTAGAAAAATGATGCCCCTGAAGCCTTTGCTAGAAAAGACAGCAACTCACCTTGACTGGAACCTGCACACCTACCTGTCTGGCATTCCTGTGCCACACGGCACCACTCCAGAGAAAATATTCATGGAGACTGAAGTGTGGGAGTGAGAATGAGAAATGAGATGTAGTGTTCTTGTCGTGTAACATCCCACCCAGGAGCTCCTCAGCTGTCAAAGATGCAGTGGTCTTCTGAAGCTAAAAGTGTCAGAAGCTGGAGCTTTCAGAGGATATTCTACGAGCACTGTGCTCACAAATCCCACGGCCACTTCACGGCTCTGTGCTTCTATGATGAAACACACGCTTGCAGAAACTAAGAAGAGGGTGCAGAATTGCCCTCATACGCTAAGTCCTACTGTCCCACCTGGGTAATTTGTCATTCTCACATTCATATCTCTAGGTTCTAAGAATCTGAGGTCACATGAAGAATATCTCCATCACGGGACATAAATAGAAGACCTCAAACCTTGAATTATCATTGCCACTAATCACTCAAGATTTTTGTGTCAAGAGACAGCAGGCACTACACTGTTGAAGCCTCTTTATTGGGGAAACATAGTTGTTTCTTGACAGTGGAGACCGAAAGACTATTCTTGGTACCTGGGATCCTCTGTAACTCTGAACATCTTTCATGATAAGCAGAACATTACAGAAGGCAACACCTGGGATCAAACTGCCCAAGGGAAGTGGTCCTGTTCTCCAGACCCCCACAAGACAAGGCCATCTATACCAGAATAGCTAGTTGAGAGTGAGGCAAATCTACAATGACCCCTTCATTATTGCTGGGCTAGTCCATATCAAAATGTGATGCTTTTGCACCGTAATTGTCTCTAGCCAGCATAATTAGGAAAGATAGACCTATATCCTAGACTTTTACCAAAGAAATTAACCAGTCTTTCCTGGCCAATATCCTAGCCCCCTTGGATATACATTTAGACTTACCTAACTTGTTTAAAAAAACTCAGGTTGTTTGGGGGTAGTTCTACCCTACAGGAGTAAAAGCTCCACTTCTAAGTTGAACCTGGACTCCTGCTTCTCAGCTAGCTACTCAGTGTGCATTTCTATGCCTGGATTGGAAAATGAAGCAATGGCTATAGAGACTGGTTTAAAATGCATAAGGAAAGTTCCCCTTAATAAGATAATTTAACTCATATATGATTTCTTATCATATTTCATCATACATTTTTCAGTGCTAATATAGAACCTGAGACTTCAAGTATACTAAACAAGCCCTCTTTCATTGAATTCCAGCACATGTTGCTTTATGTTTTTAAGTTTTATACCCTTGTATTTTATGTGTAAGAGTACTTGCCTGTATGCATGCATGTACAGCACTTTTGTGTCTGGTGCCAACGGGAGTAAATGAGGACACCAGATCCCTGGGAACCTGAATTACAAATTGCTGTGAGCTGCCATGCAGGTGCTGGGAACTGAACCTGTATCCTCTGCAAGAGCAGTCAGTGTTCCTAACCACTGAGCCTTCTCTCCAGCCTCGTATTGCTCAACTTTTAAATTGAAGGGGATTTTTTATGACATCACTGTCTGAAGAGCCTGATGTGCCTAAGCTCTACCCCAAGGCAGGATGAGATGTATGCTTTCCCTCAGAAAGTGAATCAAGAAAGGCGACTTGAAAAGGTGCTGAGCATCAAACACCATCCACAGATAGGGTCTTCCAAAAGCAGACAAATAGTGAATATGGCTGGATAGCTGTGGCATTTCCTCTCTCCCAGCCTGGTGAGCCAGGGGATGGTTTCAGGATGTCTATGGAATGTGCACAGTCCAGCTGGTAACTTGGTGGTATCAGAGCTTTTCATGCTCTGGGCAGTCTTGTCCATTCACTGCCTGCTCCTCTGATGCAGCCCCTTTGTCTCTCACCTAGCCCATCTCCTTTCTACCTTCTTTCCTCTCCTTGTAAAGCAGGGCTTACATGTTTGGGATTTAAAAACAAAAACAAAACAAAACACTCCCTTCTTCTCTAATTCTCTTTTTTTCCTTCTTTCTTTCTATAATTTTGTTTTGTTTCATTTGTTTGTTTGGGACAGGGTTTCCCTGTGTAGCCTTCGCTGTCCTGGACTCACTTTGTAGACCAGGCTGGCCTCGAACTCACATTGATGCGCCTGCCTCTGCCTTCCAGAGAACTAGGATGACATGAGTGTGCCACCATGCCTGGCCTCTAATTCTCTTACATCATTTCTTTTCCTTTGTCTCTCCAGTTCTTATTTCTGTGGGTTTCTAGGTGTGTTGGTTGCATTTCCCATTTCTGTAGCAAAGTAACTAACAAAAGCAGCTTGCGGAAGGGAGGGTTATGTGGGCTCACAGAGACAGGCTGTCCAGGCAGGGTGACAAGAGCATCAGGCACTGGCTGCCTATGCCTTACAAATTAAAAAAACAAAGATGTTGTATATTTCTCCCTCCTCTGACATTAAATTTTTATTGTTATTTAGGTACAGTTGGTGACAGACTTTTCATTTTCAAAAGGAAACTAGCTCTTGTCAGTTAATATCTGAGTCCCATAGTTATGTATATTGAACTCCAGGAAGGCTTTTTTTTTTCTCATAACATGCTTGTGCCTTTTAATGACAGAGAAATGCAAATATTTCAGAAGTTTTTGATTAACTTTTTATAGTTTGCTTCTCAATTACTGTACTTGAAGTTGTCACTTTATGAAAATCTTTTTACTTGTGCGTAGTGTGTCATATTACATTTTGGTACTCATGGAATGGCAGAGCACGTACAGAGTGTGGAGGTCAGGGTAGTGAAAGCTGGAAATCAAAATTGAAGATTATTACCAGGCTTATGCCTACAGTCAGATTCCGGGGAACAAAAAAAGAAAAAGGAAAGAAGGGGGTATGATGTATACCCATCAAAGGAAAGCAGTGAAGGGAGGACATTTCTCTTAGGACTATCTGCCTTGGGATCAAAAGAGTCCCAGCATGAGAGACACTGATATTGGCTGGGACATCAGGAAGTGTCCCCATTCTGCCTATGCCCTGCATTTTTGGACTTTTCTACATATGGTGCCTTGAGTTCACATATACCAACAGCCCCAGGAGCAGCAACCAGAAAAGAATGAGAGTGGATCACTACTAAAGAAAGAACAAAGTGTTCTGAGATAATCATGGTACCTCATGGCTATACCTATGAGGAAGCTGACGGGCCAAAGACAGAGAAAGAGGAACAATCACCAAAATGGCTCTTCAGGTTGAAACCTAAAGACTGAAGCAAAACCTTAAGCATCTCGTCTCTTTATTTTTAATGCCTTTGTGATGCAAATAAAATGCAAAGGCTGCAGATTTTAAATAGAAAACTTGATGAGCTTAGAGATAAGCATATACCTGTGAAACTAGATCTACAAACTGTGCCAATAACATATTCATCGCCTCCAAAAGTTTCCTCCCACCTGCTTTATTTTCAGAAATAAGAAAGCTTACATAAAGGCTGGGGGTGTAGCTTAGTGGTACAATGCTTGTCTAGCAGTCCCAAAGCCCTAGGTTCAATTCCAAGCACCCCCAAAAGCAAGAAACAAGTAAGTAAGCAAGCATGTAGACAGGCAGGCAAAGAAGGAAAAAAGAAAGGAAGGAATTTTAAAAAGGTGGGAGAGAAGGTGGAAGGAAAGTAAGGAGGAAGGGAGGAAGAAAGCTAGCTTACATAAGATCTATCCTCTTAGCAAAATGTCATGTGTCCAACACAGCACTGTTGACTATTGGGACGGCACTGCACATTAGATCTAGGAGTTACCCATTTTGCATGGCTGAAACATGCAAAATGACTGTACCCTTGGACTACTACCTCCAATTCCTTCCTCCTTACATGAGCACAATGACATTGCACTAACTGAAATAAGCCAGATGCCAAAGAAGGACAGCATGAAACCATCTCCACACTACACAAAGAACAAAGCAGTGACTGTCACCATTCCTTTCTTGCTCCCTCAGCTACAGACAGGAGAAAAGCCAGGCTTCTAGCAGGTCTCTTGGCAGGGTTCACGCAGAGAGTTTTGACAGATTTTGTGCCCTTGTTCAATTGGCCAGTCTACACTGCCTCCATGATCTTCCTATGGTTAGTGGGAAAAGCCATTTCTGTTACACCAGGACAAATATACAAGCAGGCAAACAACAAAATCTGCCTCACCAGTGCACTTAGACTTCCCAGTGCACTTCCATTCCTCATCCCAAACCTAGCAGAGTGTACAGGAAGTTGACTCTGGTGCGCACACATTTTTAGATCACTATAGAATGGGTCTTTTATTTCTTTAATGAAACATCCCCCAATGCTCCAGGTGAGTATCCCCCATTATTTCTCAACTCTATAACCTCTTTCATTACGATATCTCAACCATACCCCCACATCACGTTTTTAATTACCTTCTCATTTACCTATTACAAAAGCTATTTGCATACTTTAAGTGTGTATTTTACATACTACTCATATTTGTCTGAAGTTAGTTTTTAACAGTATCCATTACAATCAGAGTAGTTTTCACATTTCCCTGTTATATGTACTTAACTTTCCAAAATGCATCCATGCTGAATGTACATGTTTCATGAACAAATAGTTCAGACTGATGTGTCCTGTTTAGTTAGAGAACTGAAAAGCATCAGAACTCCAGACCCAAGTTTCACTAAGTATCACTGTATGAAACACTGCTTTAAGATTTGATGTCTGGGGCTGGCAAAGACGGCTCAGTGGTTAAAAGCACTTGTTCTTATAGAAGATCCAGGTTCAGTTCCCAGCGCCCACATGTGAGCTAACAGCTGTCTGTAACTCCAGTTCCAGGGAATCTGACACTCTCTTCTGGCCTCTGTGAGGGGGTACTGCATGTTTGTGGTGCACAGACATACATGCAGGCAAAGCACCTATACACACATAGATAAATACTATTTGCAGCTGGGTGCAGTGGCACATATCTGTAATCCCAGCACTTGGGAAGGCAGAGGCAAATGGATCTCTGTGAGTTTGAGACCAGTTTGCTCTGCAAATTGAGTCCAGGACAGCAAAGGCCACACAGAGAAACCCTGTCATTAAAAAAAAAAAAATCAAAAACACAAACAAGATAAAACAAAACAATTGCAAATTTTATTAAAGTTTGCTTAATACTTTAAAAATATTAAATATCTTAAAAATGACTTGAGTTTTAAAAAGTAGCTATTTTTGCAATGTGTTTAAGAATAGCATTGTTTTGCAATATTTTTATGTTCCTGAACAAAGATATAAAAGACGTTTTCAAACTGTGACTAACAAACATGTCTCTGCAATAACACTAGCTGGTAGGTTTAAATGCCTGGTCTTCTAAAAGAATGATGAGTACAGTCAACTATAATCATTAATAGACTTTTTCTCCACATTTTGACATTTAAAGAACTCGTTGCTGCATGCTTTTCAGCTGAATGAATACAGTGGCTATAGCAAAGAGGAGTTAGTTACAGGCAGACTTAGCATGTATCCTGGTTGGCCTTAAACACAGATTGCAGACCCTACATCCCATAATACAAATTTGGCCTTTAAAGACTGGTCTTAGATTCTATTTTTGCATTGGTCTGGGCCATTATTGACTGGAAGCAAATAAAGATATGTATGTTCCTAGCAGGAAGGGCATCTCAGTTGTGAATATTGTGACCTTCATAGTCCCATCTCCTCATCCCCTGTCAGCAATCATCTTTGTGATCCTCATCATGTCTTGAAGTTTCCCCAACACACATTATTCAAATGTTTTAAATATTCTTATTTATCAAACCCTCATCAGATTGAATGACTTGAGTATGAGAGTCTCATCTTTTTTCTGACTCAATTCTGCCTCTTTCATAACCCAGAGCTATGAATGAGCTATGAATATAAATCTGTGCATAATGGTTATAAACTTGGTTGGCTGGTCTCAGCTCATGTTAAAGACCTATGCAGTTGCATCAGGGACTCCCTCATGAGACAGTCACTAATATCCATACATACACAGTCAACTGCACATTTCAGGTTCAAGAGAACACTAAAGTCAAATATTTATTTTCTTATTGAATTAAAAAGCAGAAATTGAAACCACTGATAACCCACTAACATGCCTTTAAAATCCTCAAAGTTTAAAAACCACCAGAAAATACATGCAAAATTATACACACATAAAGTTGTCCTAAATGACCTAAGTGTTTATTTTCTAATCCTATCCCAATGAGTAAGTAATAATAATAATAAACATAATAAAAATAAATAAAATAAATAATAAATAAATAAATAAATAAAATAAAAATAATAAACACACCCTCCCTTCTCTGCTCTCTTATGAGAGCTCTCTCTCCCTCCCCTGTGTGTGTGTGTGCACACATACACACATGCACACACATGCACACTCACCTGTGTATAAGAGGGAGAGGATGAGTCAGGTTTAGAACCTAAGAAAGTGTAAGAATTGGCAAGCGTACTAATAGATGTTACATAAAGCACCTGGGCTTAAAGTGGTTTTTCAGTCCTGTTCTCTATAAATGGAAACAGAGTCATTAGCTTGCCTCCAGTCCAGGGTAGAGGCTGGTCTCCGGAGGAGGGCTATTTATTACCCAGCAAGGAGACACATATCTAAAAGCATCCATCTCAAAACTGCTTGAGTCTAAGAATTTATAGGCAACAGGAATATGAACAGAGGAAATGAACACAACAGCACTCTTTTATGGGAACATTGTGTGATGAACCAAGACATGTCTGCTGATACCCATGGTGCTCAGGAAGTTGTGAGCACTTGTGGGTGCTGCCTAATAGCACTGGCCAGGGAAGGAGGCAAGGCCACAGCATCATAGGCACAGAGAGTCCAGTACTTCCCTTCTAGTTGACTAGGCCACCATAAAAGGAGGCTACAAAGAACATGCAATATGACTCCAGGGAATATTCCTCACAAAAGACAGTGTGTTTCTGGGTTCTCGTTTAATGAAATTCCTCCTGCTCTACCATGACCCAAACCAGTGAGTGCTGGGAGGCTCAGAGTTCTACAGCATTGTGTTTTTCCAAAGAAAGAAATTTAATCACACAGAGCATCACCATAGTCACACCCTCAACTCCAAAACTAACTACCCTGTCAGTCTCTCCTTCAACATTCTCTCCCCATCCCTTTTTCTTCCCCATTATAGACAGCCTACAGTCTCTGAAGTAAAACACCATAAGCCCTAAGTCCACACCACAGAAGACAAGGTACAGGGACCCAATGTAGGGCACTCATATGCGATCAGGGGGCTAACCTTCTTCTCCAGGCTAAAGATGCAATTTTCTTCACACTCCCTCCGTTCTCACCCCTTTCTGCTTCCCTCTCCACTTTGAACCTGCTCTGCCCATCCTCTCCCCAGACTGCAGACCTAACTGAAAGCCATAGTGTTGAGCAGAATGAATGACATTAGTTAAAATGGAGGTCATGCTCTACCGCCTTCCAAAAAGGAGCTCTGTAACCAATGGCTACAGCATATTTTCTTCCCAAACAGAAAAATCAATGCAAATTTCCCATGTGTGTCCATACCCTGCCCCAGACTGCCAGTATACCTGTATTATTAACAACAACAACAACAATGCCAATCAACTCAGCCTGATGCTTGACCCAAAGGAGTAATGTGAATAAGAAAAAAAAGGGGTGGGGGAGGGAATCAATTGATGAGGAATATTTTCCCCCAAACTATACCACTCTCTGCAAAAGCATCACTCCCATCGGCTGGTGCTCATCTGCTTCTTATTGATAGTGTTCAGTAGAATCCATGCTATGTGCTATACTTTCATCGTCCCAGAAGACAGTGGCATCTGTAAAGTCAATCTTTGTACACTAGAAAAAGCTGAATCTCAAATAAAGCAACATCAGCACCATGGAGAATATGTGACATTTTATGGCACCTAGTCACACTGCCTGCCACCCTTGACCCACCTCACTCTTGCAAGTGTCACTGAAACCCAGGGGGCATAAAGACCCACCATTGAAGAAAACATCTTTTTATCAGAGACCTGACAGTGTCTTGAGAAAGCACCATGTTTCTAGATTCTGAGCATGTGGTATACTAGATAGTTTTGCACAGTATTATGCATCATGATCTACATGCCCACACTTGTGTATCAACTCAAGCACCCTCTTTTATTTTTTATTTTAATATTGCTGATCACATGAATAGGATGGGCTAGTAACTTTCATGAAGGGCAACTAGCAATGCAGGAAAACTTCTGTTTTTAAAACTCAACCAGACCTTGCACCAATGTAGTCATCTCTCTGGGAAAAAAAAATGTCATTTCCTTTTATTTAGATGGTTACTGTTTGCAGAGACTTCCAGAAGAACCAAAAGGGAGACTTGAAGAAAGAAAGCCTCTCGGGGGAAAAAGGCAAGGGCCATCACATCTCACATTTAGATGAGACAGTACTCATCTACCCTGGTGCTCGCTCGCCAAGGCCCGAGGAGCCCGCTGAAGTGGCCGTGGGTGGCTGGGCCCTTACCTTACCACACTGCTTACATTTTCCCTCTTGCCGCCGCCTGTGAACCCAGTGATGACGCACAAAGTTCTGCGAGAAAACAAAGTGAAATGAGTAAGTTTTAATTTGCAGTCCTTGGTATTCATTGTTTGACGGTTTGTATTGTGGATTTCCATAAGCTATAATCCAAACCCCTGACGCACAAAAGCAAGCATGTGTAGGTGTGACTTGTTCAACAATAAACATGAACACACTCAGAATAAATAGAGTTCATTCTCTACACACAGTGACCCTCTGCACTGTGCCTTCCAGTTACCACCTCCTCCATCCTCATCTTTCTAGTGCCCAGGGCACAGCAGATTGCACTCACTGCACTTTCTTATTTTTAAAACCCATGCAGATTAGTGAATGGGCTAAATGATCTTCAGTTTGGAGGTGACTAAGACTATAAAAGAAAACCCCAAAGAGTGGTGACATTTTAAAAAGCTGATGGAATAATCTTCAGTACAATTGAACAAATGCACATATGTTTCATTTAAAAGATCAAATTCTCAGAAACATCTCCTGATATGGGACATTGAGAATCACTAGATAACATGAAAGAAGAGTAACATCAAAGAAAAGAGATTAAAGACAAGAGGATTGACTTTTGGGTGACAGTTGTTTATACACCATCCTTGGTCACCTTGAACTAGACTAGCTTTCAAGGTTGATTCTTGTCATAAACTGTAGGGAAGTCTTTTCCACCCCAAGCAAATGATAATTACGGGGGTCAAGCAATTCCATCTCTTCTAGCTATCAGAGTACACTACAAGAGGATGTGTGATTGACAGCATTAAAGATGAAGAGAAGTCTTAGGGCACCACATCCTTCTTAAACCAACAACATAAAGTACTTCCTTTTCTTTGACCCCTGCCCTTTCTTGGTAAAATATACTTTGCTTAACACTAGCATGACTCTTATAGAATTTTATTACCCACAAACCATATTCCCCTTTACCAGTACCCTTAATGTATGTTGTCAACAGATTGCCTGTTACATGGTATAGTCACTGTTCTAAGTGGAGACAGACAAAAAAAGCAGACCAGCCTAGAAAGAAGAAGAGGGAGAGAGGGAGGAAGGAAGGGAAGAGAAGTACAAGAAAGGGGAGGGAAAGAGAGAAGAGAAAGTGAGGGAGGATAAAGGGAAGGAGGTTGGTTGGTTGGTTGTGTCAAGGCATAAAATTTCAAGGGACAAGATCTCCAACAAACATTAGCATTTTTAATACTGAAATGCTACTTCCATTTTTCTTAATAATATCAAACCAATTTAAAGTAAAATAAAGCAAGGTCCCTGGAGGGAAAATGACCTTTTGATAATAGTGAGATATAGAAACAGAATGATCTCAGAAACCAATGTCGCTTTTCATCTTTTCCCACTGCTGCCGTTCAGTGAAAGTAAGACGCAATTTTGCATTGTCCTCAGGAAGACACTACTAGGAATAGCTGATCCTTACTAAGTAGTCCTTCATACTTTTAGTAAGTTTTATATGTAGTAATTGTTTTCATCTTCATGATAACGGATAGAGACATTTCTCAGTAGGAGTGTACCAGTAAAGTTCCAGAGCTGTTGAAATACTGAAAGTTTTGGATCAGTGAATTGTAATTTAGTGTGCTCACCTCTTTCAGCCTACTCTCCTGCTACCATGGCGACTGCCACACTTCCTTCAGCCCTGGAAACCATGACAACCTCTTCATTAGTAAGCAATTAGAATGCAACTGTCTGAGTTATCTAGTATAGGGATCCTCTTTCAAAGAGCACCCAGGCTAACTGAGCAATACTGTTTGCTTTCCCTGAAGAACCTCAAAAGACTGGGCTGGGCATAGGTGATGCCAGATGCCTGCATAAGCTTCAGCACCCACATGAACAATGTCTGGCTATAGCTTTCAAGACAGCAACTGCAAGAATGTGTTGAGTTGCTGGTGTTTAATCCCATCAGCTCAGTGCAAAACCTATACCGACTGGGAGTAAAGGTCCTGGACCATCCAGCTGCTCACACGCTAGTTGACACAGATGCTGAACCCTCTGCCTCTTCTAAAGATCAGTACCTGCTTGTGAATAAGTACTGGGGAGCACAGGAGTCTCTACCCACCTCAGTATATCCAAACTCATATTACTATAGGGCACCTCTTCTGAAGAACTGACTTTACTTAAGTATAGAGCAGTCACTTAAAATGTAAGACTAAGAGGAACTTCCCCATTCTCACTGGCTGGGAACAGGCTCCCCTCCCACCCGGCATCTGCCTTTCTTCTCTGAAAGATTAGATTCATTTACTTCCACATGACATTCCAGTAAACAATTGCAATGACAGGAATAGGAATGTTGAATATATCAAAATGTCAAATAATAATTAACAGGCATAGAAATGTTTAATATAATAGCTGTTAGTTTAACAAAAAAAACTGAAAGAAAATGAACACTACCATTGATATGAAGAGAAATTGGTGAGATTACAAATCACTCAGTGCCTATCAATTTAAGAAGAGGAATGTTGGTTAGAGTAGAATGCAATTATCTATGAGAAATCACAACTGACTCATGGGATCATTTAGCTAATGACAGCTCCACTCAAAGATTAAACCAATAATTACCGAAAATCAACAGTGACTTAGAAGTGAGATGGCCAACATGATCATTTGTACTACAACATAGACCATTTGGTAAGCAGGCATCCCGAAGTTCAGTTCATTTATGAAATTTTTAAAAATCCAAAATAAAAGGAAAGACCTAGCTTTATGGGAAATGTTTGTGTGAGTTTACCATTAGATATCATCAAGATTTCCCTTCCTAAGAGGAAATAGGAAACCAGAGACGTGAAGGCACAGATAAACTGATTAGAATCGCACAGATAAACTGATTAGAATCGCTGTTATAGGAGAAGCTTCCTGCAAGCTCTAGCTGTATGATTTGAGATGTGACAAATCTTCCTGCTTATAGTTCTTCTTAGGCCTAACACGAATTTATTCTGAAGCTTAAATATCATTGAAACTAAGTCAATAGTCAATAAATGTTTGCTGAATCAAATAGAACCTTAAACCTTATTTATTTGACAATTAAACCATGCAGTTACCACTTGTGGGAGGAGAAGGACCATCAGCTATCTTCATCAATAAGGAAAAAGGAGCTATTACCATCAAATCAGTATTATTCTCTAACCTCTTGCCCATGGACTTTCAATTTTCACACCATTTCTTCTGACTGTTATCCATTTCTCCTAAATTATTAGACTGAAATCAGATTCTTCACACTTTTTTCTTTAGATGATTATTTAGAGTCTTAGAATTGTTGCACTGAAATTGGATTTTCACGCTCTGTTCTTCTGACCATAATTCATGTATCTTACATTGGTAAACTGATATTAGATTTGAGATCCTTACATTGCATATGGGACTGCTGATATATTATTGTTGAGAAGGCCAACCAACACTTCTAAAACAATATCTTTTTATTGTCTATCATAGTTTCTGAGTTATTTATATACCACTTCAAGTAGCAGGTAAGGAAAAGGCTATTACTTATGGGTGTTAAAATATCAGTGATACATTATTTCAAGGTTCATGTTCAGTATTAGAAGAAATATATGTAACTGTTCAGTTACTTTCAAACAGCCAATTCAATCAAAAATACTATTCGCTGAATGCTTCAAAAAAATCTTAGCAGTCATAATCCAATCCACAGAGACTATGAGTAAGAAAATCCGATTTACAAATGCAGAACACATAAGGAGTCCAACAAATAGTAATTAAGAAACTGCCTGTCAAAAGTAGGACTCAGTCACCAGCAAGCAGTCATGAGTCTCCAGACTCTGCTCAGTTAGTAGGAAAAAAGTAGAGGTGGATTTGAGCCCAGGTCAGACTAAGCCTAACAAAAAATCTTTCACTTATATTGAGTGATGGACTTAAAGTCCCTTAATTAAGTGAGTCATGGTCGCAAGCTTCACCTTCAGAAGCCCTTCATAAAACAAGAGTTCTGATTAAATTTGCAAGAAATAGACCTTTTTATAAATATATCCAGGCAGCACATACTTATTGATCATTTGGTCCATCTATACCCTGGCACAATTGTTTTGGGATAAATTCCATGGGAAATCCCTAAGGTTTACACTAATGGAGAGAAACACTGTCAGATAACACGTGAATTAATTATGATACACAGCATGACCTGAATGAACAGGACAAGGTAGTTAGCAAAAATGGATAAGCTTCCTCTTCATAAGGTTCAATAATGAAGAGCTTTAAAATGGGCTGATGGGTTACCCCAAAATATTCATATGTTGACATTCTAAATCCAGAAATCATGACCAGGATGGAAGGCCTTTGCAATACACTTGGGTCAGGAGGTTGGAGCACTCATCAATAGGATTAGTGGTTATAAAAGGCACCCTAGGGACCCTTTGCCTCCTTCCTCTATGTAAGGATACAGAATGGCAGCAATCTGAAACCTGCAAGAGTGCTCTTAGCAGCACCACACCATGCTGATGCTCTGATCTTAGACTTCCCGGCCACTCTGACTGTTTGGTTTTGTTTGTTTGTTTTTTAAGTCTCTTTATTGATAATGAAATAGTCCACGGCATTTGGTTACAACAGCCAGGCCTGACTAGGACAACTTCTGAGGACAGGATGTTTGAGCTGGAAATTTAAGAAGCTAAGAAATCTTAATATTGCCATGGAGTACATAAGTATCCAAGAGTAGGGAATACCTATTACATGTCTCCGGAACTGAATGTCCCTTTGGCAGCTGGAAAGGGCTGAGACATATGCACCGTCAGACTACAGAGGTCTTTCATGCTCTGGATGCTATAGAAACCAGTAGAAAAGATCCTGGTCTGATTTTTAGTCAAACAAACAAAGAAACAAACCACATCCCTCAAATCATGAGTAAGTCGGAAGAAGCAGCTGGAAAATCATGGAAAAGCTACTGGTGGTCATGGTGGGAAATATCCATATCTTAGCCAAAGTTGCTAACAGCAGATATGGAGGTAAATGAATAAATTTGAAATACATTTATAAATAAAACTGGCTGAACTGGCAAAACAAATTTGAGGTTGAAAGTAGTAGAGAGGGCTGGAGAGGTGGCTCAGAGGTTAAGAGTGCTGGCTACTCTTCCAAAGGTCCTGAGTTCAATTCCCAGCAACCACATGGTGGCTCACAACCATCTAAAATGAGATCTGGTGCCCTCTTCTGGCCTGCAGGTGTACATGCAAACACATACTGTATACATAATAAATAAATAAACAAACAAACAAACAAACAAATAAATAAATAAATCTTAAAAAAAAGAAAGTAGTAGAGAGCAAGAATCAATATTACCTTCCCCCAGTGTTCACAATTGGACAGATTATTTTATAAGGTAAAAATAGATCTGGACAAAAAAGAGTTTGGCAGTCATAATAATTTGGGGTTTTGATCTACTATACTTCAGATGACCATGATATGTTAAATGGACTTGTCAAACAGAATATCAAAAAATATAAACTGGAAATAAATATAAAGGCAGGAGTTGTCAACTCCTTTTTTGGTACAATTTTATTGATTAATAAATCAATAAAATCACAAGTTATTCACTTTATGTCCCAGCTGTAGCCCCCTTTCTCATATCCTCCCAGTCCCAGCCTTCCTCCCTCTTCTCCCACTATGACCCTCCTCTAGTCCACTGATAGGGAGGATCTCCTCCCCTTCTATCTGATCCTAGCCTATCAGGTCTCCTCAGGACTGGCTGCATCATCTTTCTCTGTGGCCTGGCAAAGCTGCACCCACCCCCCACCCCAGAAATAGGTGATCAAAGAGCTAGCCACTGAGTTCATGTCAGAGACAGCCCCTGATCCCCTTACTGTAACCACTTTGAAACTGAGCAGCCTATGGACTTCCTCTGAGCAGGGGGTTTAGGCACTCTCCACACAGGGTCCTTGGTTGGAGTATCAGTTTCTGGAGGGCCTCGTAGGCTCAGGGTTTTGTTTTGTTTCTTTTTTCTCTGTTGGTCTCCTTGTGGAGATCCTGTCCCCTCCAGGTCTTTCTATCTCCCCCTTCTTCTGGAAGATTGCCTGCACTGTGCCCAAAGTTTGGCTATGAGTCTTTGCATCTGCTTCAATACCCTGGTGGGTAAAGTCTTTCAGAGCCCCCTGTGGAAGACTCCTGTCCTGTTAACTGTCTTCTCCTGCTTCTAATGTCTATCTTGTTTGCCCTTCTGAATGAGAAGTGAACATCTTCCCTAGGGTCCTCTTGCTGTTTAGCTTATTTAGGTCTGTAGCTTTTAGTATGGCTATCCTGTATAATATGTTTAATAGCCACTTATAAGTGAGTATATACCATGTGTCTTTCTGCTTCTGGGTTACCCCACTCAGGATGATCTTTTCTAGTTCCACCTATTTGCCTGCAAATGTCATGATTTTCTTGTTTTTAATTGCTGAGTAATATTCCATTGTACAAATGTACCACAATTTCTGTATCCATTCCTCCGTTAAGGGACATCTAGGTTGTTTCTAGATTCTGGCTATTACAAACAAGCTGCTATGAAGAGTGTCAGCTCCTTTAATGACAGTGGGCAGAGGCAAGAGGATACAGACAAGGCCTAAGCCCACAGGGCTCTGCAGAGATGCAGAGGGTGGGGGAGGGGCATGAAAGCAGGCAGGGATGGCCAAGGAAAGGAAAAGTCCAAAAGAGATGAAAGAGTACTGCTGATGTCTAGAGAGGAGGTCCTCAAGAATGGATTATGTAAATGTTTGGGGTATTTATGTGAGATTGGATAAAAATAGAAAAATACCTATTGGAGTTTATATGGTCATTAGCAATACTGACAGACACAGTTTCAGAAAGCAGACTGAATAGAGACTAAACAATAGCAGGTAAATGTGCTAGAAGATGACATGCTAATAATAATCCACATGGATAACAGTTTCTGGAAGCTTGGCCAAGGGCATCGAACTGAATATCTCAGGGGCAGCTAGCATACTAGCTACTCCTAGCTAGCTAACGAATGCTAGTGTTTTTCTTTTCTTTCAATTGGAAATGATAACAAATGCTTTTGCTGATGGAAATACTCTAGACAGGGCAGGTAGAGGATGAGAGGCAGAAAAGGACTAGAGACCACGTCTTTGACCAGACTTTCATTGAAGGACCAGTTTTAAAGAAAAGTAGCACAAGCAATGAACACCTTTTTGTGAGACTTGCAATAGAGACATGTTACATATAGTTAGTTATAACTGAGAAAGAGGCAGAGAGAAAGTCACAGAGAGACAGAGCAAAGGGCAGGAAACCAATGAGAGTTCATCCCTTGGTCAGAACTTTAGTACCTCCAACTCATGAACACAAAATGTCCCTTTGATTTTCCTAAGGAAATCATCTCCATTTGAACTGCCACTGAGGGACCTTCCAGTCAGCATGGCAGCTCGTCAGGGAAGCGCCAAAGGCAGGACAACACCACCATTTTTCTACACTTCCCTCACCCACTGTTGGACAAACAGTGGGAGAAAACAATTGATGACAGGGTTAAACTCCCCGCTCCCCACCACTACCTTTCCCAGCTCCCCAGCACCCCTCTCATCCTGCTGTTTCTCAATCCCTCTTATTTTCATCATAACGAAACACTACTATTTTCCCCTTTTAGTTTTTGAGACATCTTCTCACATATTGTCCAGACTAGCCTCAAAGTCCTAGCGTGAAGGAATCCTCCAACCTCAGCCCTCTGACACCATGAGCAGTCACCACTTTGTCTGGCCTCTACGGTCCCGAGTCTTTGTCTTTCTTTCCTCACTATGCTTCAAACTGTTGTGATCTTCTCTGCATTCACGCATTTTCTACCCTTCCCCTGTGCATTTTTCTAGTCTTGTAGAACTAATTTGTCTCTACATGTGATGTCCATTCACAAATACCTTAGCATTGTTCCTTGCAAGGTCCAAACTCATATTGCCACTCAGATATCTACCAGGAAAATTCATCTGAGGGCAAAGGGGAGCCCTCAAACTCATCACTTCTCAAATGCATCCTCAGATCAGGCACACCTCCAAATCATCTTCTTTGAAAATGTAATAGTATTGCTCAACTGAAGTTTGATTTATTGCAAGGATAACCTCCCAAATCCACTCTTTATTCATTTCTGCCAATTTGCCACCTCCAAGCTCATCCCATCTGGCCATGTTTCTCTTAGCTCAGGTGAAATTATTTCCTAGCCAGTCTACAGCAAGAGCTGCTCAAATTCTCTAGGACCCCAATAGTATTAACCAGGAAATAAATGATGCTCCCCACACATTGCAGTCAGCATAATATATTCTACTTAAATAGAGTGATGCCCACTTCCAAATCCATGATGACTTCTAGCCTGGCTTCCAAGGACTGTCACTGTCTAGCTCTTACTCATCTCCCAAGTCACGCATCTTCCCGTGCTTGTGTGCTGCTGTCATTTCTGTCTAGAAAGCTGTCACCTTGTATCTATCACATCTCACCCCTTGCCCTAGATAGGTCCTGAAAGATTCATTTAGTGCCCACATCTTTCAGGAAGATCTTCATCTGGACAAACTGTTCTCTTTTTCTCTCTCAGGGGTGATTTGAAGAGTATGCTAGCTAGGTTCCAAGGGGTAAATCTTTAAGTGGAACTGAAACTTGTCTCACTAGGAATGTAATCAAAGTGGAGGAAGCATGCTAACTGAGAACTCTTATTCATAAAGAGAAAATATAAGCTGACAGTGCATGGGAGGCAGTACCGGGCACACTATGCTGTCTTCTAAGGGGGGTGGATTCTGCAAGTTGGAAGCCTTTGCTTTGTGGACTAGAGAGTTCCATTGGGGCCTGGTTCTAGACCATCTAGAACAACACAGGTTATCCCTCCTACTTTCTCTGAACTGTGGTAGCTGTCTTGTCCACATAAAAGCACAAGTGCTGGCTCCTCCCCTCACACTCCCATTGCCAAAAAAACTATTCCGCATTCCAGTCTCTCTTCACAACCCAATTATCAGGTGATGTTCTAAGTCCTGAACCTAACTTACTCCTACGATGGATGTGTGCATTGCTTCACAGATGAAAACAGTAGTAGAGGCAGAATAGATAACCCCCCTGGGTCCCACATCTCTGAAGCTGGCTCTGTAATCAGCAACCCAACTCCAGCACAGACATGGATAACTGCTAACTGTGGTGCCCCTCACCCCCACAATAGCTTAGACCCACTCCAGAAGAGAAGTTGGCCAAAAGACAAAGATTCTGTTTTCTTACCTCTTGAGTTCCACCATTCCCCCATCCCCACTTTTCTGTTTCGTTCATTGAGCCTTTGGCTCCCAAACACACTCTTGGCAGGATAAAGTGCAGTGTGCTGAAGGGACTTGGACATTCTTTGTATTTATTGTATAGAAAGAAGAAACTGCTGTATAACGAAGGGAGACAGAACCCATTTGTCAATCCTTCGTAAATCCCTGGAGGTTTAATTGCACCTATGAGAGTTCAAGGTAATCTCTGAAACAGCTCACAAAACTCACTTCTCTTGGTGATCTGGAGCCTCCTTCCCGGAATGTTGGTTTACATCTGAAATTAATCTGCCATTTGAAAAAAAAAAGGATGTTATATTAGTGATGAGCATCAAGTTGAATAGAATTACCTGAAACAAACAAACAAACAAACAAACCCAATAGTGGTAAACATTAACACTGTAAAACAAAACTCACAAGGAATAAGGAATCTATTTTCCTCTATTCCTAGTCTCCTTAAAGCATCTCACTAGATAATCCACAGTGGTGCTGAGGGATTTCACACCTCCGGCCTGCATTCTCATTGACGGAATCTAACTTCAAACAAAAATGCTGCTAGCCTGTGAGCCTGAGAAATGACGATCTGAGTCAGGCAGAACATGCAGCAGCTGAACCTGTCCAGTTGACTTAGATTTTAAGAAGTAGAAAATATAAACCTGACAAGTTCTAACTGCTTCGATAACCATTCAAACACACTTGCACAGATATCCACTGTAAAAGGATTCGGCACTGCCTTCCATAGTGGATGGGACGTGTCCTTGTGGCCACTTGGGCTCCTGTATGTACTGAAGTAGAGTGGGGACGAGAAAGAATATATTCAAAGTGTTAGGCATGGCAGTAAGATATAATATACGTTGGCAGCAGCTGGTGGTGCTGGTGGTGCTGGTGACACTAAGCAAACATTGTGTAGAGCGAAAATAGTCCCATGGCAGCATGGGAATATGGATAACATGCACAGGCCTCGCCTGGACATAGAGTAAGCTTTAAAAATTAGCGCGGCAAGCCACTCTCTATTACAAACCTTCCATTCCTCTGATGATAAACGAATAGACTATACAGAGCCCACTTCTGGAGACAAGACCCCACCCCAGCTCACTAGCGCCTGCTGCACCAGCAAAAACGCAGCTGGTGAGGTCTGTGGCAGAGTCTTGGAGAGGCTTCTAGCTGCCTTGGCTCTCTCCCTTAGAGCTACTTTAGGAAGATGTGAACTCACAAAGAGAAACATATGGAAGCTACGATCTTAAAAAGTGTATTGCATTTTTTTTCCTTTAAAGGAAACATCTTGTGGAAGAGAAAACTCATGCATGCCAAGCTTCCCCAGCATTCAGCAAGACATAATATCAAATTAAACTGAGCGACACAATAGGAGGAGTGGCCTTTATGTATTTTCTTCTCATTTTTACTCTGGTAATCATATTGAACTAACAATTTTTGGTTTTGCCTTTTTTTTAGGGGCATTGTTTTTGAAAAGTTAGAAATTGACACCAGATTTTGGCAAGTAGCTGCAGTGAATATACTTCTCAGCAGGTGGCACTCTTACCTTCTCTAGTTGCTCAATGCACGCTGTGTGCACCACGATTTTGCAGACTGCACACTTCCTCCTGAGAGCAGATTTCTACAACATTGAAGTCAAAATACAGGAAGAAAATGTTAGCAAGCTGTTCTGGAGACTTCTCTGATATAAAGCAGAGACTCCATAAATCATGCAAAATTGTAATTACTTTTGTTACTGCGGAATTTGAAAACCCCTACACATGTCAGGTTAACTACCCATCTGCCTACCAGCAGTGACCTAGATGGCTTCTTCCAAATACGAAAACAATAATACCTGTTACAACCAGGGCTTATAGCACAAATCAAGCTCTTTATTCTGTTACACCAATTTTAAGTGTTACTTGAACAATGAAGTTTTCAAACTTTTTCACACTTCCATTTACATTTCATTTTCACTCAAGAGACAAAGTCAAGCATTCCGTCCTTACTATCAGAGGCTGCGTCTCAACGGCTGGTTGCTTTAAGCTTTCTTTTCTAGGCACAAATCTATTCTGTGCTATTTGGGTTGCTACCTAATATTCAAGAGATTACACCCAGGAAGCAACGATATATATCAACAAGGATGGTAGGGGCTACTAGTAAGAATACAGGTCTGCCCTGTGCCCTCATGGACATATCACAGGTGGTAATTCACTTAAACTTTACACCCATATGAGGTAGGGACAGCCCTTATCTATCCCTGTTTCACAGATGAGAAAACCCTGTCCGAGGTCTGCCAATTAGGGCACAGCACACCCAATTTGTCTGGCTCCTAAGCACCATACAATTTGGCCTTGATGGTCTTGGGCATGTGTTTAAATTCACAGCAAATTTAACCACTTTTCTGTGATCTACTCGTCTCCAACAAGTAAACTCCCAAAGGTGAAAGTACAGAGATGACTGTGTGGGTTCCAGATGTCATTCCTCCCAGCATCATCTAGAGGCCCCACTAGGGATGTGCAGAGGCTTCTGTGAGGACAGGCCTGAAGGAAGAGCTGCCTGGTAGTAACCAACTCCACAGGAAATCCAGTATGCTCTGTGCAAGGATCTTAAACAGTCTAAATGCTGGGAGTATTTATTTTCCCCCAACAAATTCTTCTTCAAACCAGTGTTTCCTTCCCTCAGGTGATAAACTGGAATTATGTAACTAATGAGTCATTTAATGGGTTAGTTGTTATCCTTCATGCTAAGACACAGTTGTTTTGAACCTAACACAATATATACAATATATACAGTGTGTATATTGTATGTGTGTGGATGTGTGTGTGTGTGTGTGTGTATGTATATGTCACAGAAACTTGCAATAACAAGAGATTGCCAGAGAACACAGATGAGAAAGGCTGGGAATCCCTGTGCATTTGAAGGTGTCGGTGTAGGCTGTTGGCAACTTGTGTCAGATAAGTGGCTTGCCTACCAAGGAAGAACAGTAGAGCCCAGAGGAACAGGCAGGTGAGGAGCACACATGACACTGCTGTGAAGAAAGAGCCCTGGATGCATGGATGGCTGCATGGATAGATGCCAGCCCTGGGGATGCTGGGGGAGGCAGAAGGAAAGAGATTGACACCTTCTAGCTCCTCTGTAGCCCATCATTCAACCCTGAACATCAGCCTCTGCGGACACCATTGATACCTTAGTCAACAGCTAACACTGAGGTGTACAAAACACTGCAGCAATTATACTTGGAGCGGTGTTTACGGTCTCTTAATGTGTGTTAATGTGTGACACCCCCCCCCGTTGGCTTTGGTCTTCCTAATATGATGTAGAATAATACTTATGTTTGGCAATCAGATAATTTTTCAAAAAAAAAAAAGGGTAAGGAAAACTAAGACACCTAAGGATATTCAAAATATCTTGCATTACAACCAAAAACAGAAGAGCTAGGGAAGAAGAATGTGAAACTGAAGAATAGTAGTAGTCACAGAACAGCAGCAGCAATAGTAAAATTTGACTGCAAATTTTCATAACTAGAATGCTCATAAACAAATAGCCATTGCTCTTTTTCCTATTGATATTCTGGCCAGATCTCTGCATGAGCACCACCTAAAGAAAGTGCTTGGGATATCTGAGTCATATTGCTAATGAGAGTTACTGTGACCCTAGGGGAACTGAAGCTGATAACCATTCATGTCCCACAACCCACCCCATCCCTAAGAGACTACACCACACACGTGCCAGGCAATGCTACTCAAAATGTGCAAACATTTAGGATGGATTTCCAGCACCATGATGCTTGGAAAGCATCCTCCTTATCAATGAGACCTACCTCCTTCTGCCGTTGGGTCTTATTGTCCCTCTGTTTAGTCTATGGGGCACCAAGAATTCTAAGAAGGCACTGTGTGTTACAGGAATTATCAGGCTCCTCATTATCTGCTCTGAACCCAAAAGACATTACAACAGTGCTCCTAAGCTTTTAACATACCACATGAAAAAAAAAAAGTAGAGAAACTAGGTTGGTTGAGGCTTCTTAAAAAGAATGAAATCTGAGTTCTATCTCTGGTTCTTGGCAGTGACATGACTTTCTGATCTGTTTGCAAGGTAGAATACTACAAAATCTTGTCTCCTTTCTTGAGAGTAATTCCAACTGGGCCTTTCAATCACCTAGCCTGAGTCCACCACTCCGGTATACAGAGTCATGTGAACACATGTTAAGAACATGGGAGGAATAATTATCCCTTTAATGAAATGCTATACTTCTTTTTTTAAAGTTTTTTTATTAATTATACTTTATTCACATTGTATCCACCCTGTAGCCTCCTCCCTCCTCCCCCCCAAACCCTCCCTATCTCCCCCTTTCTCCACACATGCCCCTCCCAAAGTCCACTGATAGGGATGGTCTTCTTTTCCTTCCTTCTGAAACTAGTCTATTAGGTCTCATCAGGAGTGGTTGCATTGTCTTCCTCTGTGGCCTGGTAAGGCTACCTCCCTCTCAGGGATTTGTGATCAAAGAGCAAGCCAATCAGTTCATGTCACAGACAGTCCCTCTTCCCATTACTATGGAACCCACTTGGACACTAAACTGCCATGGGCTACCTATGTGCAGGGGTTCTAGGTTTTCTC
>CM053763.1:9692790-9780934 GCA_028658305.1 Pachyuromys duprasi
TTGTTCCCTGTTTTCTCCTTTTTCTGATGTCCATCCTCTTTGCCTTTCTGGATAGGGATTGAGCATTTTAGCAATAGTCCTCCCTCTTGATTAGTTTCTTTAGGTGTACAGATTTTAGTAGGTTTATCCTATATTATATGTCTATATAAGTGAGTATATACCCTGTGTGTCTTTCTGCTTTTGGGATAGCCCACTCAGGATGATCTTTTCCAGTTCCCACCATTTACCTGCAAATTTCATAATTTCCTTGTTTTTTTATTGCTGAGTAATATTCCATTGTGTAGATGTACTACAATTTCTGTATCCATTCCTCAGTTGAGGGGCATCTGGGTTGTTTCCAGCTTCTGGCTATTACAAATAAAGCTGCTACAAACATGGTTGAGCTAGTGTCCTTATTGTGTACTTGAGCATCTTTTGGATATATACCCAGGAGTGGTATAGCTAGATCTTGAGGAGTGCTATTCCTAATTGTCTGGGAAAGCACCAGATTGATTTCCAGAGTGGTTGTACAGGTTTACATCCCGCCAGTAGTGGAGGAGACTTCCCCTTTCTCCACAACCTCTCCAGCATGTGTTGTCCCTTGAGTTTTTGATCTTGGCCATTCTGATGGGTGTAAGGTGAAATCTCAGGGTCGTTTTGATTTGCATTTCCCTGATAGCTAATGACGTTGAACATTTCTTTAAGTGGTCTTCTGCCATTTGGTATTCCTCCATTGAGAATTCTCTGTTTAGCTCTGTTCCCCATTTTTTAATTGGATTACTTGATTTGTTGCTTTTCAACTTCTTTAGTTCTTTATATATACTGGATATAGCCCTCTGTCAGATATGGGGTTAGTGAAGATCCTTTCCCAGTCTGCAGACTGTCGTTTTGTTCTGACAACAGTGCCCTTTGCTTTACAGAAGCTTTTCAGTTTCATAAGGTCCCATTTGTTGATTGTTGCTCTTAGAGCCTGTGCTGTTGGTGTTCTGTTCAGGACGTTGTCTCCTATGGCAATGAGTTCAAGGCTCTTCCCCACTTTTTCTTCTAACCGATTTAATGTGTCTGGTTTTATGTTGAGGTCTTTGATCCATTTGGACTTTAGTTTTGTGCAGGGTGATAAGTATGGATCTATTTGCACTTTTCTACATGTAGACATCCAGTTGGACCAGAACCACTTTTGAAGGTGCTATCTTTTTTCCATTGTATGGTTTTGGCATCTTTGTCAAATTCAGGTGTCCATAAGTGTGTGGGGTCTTCTTGGTCTTCTATTCGGTTCCATTGATCCACCATTCTGTTTCTAGGCCAGTACCATGCAGTTTTTATTACTGCTGCGATGATATACTTCTTAGAAGCCCCTTCTCCAATGCAGTTGCATACCACTTAACCCATGCACATTCCTGAGTTCTAAAGCTGTAGCTTTTTCTTTACTTTATCTTTTTCAGATCCTGTCCAGAAGCTTTTCCCAATGCTCTAGGTTTTCTTTCTCTAAAGTCTCACATTCCTTCCACCATGCAACTTCTTGTTTACCTCCACTGCAAAACAGGCTGGCTTTCTTGAACCTAAAAGGCATGATTTTCTCTTTTCTTCATCATCTTTCTCCTCCAGGCAGCTGCCAAGGTTTACAGTTTGCTTGTCCTGTTGCTTTTCTCACAAATTCCAATAAAATTTTCCTCCAGCTTTCTTCCAGTTCCAATTCTAAATTATTTTATTAATGAGACTAAGAATGCACACAAAGAAACCCCAATTCCTCCAGCAATATGTGGAAGATAGGAAGAGCAGCAGTAACTAGGCTCAGGAGGTCCTGTGTACTCACTGAAACCGGAATACACACCTCCTCCTTTCATTGGCTTCCATGTCAGAATGCTGAGTAAAAATCACTTCCTGGATTACAGGAGTGTAAGAAACACACACACACACACCGTCTCAACTTTCTGGGTTACGTAAATACATTAATATCATTCATCTCAATTAATTCAAGCATGAAATCTATGGATGACAACATATGAAATACAGTGTTAAAGTCCTAAAGCTAATTTTATGTAAATAATACTGAATTTTTAAAGACCTTCTTAAAATATGCTACATGCTTCCAGATCTTCTGATGTAGAATACCCACACCATAATCTGGGCTCTTGTTCATGTAATTTATTGTCCTACAAAGATCAGTCAGGTTGCCTTCCCTGCTCACCCCCCTGGCCAGACCTCCCATCAGTCATTGCTCCCATCAGCTTCCTAAGTGACAGCTTCTAAACTGCTCTCAATCTGGAAAAGTAATTAATGTTTATAGCCTCGGTAGCTCTTCATTATCATCCTCATGGGATTTAGAATAAGCCTGGGAGAGGTACCTTTGGGTGCATGTGTGAGGATGTTTACAGACAAGATTAGCTGATACAGGATCAACAACAGGCATCACCTTGCTTGGGCAATATGAGGCAAAAGTAGGGTTGCCTGCCCACCCACAGGGCTGCACCTTTTCTTCTGGAATGCATGTGCCCTGAGCTGCTGCCGCTGTCCTCATTTGTCTTCAGATTCCAGCTTTTTTGACCTTCTTTTGTAGTCAACATTAATGACTCTCCAGGAAGTTCTAGGTCTCTGTGGATTGTAAGCTACTGGGTACAACATCCAGGCAACCAATGTCAGACTGCCTAGCCCTATCACATAAGCCAATCCAATAATAAGTCCCTTTCCATAATACATATATGAGAGAAGAAAAGAATATGTAGTATTCACACACACACACACACACACACACACACACACACATTCTATTGGTTCTGTTTCTCTAGAGAACCTTGCCTGATACAATAATCATATGCAAAGCTAAGTGAGTAAGTTCTCAATGACAGCCCAAGGTCTTTTCCCAGGATGGTAAACATAAAGAAGATGGTTTTCTCTCCTCCATTAGAAGAAGCTGTTTCAGTGAACCCAACGTGTTAACTGGTGACTTCTTGGCTTATTTATTAGACTTTTCCAGACAAATACCAGAGAGAAACAGTTTAAAGAAGGAAAATTTCATTTTTGGTTCATGGCTTCAGAGCTTCATTCCATTGCCTCATTCCAGTGAGCGTTTGTTGAGGCAGTAAATCATGGCAAAGAGGCTTGGCAGGGCACAGATGCCTGTTTAACAGAAGCCGGAAGCAGAGAGGAGGAACAGGATATACCCTTCAAAAGCACCGCCCCTAATATCCGTTTTCTCCAGTTGAACCCTGACCACTAGCAGCCCATTCAGCTAACACTTTCATACATAGTCCAACTATTTCTCAAAAAGGGCCTCTACCTGAGAGGTGAGCTCTTGACACGAGCCTTCGGCAGAATACCTCACATTCAGCCACAGCAGTTTACGTGTCTGGGTATCAGCCCTTGGATTGTTGAAACTCATTTGACACAGCCAAATAGCAACTTTCTGGGCAGATGTTCCTCAAAACACAGAATTTTTGCTTAGTCATGTTGAACTTCTTTGTTTTGAAGATTTAAACTGAATACAGGAACAAGTTTGAATCTAGACTGTGCTCTGTGGCTCCAGTGTGTGGTACTATTCCTAAGGCTGTGGAGCATCTACAAGATGAGACCTGGCTAGTAGAACTGAATCACAAGGGTCAGGCCTTTGAGCCCACCTCTGGCTCACATCTGTTTTTTCAGCTTCCTGGTCTACCGCTGTGTAAACAGCCACCAACAAAGACTCCTGTCACTTGACTGATGGACTGAATATTTCTTTCCTCCATTATTTCTGTCACACACATTCATCACAGCAACGCACAATTACCAATACAACAGGGAATACAGTATGAGTTCATATAGCACATAGGAATCTAGACACATTCCAAACACATTCACGTTCCCCCAGCAAATCTTATTGAAGACAATATTTCTTTCACGCTGAGAAATGATGATAATTAACAAAGCACACAAAAGTTTTTTTAAATATTGGAATTCATTTGTTACAGAACATAGCACAAAAAAACATGATTTAAAAAGCAAGTATGAGAACAGGTGTATGGTTTATATCGCACTGTATCTCACCTTGGTCATTTGAAGATGTGATCAGTACTTACCAAAACAGCAATACCACAGCGTGCTGTGCTTTAGGGTGGGGGTCATGACCAGCTGACCAGAGGAGGAGACTTGTGCCAAGTGCTGACCTGACACTCTACCCGCTCCCATGAAGCAAGTTCTGCTGCCACGCAGTGTCGAAACAACTGCTCACCAAACTTCAACTCTCGTCAAGCCAGGAAGAAGCCTGCCTGTACCCCTGTAGCTGGAGCTTCCAGGGACAGAAGGATCAGAACTAGACCCTGGTGCATGTACGCAGTGGTCTCATGACCAGACACTAGTGCATGTATACAGTTGTCTCATGACCAAACTCTGGTGCATATGTACAATTATCTCACAGAGGCTTCAATTACAGCCCTATCTCACCTAACCATGTCTCTTGGCTATAACTCCCTGGTTTATATTTAGCACCAAAAGACAAACAAACAAACAAAACAAACAAAACAAAACCCCATTTTCCTTCCTTTGAGTAAGAGATAGGATTTCTAGCAAGTCATAATGAATATCTGCTGGTAGTTCACACAGTTTTGTAGAAAGAGGAAGAAAGGAAGGGAGGGAAGAAGAGAAGGGAAGAAAATGAAGAGAGGAAAGGAAGAATGGAGAAAGAAAGGGAAGAAAGGGGAAAGGGAAGGTATATAAAACAAAAAGGAAAAGAAGGGAGAATGGAAATGGAATGGACAGTGAAGGACCAAGGACAGTGATTCAGTGACTCTGTTTGATAGGTCTAGGATTTAAGAATGGATTGGCACCATCTTCCAGCCTAAGGTACTGAAATAAAAGGCTTACAACCCTCAACAATCTAAGTTTGAACTCAGGAAGCAAGTATCACAAGACTAGTTGCCCTCTTCCCGGCAAGGCAGACACCCAAGCTTGATCTCTCCTTAATGGCAGAACATGTTGTGCTGCACACTGACTACAGACCTGCTGAAGCCTTAAGACCTAACTCCACCTGCCCTTGCCCATGTCCGTCACGAGTGGAGAGGGCAGTTGAGAGGCCTGCATGACAGCTCTTTCCCTGCATCAGCAGGAATTGGGGCCCATGGTCCAGCTTCCCAGGACACCTGGAGAGATATACAAAGAGGGGAATAGCTACTTCTGTTGATCTTTGCTTGGGAGCTGTGAGGAGGCTTTGGTGAGAAAGAGGTGATGGGCCAGGGAAAGAGCTCTAGACAGGAACCCACAGTGCTAGGAGCTTGGTGAAGTATTTAGGACACTATCAAGATCTACTGGGCCTGGCCCAAGGAAGAGAGCGAGAAGGAGGCTGCTGGTGGAGGTAGGTGTGGGAGTAGGGGTGGGGATGTGTCAGTGATGATTTACCTCCAAGATACCGAGGCCCCATAAATCAGTTCCTCGCCCCTTGGCCTTCCTGGATCAGAAATTGAGGAGAGCAGGGAACCAAACAAAGGAAACAGCAATCCAGCCAAATGGCGAAAGCGGTTCCCACACACCAAGACTCAGACATGAAGCCAAGCAGTGGCAGCACTGGTGGCGGAGTGGAGAAAGGAACTCACACTCCCATGAGGCTGGAGTAATCCTCTTTTTGTCTCTGGGCCAGAGGCTAAAGGAGGCTTAATATCTTTCTGGCCAGCCAGAATGCCAGAAAGATATTATCCTTTAAGAGAAAACTACATCTCTGTGCAACATAAACAAAATTTTGTTGCTGTATAATTCAAGGTAAAAGAAAACAAGAGTTCTTTAATTTATTTTAATGTCTAATTAGAAAAAAATGGCAAGCATACTTGGCAAGTCCTGCTTCTTCTTGGGAACCTGGGATGCAATCTGTAAATTGGCATTGAAAAAAATTATCTGAAAGCCCCATTTTTGTGGCTTCAGAGCCCAAGCTAAATCTCCAGCATCATTCTCGGTGTCTCTTCTTTTCTATTCACACAATACAGAACTTTTTAGAAAAGCCAGGAGGGTGGGCAGCTAGAATTCCAGCACACTTCCATGACAGGAGCTCATGCCATCACCAAGTCTTGTATGACTCATGACCTCAGACAAAGGGGCACATGTCCTCAGGAGTCTGTGACTCATATAGCAACTCAGAGGTTCCCCTAGAAGTTTTGCTGCAGGATATTGGCTCTAAGTTAGAAGTTGCTGGCACTCATCCTGAGTCATGCTGGCCATGCTAAAGAGGATGCCTTCATCCATTACTACTGTGGGTAGCAACCAACTGGGAAGTGTCCTCTGGTAAGAGCCCACAAGGGTAATGTCTCTCAGACAGAGCTCTAGCAAATACCACAGTCGTTAAAAGATACCCAAAACTCCTCAGAATATCTGAGAGAAAGGACAGCAGGAACAACTGGATAGTGGGTGGAGAATTAGAGGGGTGCACCAAATCCCTCAGACCATGTTCATTAAATAACAATGCACCTGAGTCCCCCTGTGCCAGTTATTGGTGGCCATGGTGCTCTGATGTGTCCCTACAGAAGTAAATTCCCCACAGAAGTAAATGTGGCTGTAACAACATGTTGAGTACTGGCTTTTGCAAACAAATCATCAAAACCATCATCACATATGCACCACAGGGAAAGGGTCATGCAAACCATAAAGAGAAAGAAACCTCCATCCTCTGGAAAAAAAACTGGTAATACACTGGACAAGGCAAGATGAACTTGAGAAATAATGTTATCCAACAGGGTGGAGCCGTGCTATGTCTGTATTAAAGGAACGGTTCAGATAAGAAAAGATGTTAAGCAGAAGAGGGTGGGAGCTCAGAGGCTGATATAAAGGATGCAGTGGAGACTTGATTTCAGCCTTAAAAGATAGACATTTGGAAACTCCAATACATTCCAGTAGGGGAAGACCTCAAATCGCGTTTAGGAGCCACTACTGGCTCCTAACAGGAGGAGAGGCCAATTCTGGTATATCTGCTGGGCACAGAATTGCCAGGCTCACAGAGGCCCATTTCCATGTGTTACCAGACATGATGTTTGGAGGCTGGGTGTGAACTCAGAGGAAAGCAGCCCAGGTGTGCGGCGAGCCTGAGGGAAGAAAAGCTCAGAGGCATGAGGACAGAGGAGCGTTTGAAGAGTAGCCAGCGTGCCAGACAAGGTTTCTTTTGAATCATGATTTCAGACTTCTCAGTCCTCAGGCCTTTGGCCCTGCTGCTTTGGGCCATGGTGTATCATAACAGGTGTGGCGATGGTGGCTTCTGGGAAACAGAAGGAGACTTGAGGGACCAGGACTCTTCAAAGGCCAGTCCCCAGAAACTCGTCTTCCTTCTATTAGAACCATGTCCAGAAGGCTGTACCACCTCCCCATAGAGCCATGTGCTGAGAGTCCAAATCTTTAACATGATATTTTTTTGAGGGGGGGGGGATGTTGTATCCAAACATAGTACTGGAGAATAACAGCTCTTTCTAGTCTACCATAGGTCTCTGCCAATGTCAACACTGACCTTTCACACTTTCCCCTTGTTTGCAATAGAACAATCTGTAGTCTGAGATGGCCTCATCCCATGCCTTGGTCAACTTTGCTATGAAATACACCTGGCTGACTGCACATCTTCTGGTTTCCTTCAAGGCTGTGGCTGAATTGCCTTGGAGTACTATGATAAAATCCATTTAATATGCACTTCTGCAGTGTTTTGTTCCTAGGAACATCAGCCAAGCACTCTGCTTGTGAAGTGTTTGTGTTCCCAGAGGCGCTTCTGCTGAGTAGCCTCAGGTATGCTCAGAAATCTTGAGCTAAGCCAGGAGCCCTCCCTGAGCTGATACCCAGAAGGGCAAGGTGCACAGCTGCCTAAGCGACACAAAGGAATAAAGAAGAAAAGCACCTTCCCGACATTGTTTGGACACAAATAAAAAGTGCATCGTGCCTGCAGCAGCCAGTATATCACATAGTTCTCATCTGAAAAGAAAACAACCCAAATCTTAGAAGACAAAGCCAAGGAAGGCAGTGGATTTTTTGAGCTAGCTGACTGTGAGAATAGAAAGGGGTTATTTTTCTTTCTCTTGGGAAGTGACCAAACTGGACTTAGTGACAAAGCAATTTGGTAAGGACCAGATTCCTAGAACTATGTTGATTGAAAGCTAGATCTGATGGCTGGTTAGCAAGAGTAGTACCCAATCCTGTCTCCAGCACTCTGTATCAAAAATGCTACCAGAGCAGTGGAGGTAAGGAGAAACAGGAACATGTATCTCAACAACCTGTTCTTATATTATAAATCTCACTCTTTGAAAAATGATTTAGGAGTGATTTTTTAATGTTTATTTTTATTTTATGTGTGTCAGTGTTTTGCCTGCATGTATGTCTGTGTGAGGGTGTCACAGACAGTTGTCACCTGCCACATCAGTGCTGGGGATTGAACCCAGCTCCATCTGGAAGAGCAGCCAGTGCTCTTAACCACTGAGCTACTTCTCCAGCTCGTGGAAGAGATTGATGTTAGTATATTCAATATTGTTTAGTATTAAAAGAATGGTAAGTACATTCACACACTGCAGAATATTTGGCCAATAACAGACCTCATATATACACCTTGTGTTGTTACTATGATGTGTACATTATACCGATACCTATAGCCTATACCATGTTTGGATAAGCACATTCTTTGATGTTTATGCAATGAGGAACTAATGATTTATTTCTTTCCAGAGCACATCCCCATCATTAAACAGTACAAGACCGTAGCACAGGGTTTCCCTGGTAGACTTTAATAAAAAGCTACCACATGAATCCCCAAAGTCTTTACCCCTTCCTAAAATTCAGGTCTAGTTATTGAGACATGGAACAAGTAGAGACGTGTGAGCGTTGCTTGTGAGAAGTGTGGAGAATGGCCCTGTAACTGTACATGAGTTGTCATAGGTGAATAAAGTGGTATCGACACACAGCGGATATGAGAGAGAGGTGGAGATGGTACACCTTTGCTTTCTGTTCCCCTCCACTGACTGGTCCTAGGTTGCTGTCCTTATTAGGAAGTTCTTCTACCTCCTTTCACACAGTCATTCCACAAGGGAAAGGATTTCAGCCCAACGACCTCAAAGACATTCCTGAAGAGTTGTATTCCTCTTTCTGCCTCTCCTCGTACCCAAGAATATCTCATCTTTTTCTGACCACTGTTACTGGCTATCTCTGGATGTTGTTGCTTTCTGATCTTGTTTTTCCCCTATAACCATTGAACTGTTTGTCTTTTCTTTTTCATATTTGCTTCTCTATGTTTCATGAAAGGTCTTGTTTTATGCAGCAATGGAGAGTCACTAATTACAAACTTTAATCACAGGCAAACTTTCACTGTGTCTTTGGCTCTGTCACCACTGCTTTTGTGGGTGCTGTATGTTAGAGTTGTATGTTCTGTTGAAAGCTTGATTTGTACTACAAAACAAAGCTGCTATATAGCTCATAGGGAGTTGAATGAATTGATGATATATGTACAAAGTGCTGTGTGATTACAATATGCAGACACCAATAAATAGGACTTAAAGAGGCCCCCAACACACACACATACACACACACACAAATGCACATATTTATTTAAGCACAGAGATATAATTGATAATGGCTGCATGTATTGCAAAAGTCACAAGGTAGAGAAATAAATGGGAAATGGTGTCCTGAGGTCATCTCGATGGTTTTCTCACTTTCCAGGGTAATGTCTTGGACATAGCAGAGATTTAAGGCTTAAAACTAACTAAAAGATTATATAACTTAAGCTTCAATCCCTGTAAATATGAGGTACCATTTATGCTATTTTCTTTGTTACACAGTTATTAGCTTACTTTGTAGAAACACATACATTTTATAAAGTTCACATGTAAAAGCTTCCAACCCCTATTTAGAGGTATTTGCTTTAATATATATTACCATGTCTACTTAAAAAAACATGTCAAGAACTCAGTGGCCTGCTCTTTGATCACCTCCCCTTGTGGAACACAGCCTTACCAGGCCACAGAGGAAGACAATGCAGCCAGGCCTGTTGAGACCTGATGGCTAGGTTCAGATAGAAGGGGAGGAGGACCTTCCCTATCAGTGGACTAGGGGAGAGGCATAAGGGGAAAAGAGGGAGGGAGGGTAGGATTGGAAGGAGATGAGGGAGGGGTCTACAGCCAGAATACAAAGTGAATAAATTATAATAGATAGATAGATAGATAGATAGATAGATAGATAGATAGATAGATAGATAGATAGATAGAGAAAGAGATAGGAAGAAAAAAAAAGAAAACATGTCAAGTTGGTCAGTGGTGGTGTACACTTTTGATCCTAGAACACAGGAAGCAGAGGCAGGCAGATCTTTGAGTTCAAGGCCAGCCTGATCTATATAGTAATTTCCAGGACAGCCAAGGCTATACAGAGAAACCTTGTCTTGAAACACAAACAAGAAAGATAGAAAGAAAAAGAAATAAAGGAGGGAAAGAAGAAAGGAAGGAAGAAAGAAAGAAGGAAATAAAGAAATTAAAAAGAAAGACAAAGAAAGAAATCATGTCAACTACTTGTGGTGAATAAGCTTCCCCTGAAATGTAAGTTTCCACATTCCAAGCTATTAATAACATAATAAAGAAAGGGTTTTCCACCCAATGATCTAGCATACAAAAAAATCAAAAGTTTCAAGTCATGGGCTACATAACACTGCTATCACCAACACACATGCCTGCCCATTCTGCTTTGAATGAGGGCATCACTACCACAGACAGGGGCTTAGTAGAAGCCTGGCAGTGTGACAAATGCATGGGTGCACTATAAATCCAGTCCCCCTTGAGTCATTCTAGAGATAAAGAAACTAAGATTCCGTGGAATCAGTCAACTGGCTCAAGAAGGACTAGGTAAGTCCCTTGCCTGTCACTGTGTTAGATTTCAAATATTTTCGCTGCCAGTGGTCAATTGGAGAATCAAGACAGATCAGAACAAATATACATGATTTGATAAAATTGGTTTATTTACTCTGTTCTCTAGGGAAGAACTTTTAGCAATCACTGTCACCACCTGTAAGCCAGTGATGAAATGCAGTCCCCAATACCCAAGAAAACTAAGTAAATGGGTTTCAGTGGGCAGAGCTCTGGCCACACAAGGCAGCAGTAAGGCTCTCTAGAGCCTTAAAATAGGAATTCAGACATCCCAGCTTGTATATATGGTGACATTTAAATATCAGAACTGTCAGAGTTGACCTCGTGACAAGTATCTGTATGTGCATGTCTTTCAACATTCATGTCACTGAACTCATTCATTCTTTCACTGAAAACTCATTGAGTGCCTATGTAGCCAAGGCACTTGTTCTCAGCGTTAGAGAGCCAAGAAGCAAGCCAAACGGAGGTTTAGAGTCTAGCAGTGAAGACACACAAATAAGTGACAGGACAAATATTTGTTTAACTATGAGGGAAAGGGGGAAAGAATAGAAAAGGAGCTGAGCCAAAGGACAGCATATCCTTGACAGAGTTGGCTATTTCACCACTAAGAACTTGACCTCAATTTTCTACAGTGACACAAGCACAGCAGATGACTCTAAGTCACTACAGGCCTATTACACTATGGGTTCATAGTGTCTTGGCGCCACTCAAGATATACTTGGGCACTCAATGTCTTTGAACCATACCACTCAAGGTAGAATGATTAGAGTGATTCTTCTTAGAATGATTAGATTATTCATGGCTTTAACACAAGACTGTAGACATTATCTTGTACAATTATTAAGTGAAAAATAAGAAGCCAGTTGTATGTAATGCAGACTGTCCAGACAGGAAACTCACACTTAAAGAACATGAAAACAATACCAACATTATATTACTCAAATCCTGGAAATTTCAGTACCTAGATTCAAGGCCAGGTCATTAAGTTTCAAAATCCACCCAGCTTGACAGCACCCTTCTCTTCTTAAATGAAGGCATCAAGGCATGCTTTTCCATTTCCTTATGTTTTAAAATAATTCCATCCTGGTCTAAGAGGCAGGAGCAACAACAGCAAAATGTTGCTATAAGGCAGAGACAAGGAAATGGGGAGACAGCTCGGTGGGTAAAGTGGTGGCTGTTCAACCCTGGGGACCTGAGTTTTGCTCCCTATAACCCATATAAAGGCCTCTGCCCAGCATTGCCCAGGAGACACACTAATCTTGGGATCCCAATGGTCAGCAGTGTAGACAATGTATCAAGCTTCAGCTCATAGGAGGCTCTCTCTCTCAAAAAAAAATATGGTGGAAGCTAAAAGAGCAATAGAGGAAGACCCACCCAATGTCCACCTATGGCCCTCACACACACAATTGTGCCCATGAATATTGGGGGCCATGCAGGAGGAAGAGCAAAACTGCTTTAGGACTCATGGAATTGGGCTCACCAGTTGGCACAACCAAGATGGATATGCCTCAGAGAGGCAGAGCCCCAAGGACTATGTGTCCTGAGGACTTCAAGTTGTTAGGTAGCATTCCTCCGCTTATTGCTCTTGGTCTTCACATCCTTCCTAATCTATGAATTCTATGAAAACTCCAAGGGGGCTTCGAGCCCCTCCCTTGGCAGTATCATTGGCACGTTCAATAATAGTGCTTGATATTTTTTGCTGGAGCAGATTTGTGATTCATCCATCACCCACAGAAAGAACTTAGAGGTGTAGACTGCAAGCAATGACTACAATCCCTAGAAAGAATTTGGAGAAGTAGATTGTTAGTAAAGTTAGGTTAAGATGTTTTTATTAGTGGCTCTGATGTAGAAAATCTTAGGAAATAATCTGACATTCAGAAAGGCACACTTTAAAGAGTTGAGGTAGGGATTTTTTGAGATCAGAAAACAAGCACAAGGGCAGCTGACAAGCGCTGGCTGATATAACTTTCTTGCTAAAGCTAGGCTGGTGATCAAGATGATGATTAATATCTTTTTTCTTTTTTAAATTATTTATTTAATTTTATTTTATGTGCATTAGTGTGAAGGTGTCAAATCCCTTGGAATTGACATTACGGACAGTTATGAGCTGTCATGTGGGTGCTAGGAATTAAACCTGGGTCCTTTGGAAGAGCAGACAGTATTCTTAACCCCTGAGCCATCTCTCCAGCCCTGATGATTAATTTCTTATACCCATTTCTCTCCTCAGCTTCCTGACATTATTAATGTAAAATTGTTAATGAGTAGATATGCACCTTGAGAATTTCAAGTAAAAGTAACTGTTTTTATATAAAAGTTTATATTTGTTATTCTTTTAAGATTAAAAAATTTTTATAAAATCACTTTAAGATAAATAAGATAATTGATACTTTGTTTATAACTGTAAATTGTAGCCTGGCTGAGAAAATTATTTTCTTGCATACACTTTGCTAATCTATAACAAGTTGCTTAGTTACAAGTGTATGTGCATTCTTGGGAATAATTTGTTTTCTTCACCTGTACATAAAAGATTTTTCATGAAAAGGTATTGGGGAACATACTGTGTTTGTTTGTTTGTTTGTTTTTTAGTCATTCACTAGAAGAAAAATAGAATATAGTCACGTTGTAATTTTTATAATTCTTGTTGGAGTTTTGCTCCATACACTAAATGTATATAAGTGTATATGCGGTGTGGGGCGGAGTTGAAGCTCTGCCCCACCCACCAAATGTGTGTAAGTATATGCATATATGTAAAGTGTGTATATATGTATGTATGTATGTGTATTGTGAAGCTGTTTGAGATTGTTGAAGCTTGCGTCATCCACCACTGTGTGTGTGAAGGGGAAGGGGATGAATGATTCTTCCCCTCATTTTATGCCAGCCCCCAAAGAGTCATATAGGAAACAGTGTAATAAAGCTTTATTCCCTCAGAGAAAAGTCTGCTAAGTAATCAAAAATCTCCGATTCTATGCCTGGCTTTAGTTTATCCTAACCTGATGAAGCTGACCTTCAACACATGCACACACAAGCACACACATGAATTCCTATCCCACGTACACACAGAAACAACAACTTTGGAGGCAGGTAACATTTTTTTTCAGTAATAGCAGATCCAAATACTATAGCAAAATTGAGTGTCTCAGAGCAACAGTAGTATTTTTAATTTTATTTAATATTCAGGCATGCATACAATGTATTTTAATCAAATCTACCCCATTCCCTCCCCTTTCAATTTCTCCTCTATCTCTCCCACCACTTTCCCTTCCCAATTTCATGTGATTTCTCTTTTAAACAACCACCACCACCACCACTGTCTGAGTTTACTTAGCACTGACTATAAGTGCTTGGTGTAGGAGCACCTAGTGGAGCCTGGGAGGCTCTCCGGGACCACATCTCTGAGGAAAATGGACTCCATTTCCCCTGAACAGCTATCACTTGCCAACAGCTGCTAAACAGGGGTAGGACTTCATGAGCCCTTCCCCCAATACATGCTGAGAGTTTGGCTGGCTTGATCTTTTACAAAAGTCTTGTACATGCAGCTCCAGACACTGTGAATTCATGTGCAACTGAGCTACCACGCCCAACATATACTGTTTTGCTGCAGACATCTACTTCCTCTGTCCCTTACTAGCTTTCTTCTCCTTCCGCAGTATCTGTGAGCTTCGGTAGGAGGGGGCGTGATACAGACATCCAATTTAGAGCTGAGCACCCCACAGGCTCTCATTCTCTGCATGTTGCCTAGTTGTGGATCTCTGTGTTACTCACCATCTAAGGGAAACCCATGCCTGGTACCATGAACTGGGATAAAAATGGTGGCTGGCTAAGACAACAGCCCGGTTATATTATTATGCTAAATGACATAGTAACAAACTGCCCCTAAGTTTTCATCTCCATACCCATAGACTGGTTCGCCTCTAAACTCCATCATGATGTTCATTTTTGTAGTAGAAGGTGATAATACAGAAACAGCCAGTCAGGAGGCAGAGGGAGAGAGTATTGCTAACCGTCTACTGTTTTTGGCATAAAAACTCTGAAAAGGGGAGAGCCCTGGGCACTTGGGTGTGGCCTGGGTGGCATGCAAACACAACACTTGAATTGGATGCAAGTTATCTTTATCATTAAGGAATGGGATTATATAATATCAAGCAAAAACAGAACCACTTCATGTAAACACAAACCCGCCTACAAATACAAACATAACCTCAATCTAATGTTGCCTTTATAGATGATTAGTTACTCAGAGGCTCAGACTCCACCCTCGTGCACACACACACACACACACACACACGCATACACAAGCACATAGACACACACTCACGCACATACACAGATTGTGGTTCAACATAAAAGTTTAACGTAAAGGTAAAGTAGCTGCACAAAAATACAAGAAGGGAAGTTTGAAGCTGTTAGGGTGATTAGGTTGAGGTTTAACCTTTTACTTTTCATGAATGAAGACTGCCTAGTATGAGCATCCTTCAGGGTTATTGTTAAGGGTCAGATATAAGCATGAGTCCCAGAAAAACTGCAAAGCATCTTGGGGTCATCACTCAAGTAAATTTCTGCTGAAGACTGAGAGTCCATGAGATGCTGACACGTGTTATGAAGGGTCTCATAATCCTTCCTCCCCTCAGTGAAGCAGCAACTTTGAGCTTCCTAAGACCAATGAATGTATTAAAGGTGTTTAGTGTTTTATTATGAACAGGATCACTTCTACAAACAGCAAACCCTATTTTTGTATGTGACTTTAATGCTTTCTAGAATATGATTTGGAAGTGAAATGGACTGTGCAAATGGACAATGGGACTACTGATCCAGGTCACCTAAGTAACTGAATCTTAATGATCCCCAGACTTTACACCCTACTTAGCCTGTAACCGCCTCTCCCATGTTAAATAGGCTGATCAGTAGTACATATGGGGAGTATTCTGTGCAAATAACAATTGTAACACCCACCACAGTAGCTGCGATGGTGGCAGTGGTTAACAGCTACTGTAGACGGACCACCCCTGTGTTATTCTAAACATACAAATGGGTGATCTCATTGGCAGGTCCAGCCATCTTCCACCAGACACACAAAGGACAATGTCATTTCCCTTCACGGGAGACTTCACTTCCTTTTTTCCACACATATCACTGCAAAAGGTGACCAGCAGTGGAAAGTCTGTTTATGAAAATCTCTCTGTAAACCATTGTTGCTTCTGGTTCTGCTTTCCCTGAGTCATCTTGATTCATTAGACCCTCCATATCCTGATAGAGGAGCAGCCTCTGGCAGACAGCAGCCTTGGCAGTCCCTGGCTGAGTCAGCTTTAGACTGGCACCCAAACAATTCTAAAAGCTGGCTTTGCCTCCTGGACACTCCTACCACACAAACACATGATTCTATCTAAAAGCCTGCACCGACTGTAGCCCAGCTGCGTGCCATCTGGGTGTGGGTCATCAATCTGCCAGGCTGGACAACCCAACCTTTGTGTGTAGATCCCAGAGCAGATCACATGCAGGTGAGGCTTGCTTTGCTTCCAGTAGAGTGTGGGTACCTTAGTGGTAAAACCTGCCAGGCCTGAATACAACATAGCTGGAAGGACAGTCCGCAGCAACACATGCTAGGCCACGATTCTATCATTTATCTTGCTGGCAACAATACATGAAGAGAAATATAGCCAGACTAAGTTCATGGCCAATGTCTCATGTGTGTGTGTGTGTGTGTGTGTGTGTGTGTGTGTCTGTGTGTGTTACATACATTTGGAGGCCAGACTTGAACCTTATATATCATTCACCAGAAGCCATCCATCTTGTCTTTTTGACCCAGGGCTCACTGACTAGGAGAGACCAGAAGGCCAGAGATCTGCCTGTTTCTAAACATATCTACCACACCCAGTCTGTTTGTTTGCTTTTTACATGAGTGCTAGGCATCAAACTCAGGCTCTCCTGCTTGCAAGGCCAGCCCTCTACTGGCCTTGTGAGATATCACCCCAGACTTTTCCTTGTACATTTGAAGCACCAGAAAGATAAAAGTTTCCTTTATATATGGTGGTTGTCCTTGCTGGCTTCTTCCAAGTCTACTTCAAGAACCCAAGGCCATCCCTATGAATGAATGTCATAGTATCCTATGACTGAATTGATGGGGCTTCTGACACTCCCCCCAAAAGACATACTCTATTAGATGTGTCCCATAATAAAATACTGTGATTTGTCATGTATGGTTGACCCACTCATGGCCTAAAGAAAAAGCAAAGATTACACATAGGAGCAAAATAAAGGTGACAGCTAAACAGACTTATCCTAAACATCAGACCTTGTTAAAAACCAATATCCGACAAAATACCTCTCTTATTCAAGTTAATGACACTGAACTATAACTAAGAATGGAAGGGGAAGAGGGAGAACATGGATATTTGTTAATTAACTCAGTCATTTCATGATTCTGATGCTAAAGGCAAGCATCACTATTTCAAAGAGAAAGCCAAGACCCAGAGAAGCCAGGCAGTTTTTTTGGCACATGGCTCTGTGTATAGCAATCTCTCAGCCAATCCTGTGTCACACAGCCTCCCAAATGCAGTACATTCACTTTCCCAATAAGACTACATTTGTCAAATTATAAGGAACAATAAAGATAGCTGAGAATGAAGGTCAGGTGTCACAAGGTTTATCCATTTTCACCAAATCTTACACAAAAGGAAAGAGCAAAGGAAGAAAAACAGCACCCATTAGCCAAGACAGAGGGTGACATAAGCACACCTAAAAATAGAGAAGATATATCTGGTAAAAGAGTTCTGACGTCTGACAGTTCCTTTTCCTTTTCACTCAACCTACGTATGCTCAGTCACGTAACCATCTACCTACTCTCTCCCTGCAGCTCGCACCTACCTGCCTATCTGCCTGCTTCCTCCAAAATCATATGCCCTTCCACCTAGATTCTCAAGATTGCTGAAATTGTCTGTCTTGATGAGTACCCTGTGAGCCTGCGTAACAGAGGTGTCTGTCTAGCTAGACAAGCTAACGCAGCTTGCAGGAAGGCTGTGGTGCTCATTTTTGAGCAATGTTTTTAGTGCCACAAGCTAGGTGAAAAAAACCACACAGCTGTTTTCTCTCAAAGTCCCAAAGGACTTTACACAAAAATCAAGGTGTTAACATAGGTGAAGATCCTCTTGAAGCTTCTGTGCTTCTCTCTGAGCTCCTGACAGCAGCTTTTGGGCCTCATTATTCTGGGTTTGTAGCTGCATCAGTCCAGTCTTTGCCTCCACTGTCAAATGGCCTCTGTGTGTGTGTGTTCTCATGAAGATACTCTTCATATAGATTAGTGTGTACTCTCCTCTAGTATGACCCTATTCTAATAGATTGCTAGCTAGCAGCACGTAATTCCTAAATAAGGTCATTATTAGGGAGTTCTGGCTATGAGAACATCAGTGTATCACACAGAAGTGCAAAAATGAATGCATTGACTGCTACCATTTGCCAGGTGAAAAAGGCAGTCTACCTGACTGATCCTGATCTCTGTATAAAGCTGATGAGTAGCTTTCTATCCTGACAGTGCACAGTCTGAAGAGACTTGCTACTTTATTCCATGCACTGAAGATTTCCATGAGGCAGATCTTGCATCTCTCATGCCTTGAAAGCAAGTGCTACATGGAGAACAATATCAAGTCTGGCTGCCAACTTGGGAAAGACCCTTGTTTGCCTGGACTGCATGTAGAGGAGTTTCCTGCTGCTGTGTTCTAGAGACAGGGAAACTCCTTATGTCTTTTCCTTTCACAATGGATGGGGTCTTTCCCTGGGAGCAACTTCTTATTTTAATGCAGAGTAGAGGCTTTTCTTTGATGGCATCAATCTCCTGAATAATTACAAGTTTTCTTCACCTTGTTGTCACTATAGTACCTTTCCTCTAAAATTTCCATATTTTATATTTCTTTCTGCTCTGCTTGCTGTTTTTTTTTCAATTGTAGACCTGCATAAGACTAAAACTAATAAATAAAACCATGCTAAATTTGAGTACTCTGATGCTGTCCTAAAATTTATTCCACTAAAGAAACTAACTAGTTTATTACTTTTCATTTGATCTCATGCACGTTCTTAGGGCATGGGCAGAAAACAAATAGGTTCTTTGTTAAAGTATCATCTGAATGGACTTCAGACCAGTTGCTCATAAAATCCTTTTTCTCCCTTAATCCTCTGAGTCAGGCTCCCACAACCTACATTACTCTCAGCACTATATACAATTTTCCAGGCTTCTACCAGAACGGACTGTTAAGCTCTGCTTACATTTTTCCAGTCCAAACTTCCAAAGTCTTCCACATTCCTCAAACAAACAAACATAATAAAATTCTTGACAGCAACAACTCTATTTCTCCTGGTATCAACTTCTGTATGTTACATTTTTCTGGCAACTTATGGTAGAGTTTATTTTAGCTTGTGCTTCCAGATGGCTAGAGTGCCATAATAGTGAAGAAAGCATGGCAACAGGTGCAGGAAGCTCTAAGACCACATCTCAACCCTACCCACAGGAGCAGAGAGTGAATTGGAAGTACAGTGAGACTATAAACTCTCAAAGCCTGCCTCAAGTGATACTCATGTTAGACAAATATTACATCATTTGACCTACATCCATAGCACCAGCTTTGGTGTTAAATAGATGTTCCAATGTCCCAGCAAATTAGGGTGGCATCTCAGTATCCATGATACAGCTCTCATTCACCCTTTGGGCTATAGATACATGGCTATAGCCATGTTCACTTTTAAATTTGTCTTGGTTTAAACAACATAATATATGGTCATGCTTTGTTAGTTTGTTGACTTTCATAGCATGCTTCCTGTTTTGCTTCAGAATCATGGAGACATACCCAAGCCCACCTGTCCTTTCCATCCTTCCCATTCCTCCTGACAATAAACATCATTTCTGTTGTCTCACTCTAAATAGCTTATTCCTGCCTAAGTTTGCTCATGTTCTTCTATCTGACAATTCTCTCTCCATTACTCCACATGTAAAAAGAGCATTGTTTTTGTGTCTGTAAAGCAGCCTCTGTCTTTATCCAGGCACATGTATTTCTGTTAATTTCACATGATCTTTGCTTTGCTAAAACAGGGTAAGGTGGGAAAGGTCTGTCTTCAGAGATGTATTCCTTCCTCTCCAAGCAGTCTGCTGTAGTTTGCTCAGAAGCCAGCTGGTATTACCTGGCTATAATAATATCAAAGAGGTCTTCATTCTTCAAAGATGATATATGAAAAGAAGCATAAGTATAATATATAATCTACATGTCCATGCTTTTTCACAAAAATTTTATTCACTTCAAAGGAAATTGCAAGAAAAGCATCTTCCTTGTCTGAACTTTTGCTGGAAGCAGGCACCCATTATCTTTCTCTCAGTATCCTCACAAGACAGCCATCTACATCTTGCCTAAACACATCTTTTGAACCTACTTCTCCATGTGAGTAGGTACCTTGATGGACAATAATGTGCTACAGTGGCTTTCAGAGTAAGGTACCACCTGCATCATAGCATTTAATGTGCTTTTTGAAATCACTTGTTTAAAAGTCTAACTCCAGACACAGCTGAGTCAGTACTTGGAGCACGAAGGGAAACTGTACATTAAACTGCTTAAAGTGTCCAGGGGAATCTTATGACCACTGGAGGGTCATGACTACTGTTATGAGTCACTGAGTTTAGACCTAGATTTGAGTTCCATCTTCCTCATGGATGGACAGTCACTTCTCTTTCATTCAAAGCAGCTCTTCAAATACAGGAAGTGTTTCTCTACACACTCCCTCTTTAATACCCAGTTGTAATCAAGCTACTGAAATTTTCTTTACTGAAAAGTTCCATACTCTAAACCAACTTGATCACTGTCCTCTGTATCTTTAATTACTTTTCAATATCTCTCCCAAAACATGGCATTTAAGATGGTCATACACTCCAGTATGAAGCGGATAGAGAGCTGGAAGGTCCTGAATGCCTTTACCAGATACTGCCAGTTATGTGATAAACTATTCATTTACATTCCAGCCAAATGATCACAAGGCAAGCCACCTCAGCCTAAACCAGCCAGCATGAGGGCTCATGGCTTTATAAGCCTCTGATGATTAAAGAGGCATGTGAGACTGACTCCTTCCTTGGACTTGTTTCCATTTGGGTGGCTTTGCTTATATGCTTCATATATAGATTGGCAATGTATTCCTTTGTGCATTGTCTGCTCCTATCCTGTCTTTTATTTTAACTCACTATGGCAGTTGTTTTGCCAAGTGCATGCTGCCTACCCACGGCATTAAATTCTCACACAGCGTTTCCCACTTCACAGGGGAGAAGACTCTACTTAGCAGTAAGGACCTTGCCATAGGGAAATACAGGGTCATTCCACTTCCTCATTTATTTGTGACTTGGCTTAATCAATAGCCTTTTGGAAGATAACTCTTCATTTTGCAGGCATTTTAAAAACTGGGTAGAAAGAGCTAAGTGCTTGGGGTAAAATCAAAGATGAAGGTGAAAAGGCACAAATTTTCAAAGTTCTACCCTGGATCTCCTGCTGACATTCTCATTATTTGCTTTGTGTTTCTCCTAGCCTAGAGGTAACAGTGCCCCATCAATGATGGACTGAAATGGTAAGTGTAGACATAGAATAGTAGAGTGGGTATGGAGGTGACTGTGAGAGCATACCTACAAGTGCAACACTAGGGCAGTTGAGGCAGAAGGATCTCAGCACTAGCTATACGGTCAATTCAAGGTCAGCCTGCCCTATCTATGGCATGCTGAGAAAAGGAAGTGCCTGTATTAATTCATACATTGTCAAGAGAAGTAACAAGCAGGTGTCCCAAAATGAGTGCCCAGAATAGGACCAAGGGGAGCAATTTGGAGAGGAACAGGACTAGGTAATGAGTCTGCCTGTTGACAGAGGATCTATATAGCACATATGCACAGGCAAAGCTAGCCTTCATTTCTTCCATTTTATACTATTTGATATCCCAAAACCAATGTTTATACAATTATCTAAAACTTTAATGTTAATTCATTATTTATAGCATTTTAGTCCAAACAGCTGAGCTTCTCAGAGATTCAGTTAATTTAATCAAACTCCATGTAATTATAATTTAATTAAAACTACATATGCATAAAGTTGAAATGCTGATATTCAAATCAATTGAATTCACAACAAGATTAGAAGAAATGCAAACGATTAATTGTGGAACCAAATTAGAAACAAAATTTAAAGCAATTTAATCCTGCTTTGTTTTTCTGTCTAGCTTGTAACCATGACCCAAAGGTCATGAATCCTCAATGTCATACAGTGGGTGGAAACCCAGAGACAATCTGAGTTTCTTGACTTCAAATCCACAGGCTGTTTATCTGGGCCATTCCAGGACCTTCAGTTGTCCACTGCATCCATTAACTAAACAACTCTCACCAAAAACCAACAAAGTTTTTCTCAACAACTATGTACCAGTGGGGGATCAAAGCTGTTGTGGTGAGTGAAAGAGGTCTTGATTTTGAGACTTAGTTGGTTTAGCACCTGAGAAGGGCCTTGAGTGCTGTACTCCTCTGTAAGCTCTGACAGAAGTTGGCCTCTGCCTTGTTAACAGAAACATGTTTGCTCATTATTTCAGTGCCCTACATTGTTCTCAAACTATGTCCATGCCTAATAAAAAATAAATAAATAAACATATAAAGCGCTGTGTAAGTTATATGTCAGCATTTTCTGAAATGGGAAGGAAGTCTCTTTTTTTTTACTATTATAAGTTTTCTGCAACTATTTTTAGATTATTTTTTTGTAGGCAAAAGTAAGCCAACTTTATCAACATTAAATTTTCAGTCTCTCCATAAGCTATGATATAGTCACTGGTCCTTCTTCATGGTTTATTTTTCCTTTTTTAATCACTGGGACCAAGAGTTTTATACATGCTAGACAAGTATTTTACTACTGAGCTGCATCTTCTGCCCTTGAAAATTTTTTTTATAATAGGGTCTTACTTTTATGCAGTGTTTAGTTGTAATTATTACCTTGGCACAATCCAGAAAAATAAGGTCAATAAGGGATTGTCTAGATCAGGTGGGGCTGTGGGCATGCCTGTGGGGGATTGTCTTGATTACTTTGAGACAGGAAGACCCAGCCCACTGTGGGTGGCATAATTCCCTAGACAGTGTAAATGTAGAGATGGGCTAAGCACAAGTAAGCATGCATGTGTTCACTCACTCTCTGCTCTCGATTTTAGGTATGACTAGATGTTTCAAGTTCCTGCCCTGAAGTGATAGACGATAATATGACATTGTAAAAATAAATAAAGCTTTCCCCCATTAAAGCATATTCTGTCACAGTAACAGGAAAACAAAACTAGGACACAATGTAACCCAGGCTGGTCTCAAATTTGTCATCCTTCATCTTCCTCCTCAGTGTTGTGATTTTAGGAAAGTACTCTCATGCCAAGCTCCTGAAGAGATGTTTAAACCCTAAATAGTCCCACAGACTGATTTTTAATGAGCAAAAGCCACTCCTGCTCACCTGGTTATTGATCTATCAAATCATTTCCAGATCTTTTTTTCAGATCTCAGTGCAGCAATGGGCTAACCTAGTTCATATCCCACATAACTCTCTCCACCTTTGCCACCAGTACTCACAGCCCATGGCCACTGCCCTGCAGAGAAATCACCCACTTCCTCTCCACACAGGCCTCCTGCTGCTCCACCACCCACTGCAAGTGGTTCTCGCTCATCCATCTTCACCCTCTCTCTGACTCCCAAATGACATGATATTCCCACAACCACTAGGGTGGTAAGTGTAAAATTATACTAATGTGCAGCCTACCCAATGAAATCCTAAAGTCATTAAAATTGACAATCCGGAGCCATGTGAACTTGATACACAATCTATAAGCCTTAAAAGCAAATGGAAAGTTCTATGTCATGAGGATAGAACCTTTCTAAGCCCATCCTGGGAAATTTAGGCACCGCTCATCTCTCATCCCTACCACCCACAGACATAGAGGCTGTTTCCTGTAAAGATTAATTGGGCACAATGGGACATACTCACTGCAAATCGGACTTGGCAGTTCTCCTCCCCCAGGTAGCAGAGGTCGCCTGAGACATTGGTCTCCAGCCAAAGGTGTTCCCCATTCACAGCATTCTCCTGGAAGAAAAGGACCCACCCACTTCAGTTTTCTCTTCAGCATCAAGGGAAGAATTTCTACTCTGGATTTTCATGCAAGATACTTAGTGATTCTGAGGAGTTTAAATATTCTTCATGGGATCTTCAAAGACATTGCTAGAGTTGATCCTATGGGAATTCCAGAACAGGAAAATTGTGTTTGGGATCTTTGATTTCTAACCGATCTATAAAGACCTTGTCCATGGATGCATCACCTTGAAACATTTGCAACAATGAGGAAAAGACAACTGTTTTTGGCTCCATGTAAAGTATTGTTTACCCAAGCCCCACACTGTTGATGCAATGACACAGGAGACTAAAATTTGACTAAAATTAACTAAGAAGGAGGCTAATAGTATTAAAACCCTTCAGGTAAGACTGGCTGACAATGCATTCATATTTACCTTGCCTCTCTAGAGCTCAAAACACAGCACATTTCTACTAATCCAAACCTATTGCTAATTCGGTAAGGCCTTCCACCCAATTAATTCTAAATTTTACAAACAGAGTAATTTGTTCGCTTCCTAAAATATACACTTCTGTTCGTGAGTGGAGCTGCAGTGATGTACAACACAATGAGCAACACGCCCATTTTATCCATAAATGTGCAGAGTGCAATCAGTCATTTGGCATTTAAATATAGCAAATTGAATTCCATGTTTTTTTTTCTGATAGCCACTTTAGAGAATGTGAATGTATATACTAATTGTATATTCTTTTTATTTGCTGAGAGGATGGTATATTAAGAAAAACACTGTAGTGGACTAACCATAAAGGGACATGAGACTAAAGCCTACAGGGTTTAATAGGAAAAGCCCTGTTGTTTCATTAAGGCAGGCTTTCGGGAAGTAGTAAGATCAGAAAGGGTGCAGGTTTCACTATGGGATCGGTGCCCTTCTAGGAAGAAACCCAAGAAAGTTCTTCTTCTCTCCACAAGCATGCACTGAAAAATAATAATAATTAAAAAAAAAGCTACCTGAGTTCACAGCAAGAAAACAACTACCTGTCAGACAGGAAGGGGGCCCTCACCAGGAGCTCAGTGTGCCAGCACCTTGTCCTTCCACCTTCTAGGCTTGAAAATGGTGGGAAATCAATGTCTGTGGCTTAAGCCACAGTTTGTGGCATTTGGTAATAACGCCTGAGCAGACAACAGACGATGACTCCAAAAAAGAGTTTTACAGAATAACCAAATAATTTAGAGGTCCATTTTGGGATAATTTACTCTAGATGCATCCACACAACAGCCTTCCCAATGTGAAGGCTTAAAAGAGGGAAGCAGGGATGTAGACCAAATGTTTCCAGCACAGAGAGGGGAAGGGTGCCAATTGTCTTGTTGTTTGTTTATTGGTTGGTTGGTTGGTTGGTTTATACAATGAATGCATTTTTTTCAGATGCAACTAGAATACATCTTCCCTTCAGGGTTTTCAGGCAAGAAAATCCACAGGCCATATTCTGACTTAAGATCTAGATGCTTCAAGATCCAAGGAAGTAAACCTCAAAACATCAAGATGAGAAGTGAACATGTGGAAAAAGTAATCAGGCCATATAGATGTCAAAGGCTCAGAGAGACCCTGAAATGAGGATATGCCACACCCAACCCCAAGTGCCTCAAAACCATTCCTAGAGTGGTGAACATGTGTGATACCAATAGTGTTGAAGCAGGAGTCCTGACCAAGTGTTCAAGGCCTGAGATATGCAGTGAGACCTTGTCTCAGATTACAAAACAGAACAAAGGTTTCTAAAGTGAAAGCAAGGCTGTTGAGAATGACAGTCACCCACTACCAAAGAGCAACTTTTTTCTGATTTTTTTTCTTTTCCTCAATAACATTGTTCTTTGGTGAATAATGCTCAGTTCATACATAGATATTCAGTTCGTACATAGACTTTCACATGAAAATATACCTCTCTTCTTCTTGTGGAACACTAACAGAAGAAAGGAAGATTAGGCATAAGGCTGAATCTTTAAAGTTTTTTAAAAAATAATAACATCTTTAGAGAATAAAGGCAGTTCTTTACAAGATATTATAAAGAAATCCATGCTCACAATCTAAAACACTACAAAGAACTTAACATCCGACTTTAACTTTTAACCAGTTATATGAAAATCCCATTTTCATTTTCTTGTTCATCTCATTCAGCAGATATTTTCTCTTCAATGCTGGCACCAGTCATGAGTACACTGTGATATCTCAGTATGGCAAATTGACTAGAAAATTTGGAAACTAAACATGACATCATAACGGCAAATACTAGAGGAAGGACTTCAGAAGAAATGTGGCCAATGATCTTAAGCAGTCCAACATAAAACTGTTACAGTGGAGTGAGTGTCAAGAACCTTTGACAGTAACAAGTCCATAATGGGCCCATAATGGAGTCCTGGAAGGGCAGAGAATCTCCACATTCCTGGCTTACCAGGCCAAGAATTCCTGGGCCTCAGGCTTTTTTGCAAGCTTTCAGAGGCTTGCCTCAGAGTCACCCACAGCCAGATCACTTCTTTCAGTTAGGTTAATTTATGACTGTGAACTCAATATAAAAGAGATGGACCTTTGGAAGGATAAAGAAGGAGGCTAGCGCATCCTGTCACCTCTAGTGCACTGGTTCTCAATTTGAGCTATCTACACAATGGCCTGGTAAAATCTTAAAAATATGTGAGTATATTCCAGAGAGTCTGTGCCAGTGAATCTCAATGACACTTGTATATGATAATTGCTCAAAGGTCCTGAGGTGGCTCTAATATGCTTTGGAGTCTATGACCCAAGAGACCTCTTAGCTTTTTAGGTAATAGATTCTAGAGCATGTCTGCGAGACAAAATATGACATTGCATTCTTCTCTGTCTTGTATACTCACCAGAAAAGAAAATAAGAATAAGAGAAACATGGCATGAAGTATCTCTGATAATCTTAAGGAAAGAAACAAAGCCATAAGCATGTACACGTAGATCTGGAGATCACTGTGAAAAGCCTGGAAGTGATGGGAAGGAAAGCAACATATAGAGACATCTAAAAAAAAACAAGCAAACAAACAGAAAGTGTGGGGCCAGGTGGCACGTGCCTATAATTCCAGCACTCTGGGAAGCAGAGGCAGGTGGATCCCTGTAAGTTTGAGGCCTGATCTACAAAACAAGTCCAGGACAGCCTAGGCTACACAGAAAAGCCTTGTCTTGAAAAAACAAAAACAAACAAACAAAAGAAAAAAGAGAGTAAAACATTCATTGCTTAAATGAGTGTGCTTACTTTGAGAAATAGTTCATAAAGAAATAGTTCTAATGGAAGAAAAAGGTAAGTATATACCTGACTAGGTTAATCTAAAACTCCTCAATGGGTAAAAAAATAGTTACAAGAAGCACAACACAATAGAATGTTGTGCTGTCAAGAAGTACAAATATGGAGATTGGTCATTTACAGAACTTCGTGATTTAGAGTCACAAATAAAAAGTAAAATTCAGAACTGACTTGCATCATAGTTATAGATACACAGAAAAATAAGAGCTGAAAACAACTAAGTATATCATTAATTGAGTTCTTGACACACATTTCCATTCTTCTCCCTCTAGCAGGAAAGCCCAACAGAAAATTCATGTGTTCTGTCTCTTCCTTTCCACACCGTTAGAATTGGTTGAGCCCAGTTCCAGGTGTTCTTTCTTCACATACCAGTACTGTTTTCCAGATCATCAGTGATGTCACACGGCTGAACCCAAAAGCCAATGATTAATCTCCATGCCCATCAACAACTTCAACACTAATCCAGAGGCACTTTCTTCTCCTCTGCTGGGTCTTCTGATGCCTCTGTGGTTACTCCTTCCCAGTTTCATTGACTGGATCTTCCTATGCCCAAATTTTCAACACTGAGGTGTTCTAAAGCTCAATGTTCAGATCTTCACTCTCTTCTATCTACATTTGATGCTTAGATTACTGCATTGAGTTCTCTCGGCTTTAGTACTCACTAATTGTTAACTTCCAAATTATTTACTCAATATGACTGTCTTCTTCGAGCTAATAAGCTATTGTTCACAGCATCTCTCTGGGAGACCCAATAAGCATCTCAGTTTTTTATATTTGCAAGAACTGGATTTCCTCCTCTGATTTGTTCTTGTTTTCTCTCTGGATTTTCAGTAAGTGGCATTTCTATTCTTACTGTTTTGGATGAAAATCAGGAATCCTATAGTTCTTTTGTGTTTACAGCCAATCTCATTAAATCATAATTTCAAAATGCATGTGAAGCCGTTACAACTCCCCACTTCCACTGCTGGCACCAGCTCTGGCTTACAATAACTCAGTAACCAACCACAGCTGGTATCCCTACTTTTTGTCTCTACTCCTGGTGTCTATTTTTCAAAATGCAACATCAGCAGTAGTTGGGATGAAACTCTGGGACTTTCTACTGTTCTGTGGTTACCTGCAGCAGCCTAGAGAGCTTTATTTGGAGACATTCACTGAGGTGAAGCTGAGCTCTGCTGAAGTAAGAATTTCAGGGTAAACCAGAATGAAGCAGAGTTGGAGTTTATTAAGAAGAGACTTTGATGGACTGCAGCACAGAGGTTAACAGAAAGAGTGACACTCAAAGGAAAGGACAAAACATATCTGAGTGTAGACAGGTTTCTCAAGAGAGGCTGGAACTTAAGTATTTTAGTAAGAGCCATATGTCTTGATTGGTCTAGTCTGGTTTGGTTTTGGTTTTCCTGAAGCAGGATCTCATGTAACCAAGGCTGTCCTTAAACATGTACATAGCTCAAACGTACTACATTTAATCCACTTGCTTCAATCTCCAAAGTAAGCCAAGCCTTGTGAATATACGTGATTTTGGTGGCTCTCAACTTAATCTCAAATAGTTGCTAAGGAACTTTATTCTTCCCTTTTCCCCCTTCTCAATAAAATGACACTACAGAGGTGCTTTGGGTAGGATTTAATAAGGTAGACAATTTAATAAAGTAAACCAGGGGTTGGTCACAGGGCTGCAGAAGAGGATTCTTGGGAGATTTCACAGAAAACCGAAGATCTGCTACTGGGGAAAAAAAAACGGTCAAATGCAATGGTCATACTCACTTAGGCCTTAAACATCATTTACTCTGATGTTAACACCTGTATTTGTAGCATCTTTATATTAACAGAACATTGTCTTGATGTCAGCAACCTTCAGAACTAAGATTAACTGTGTTGGAATTCTTGACTCAGCTGAAGAGAGACTTCAACCACATTCCTGGGCAAGTGGCTGCTTTTTCTTCCCATGTCTCCTTAATTTCCCCTTTCTATCTAGCTTCAAAATATAAATCAGATCACGTGGCCTCTCTGCTCATTAGCTACTCATGCAGATGCAAGAACCCTAAATCTGTCCTTACATAGTCCTTGGGTGTTGCTCTGTAGTCTTCCTATCTGTGGTCTCTTGATTCTTTTTCTTCTTACCTCTTCTGCCATGGCTCCATCCAGTGGTTGACTTACAGAGGCCCTGTTCTCCTTGCTGCTTCTCAAGCATCATGGAAGGTCTCAAGTCAGATCCACTGAATTTGATGCCCTTTGCTTATGTTTTGCATATACCTGATGCCAGTATCGGGTGCTCCTCACTTCATCCATGTCTTTGCTCAAGTATTCCCATCGAAAACGGTCCACTATATATTTCTTGTCTTTATCAAAATTCTATACCTCTCTCTAGACTAATTTATATGTCTAATTTTTATTGGTAGTTTAGTCATCAGATCAAGAGTTATTTTCTCAAAAAAGTCCTCAATGCTCCATAATCCAAGTCAAGCTATTCTGTTAGTTTCTATCATAAATTCATATTTCCTTCCAATTTTCTGCCTTAACTGGCACTAATTTATATATTGGCATAATTTTTATTAACATTTCCTTTCGTACTAGGTTCTAAGAGCCACAAAAAATTGTTTACAACAACTAACTTACTGCCTGATAATCAGCAACTCTCAATACATTTTGAATAATAAAAACCCAAATCTTTGAATAAATGAATATACAAATAAATACATACAGTTTTAATTTATTTATATAAACAAATACATAGTATTGTCATGACCAACCACTAGGGGCAGAAAGGACTAATTACAGCTGTGTTCTGTGCATTAGTCTGAAGTCATAAATTACAACTAATGGAAGTCCAGCATAGTTGAGGCATGCAAGAGAATGATGATACACTCTTCCTAGACTACATGTCTCAACTCCCTCTTTTCTCAGTCTATATCTATCTTGTTTGCATGATGATATTCCAGAAGCATGAGAATAGCAGCTTTCAGTGACTTATAAACATTTGTCTAGTGAATTCTCCAACCGCAGGATACTCTCAGAGATTCCTGAAACACAACTAATGTCAGAAGTGAGAGCAGTCCCGAGGACTCCTCAATTCTGCATAAAGGATACTTGGGTGGTGTGAGCATTAGAATGGACTTTGAATGAATGAATGCCTTTGGTTTACTGTCTATACTTCTCCTGACTCCTTCTCTAGCTATGAGCTAATAGAATGAACTGTTGTAAAGTACATAGGCTACTTAATAGCCATATGATTTAGGACCCTCTCACTTCCTTAACCCCAGTCCATTTATCAGTAAAATTATAAAAATAATTGTTCCTCTATTCCAGGATCACTGTGATATTGCAGTGCACAAATGAAAATATGTCAATAGTATGTACATGATAAGGAGTTAATAGGTATTCTTTTCTTTTGTCATGCTGCTATCATTTTCTGGTTTTTCTTCTTCTTCCTGCTCCATATATGCTGGCATTATTAAAATTCCTCTTCTTTCTCAATTTCACCAAGACTGACATTCACCAAAATCATTCTGTTCTTTTTGAACATATGACTACATGTGATTTTCCAGTCTGTAGTAAGGGGTGGCCATGAATCAAAGTTCTAAGCAAAAGAACAGGAGAAAAGGTTCCAGGCAGGGTCCATCTAATCTACCCACAAGTATCTCGTCATTGTTTCTGCCATGGTGGCTTATTGGGGTCACCAACCATGAGGATGGTTTTAAAGACCTTCCCAATGTCAACATAACAGTCAATATCTATCCTTGAATAACTGAAAAGCAGTCAGGTTCCCACGCAACCACCTAGTCTAGTGCTGGTCTGTGGCATGGGGGAGAGATGAACAACTTTTATATTATTGCATTACACATCCAAGACTCTTCCTCACAGAAGCCCACTTTATCCCCAAGGAATACAGACATTTCTTTGTTCTTATTTTTGTCTAGGTTTTCTTTTATGTCTAAGCCGGCCCCAAAGTTTCTTAGTATTCACTACACAGCAAATCAAATCAAGTCTCAGTTTCTTCTTTGAACTCTGGTACCTGCTCTGACTAATTTTACATTAGTATGCACTCAGTTCCCTTAAATATACCTATGATTGTGCCCCTCCATGGTTTTGAATGTTTACATGATTCTCTGTTACACATAAAATGAAGTTCAGAAGATCTTTTATTGTAGAGGATTGTTTTAGCAATTCTGGGTTTCTTGTTATTCCATATGAAGTTGAGAATTTTTCTTTCAAGGTCTGTAAAGAATTGTATTGGTAATTTGATGGGAATTGCATTGAATCTGTAGATTGCCTTGGTAAGATAGCCATTTATACTATATTAATCCTGCCAAACCATAAGCATGGGAGATCTTTCCATCTTCTGATATCTTCTTCTAATTCTTTCTTCAGAGACTTGAAATTTTTTTCATGCAGGTCTTTGACTTGCTTGGTTAGGGTCACACCAAGGTACTTTATGTCTTTTGTGGCTATTGTGAAGGGAGTTGTCTTCCTAATTTCTTTCTCAGCCCTTTTGTCTTTTGTATACAGGAGGGCTACTGATTTTTTTAGTTAATTTTGTATCCAGCCACTTTGCTGAAGGTGTTTATCAGCTGTAAGAGTTCCCCGGCAAAATTTTTGAAGTCACTCAGTTATACTATCATATCATCTGCAAACAGTGATACTTTGACTTCTTCCTTTCCCATTTGTATCTCCTTGGTCTCCTTCAATTGTCTTATTGCTCTAGCAAGGACTTCAAGAACTATGTTGAAGAGATATGGAGGCAGTAGGCAGCCTTGCCTTGTCCCTGATTTCAGTGGGATTGCTTTAAGTTTCTCTCCATTTAATTTGATGTTGGCTATAGGCTTGCTGTATATTGCCTTTACTATGTTTAGGTATGTGCCTTGTATCCCTGATCTCTCCAATACTTTAAACATGAATGGATTTTGTCAAATGCCTTTTCAGCATCTAAGGAGATTATCATGTGTTTTTTTTCTTTCAGTTTGTTAATATGGTGGATCACATTGATGGATTTCTGTATATTGAACCATCCCTGCATACCTGGGATGAATCCTACCAGTATCCAAGTGGCCTCCATAGTAATGGGGACAGGGACTGTCTCTGACATTAACTGATTGGCCTACTCTTTGACCACCTCCCCTTGAGTGGGGAGCAGCCTTACCAGGCCACAGAAGAAGACAATGCAGCCACTCCTGATGAGACCTGATAGACTGGGATCAGAGGGAAGGGGAGGAGGACCTCCCTTTTCAGTGGACTGTGAGAGGGACATTGGTGGGGAAGAGGGAGGGTGGGATTGGGAGGGAAGGAGGGGGGAAAGTACAGGGGAGATACAAAGTGAATAAACCATAATTAATAAAAATAAAAAATAATTCCCAAAAAGAAAAAGAAATTGCACCTAAGAAGATGTTATGAAAAAAAAAGTTCAAACTCAATATGGCAACCTAGACCTTCCATCAGGCCTGTCAGTCAATCTACCCTTAACTTACCTTATTTTTTTCTCCATTATTACTATTCTTTAGTAATATCTTTCTAGTACCACCTTTTATTGATTATCCCATGTGAGAACATCTTTCTTGTTTCTCTTTAAATCTACCTTAAAATGACATCTCAAATATTATGCATCTCACAAAGTCTCCATTTCTAGAAAATCAAAAAAATAACAACCTTATTTTTAAGAGATGGGACTTTTTTTTCTGGTCTTTGGAATATGAAGACAAATCTCCCTCAACACACACACACACACACTCATCTGTGATCCCCCACATGTATATTTACACAATAGATATATTTATTTAAGACATTCTATGTGGGTATATATATATTTGTATATTATATTTATATTTATAAGTGTATGAACATATATTCAGAAGTAGAGATATGACTACTTGCCCAAGTTTTGAGAAAGTCCTGAAATGGTTAGAAATAAAAAGATAAAGACTGGGGAGTGTTACAGATTGAATAATGTGTATAAACAGGTACACAACTAGGAGCTAGGTATAAGATTATACATATGTGATTCCAACACCCACGAGACAGAGATAGGAGGATTGCTAAAAGTTTAAGGCCAGTCTGGGCTACCTAATGAGTTGCAGACCACCGGAGATATGGAGACTCTGTTTCAAAAATGGAAGCCAAAAATGTAGTGCATATACACCATAAGCAAATAACCCAGAGAATCAAATATACATGATTATAATACGTTTTATAAATAACTGTAGTTACAGATAAAACATTCTTTACAGATATCCATGCAAAATCAAAAAATGTAAATGTGGAGTGCCTGAAAACCTGCAAGTTAGTAACAGGTGACAAACTGCTTTGGATGGGGCCCGGGGGCTGTACGGAGGATGGCTGCCCAGCACTGGAAATGTGGACTGAACACACTGATTGAGCTGGGCTGGGAGGGAGCTTCTAATCTGGTTAACTGTGGTAAAAAGACCTATCTAAAATGTCAGCACACCATTGCATGGTCTGAAGTTCCAGACTGAACAAAAAAGAGAAAGTGAACTGGGCACAGAATTCATCTCTCTGCTTTCTGGTGTAGACAGTTTGACCAGTTGCCTCACAGGCTGGCTGCTGGCCCTCCCTGCCCTGGTGGACTGGACCTCTTCTTAAACCACAAATGAGAATAAACCCTTCCTTAATTTGCTTTTGTCAAGAATGTTGCTGCAGTAATGATAAAGGTAACTAATACAGGACTTAATGCCAAACTACCCTGATCTCAGAAGATAAAGAGAGAGGGCCAATCAAAGCAGATCAGTCCCACACTGGCATAGCTTTCCAAGACCAGAAGTGTCATTGCACTTTCTTATAAAAGGCACTTTTCTCATTTTCTCACAGACTAGGGTTTTTGAAGTAGGGATGAGAGTTGAAGAGCTAAGGGAAACAGGGTGGGCTGTGGTGTTGGTACCCAGGCCTGAAACAGAGCACAGGTTTTCTAGGCTCACACGCAAAACAGGGCTGGCAGGAGAAGGCATCCAGAGACGCTCACATATGCATGTGTGCACACACCCATGTTGGCATTCACACACAGGCACACATGCACGCACAAGCCCCAGCTGCTTCCTGGCTTTTTATTCAGGGTTCTAAAGATAAAGTGACCTAATTTTATAACCTACTTTAAAGCAACTCTGGTCCCTTAATCTTGTCCCTGAACTGAACTGTGAGGCAATGTACCAACTGTGCTGGGGACAAAGCATGTCTTTGCTTAACGTCATCAACTAGAGAAAAGGAAAGCTGGTGTGGCTGGAGGGCTGCTTTTGTTTGAGCTGAAGTCTGTCTCCCAGAGAACACTGGGTGGGAGGGTGTGGTCCAGTGGAAAAATGAAAGAGAATTGAAACTAAAGATGTTGAGCTTAAGATTGACATAAGATTCAATGGCGAGCTTGTGGATCCCGGGTCCTGTTCCCCATCTCCCACACTGGCCTATGGCTTCCTCCAGGCATCTTATAGGGCAAAGTGTAACTATAAAACAGTGGGGACAGAAGAGAGCTCTCACTGAAAATTGAGTCACCTTTGCAGAGGAGGCACATGACTTAAGAAAACACATATGATTTGTGGCATGCTTCTAAATGGGCTAACTCACTCAAAACTGAGAGCTTGGATTCCAGCCCAGGAGACAGAATAGTTTTGGTTTCTATTTTGAATATCACTTCCTCCCCCAAACTAGTAATTCAGCTTATTCCCTCCCAAACTGGTTTGGATGACACGTATCTTAATGGGGTCAGAGAGAGCAGCCTCCACAGGTGGTGGTACAGAGGTGATGGAACAGGAAGGTGAACAGAGGCCACTATTAGGAATGGGAAGACCAAACCTCTTCATGTGCACAACTCACCTCACTGGGCTGTAGTAGGAACAACCTGAAACGGAGGTCACTTGGCATTGATACAGGTTGTATTTGTTTCCTTTATGAGTTGCCTTTGGAGTCACATCTAGCAAGCTTTTCAGGAAGTAGAGATTATTAGAGTTCCCATCAGTTTCCAAGGATAAGTTCACTTCTTATTGACTGAGCACAGGAGTTACAATCAATTCATGTCCTGGCATCACTGACCAGGCAACCCTTAGGCAGTCCTGAACTCTCTACTTTGAAGAGAAAATGAACAGAAGACAGCATCTGGCTCTTCAGGTAGCCAGAGACCTAACTGGAGGACTCAGGTAAGTCAAAAGAGAAGCACTAACTGGGTTCTGTTTGTAAGACAGCTCATGGTGAGCAGAGGAAGCACACAGTGAAGTGCATGAGGGCAATGGCATTAGTAAGAGATGATTGGGGCCTAGGGGAGGGAGACAGACTGGGAAACAGACAGAGACAGAAGGACAGAGGCAGACTGAGAGAGAGGGGCTACAGGAAACAACAGTCCACATCTCAGGTTGAGTCTAGTGGTCACTGTTGTCCTTAGGAGAGTGGGGCACTTTACTGAAGCCTGACACTTTCATGTTCCATGTCTGAGGGGTAGCATGCATGGGGCGACAGACTGTGTGCAGCCAGCAAGGACAAATATTGGCAAAGTTATCAAGGAACTTTGCCAACTGACCTGAGTCACACTGTACCACCTAAGTAAACCATAGGAGAGATGGGAGGGGCTGTGAGGAATAAGTTACAGTGGTGTGGGGGGAGGGCTGGGATGTGTATCACCAAGGAGGGCAATGAGAAGGGGGAAATGGAATCCCTGAAAGAAATGAAGCTCCTGTACACAGAGCATGAAAAGTGTCTTCCACAACGGCACACTCCCAGCCACACTGTGCAATACTTACACTTGTGCTGTCGACACTCAGGCTCCTCAGCGACAGAACCCTTCCCAAAGCCGGCGGCCATTGTTCTGAGGGGAATAACTGCACTCTAAGAAGACTGTGACACATATGAGGTTCAGAGTGAGGTCCTTCCTACAAAAAGTAAGTCCCTAGGGACAGAGATTCCAATTCCAGGTGAACCCTGACCTACCTTGTTACTTCATGTGAACTCTGAACAGCTTCCGAATGTTTTCAAGTTGGTGGGCTGATGCAACTACAGGGTACAGAGTTAGGGCATGGAGGCCGTGAAGAACAAGAGGGTCCCACCAACCCTGCTCTGTGCTGTGCTGCTGGAGCCAAGGCCCTCAGGAGTGCCAATCAGCATTCAATCAGCCAAGGCTAGTGACTGGAGTGCCTGCTCTTGCTTCTTCCTTCTGTGTGCCTCCAAGTGTTCTACCATTGTTCTGTATACTTCACTACCCATCTCCCATCTCATGTCTTTTTTAAAAAAATAATTTATTCTTTATATACCCCACTTGAAGCCCCCTCCCTCAACTCCTCCCAGTCCCACTTCCCTCCCTGGTGCCCCCTATCCCCTTCCCCTAGTTCACTGAAAGGGTGAATTCTCTTCCTCTGCCATCTGCCAATAGCTTATCAAGTCTCATCAGGACTGCCTGGATCCTCTTCCTCTGTGGCCTGGCAAGGCCTCATCACCAGGGGCAAATGATCAAGGAACAGGCAATTGAGTTCATACCAGTGACTGCCCCTGCTTTCCTTACTCAGGTACCCACATGGAGACTGAGCTGCCAATCAGCTACATCTGAGCAGAGGGACTAGATCCTCTCTATGCATGGTCCAGGGTTGGTCCATTAGTCTCTGAAGGACCCCCTGGGCACAGGTTTTTTAGCTGTGTTGGCCTCTTTGTGCGGTTCTTGTCCCTTCCATGTCATTCTATCCCCAACCCTTCTTCCATAAGACAACCTAACCATGCCCAAAGTTTGGCTGTGAGTCTCTGTATCTGCTTCAATCCCCTGTTGGGTGGAGCCCCTCAGAGGACCCCTTATAGTAGGCTCTCACCTTGTTCCCTCTCTTCCACTGCTTCTGGTGTCTATCCTGTTTGCCATTCTGAATGAGATTTAAGCATCTTCCCTAGGGTCCTCCTTGTTGTTTAGCTTCTTTAGGGTTGTAGCTTTTAGTATGGCTATCCTATATTATATGGCTAATATCCATTCATAAGTGAGTGTACAGCATGTGTGTCTTTCTACTTCTGGGCTACCTCACTCAGGATGATCTTTTCTAGTTCCATCCATTTGCCTGTAAATTTCATTATTTCCTTGTTTTTAATAACTGAATAGTATTTCATTGTGTAAATGTACCACAATTCCTGTATCCATTCCTCCACTGAGGGACATCTAGGTTGTTTCCAGATTCTAACTATTATAAGTAAAGCTGCTATGAACATAGTTAAGCAAAAGTCCTTGTTGAATTCTGGGGCATCTTTTGGGTATATGCCCAGCAGCAAGTCCATTGATTTTGAGGAATATTAATGACCAGTGACTTTCCTTTTATTTTGATGTTGGTTGTGGTAATGTGTTTCTGTGCTTGGCTACTTTTGGTTTTGCGGTAGTTATTTATTTCCTGTGTTTTCCTGGGTGTTTTAGCTTTCTTGAGTTGTATTTTTCCTTCTACTATCTTCTGTAAAGCTGGATTTGTGGGTAGGTACTGTTTAAATTTGCTTTGTAGTTCAATATCTTGTTTTCTCCATCTATGACGATTGGGAGTTTTGCTGGGTATAGTAGTCTGGGCTAACATCTCTGTTCTCTTAGGGTCTGTGTGATATCCATCCAGGCCCTTCTGGCTTCCATAGTCTCTGTTAAGAAGTCAGGTGTGATTCTGATGCCATTATATGTTACCTGGTCTTTTTCCCTTGCAGCTTTTAGTATTTTTCTTTGTTCTGTATATTTAGTGTTTTGATTATTATGTGGTGGGAGGATTTTATTTGCTGGTCTAATCTATTATGTGTTCTGTAGGCCTCTTGTACGTTTATAGGCCTCTCCTTTAAATCAGGGAAATTTTCTTCTATGATTTTCTTGTAGATGTTTTCTGGGCCTTGGGGACGGGAATCTTTTTTTTTTTCCTTATTCTTACTATTCTTAGGTTTTGCCTTTTCATGGTGTCCTTGATATCTTGGGTGGTTTATGTCAGGAATCTTTTAGATTTAACATTTTCTTTGATGGATGCATCGATTTCTTCCATTGTATCATCAACATCTGAGATTCTTTCTTTTATCTCTTGTATTCTGTTGGCTATGCTTACTTCTGCAGTTCCTGTCTTCTTCCCTAAGTTCTCCCTCTCCATGAGCTGCTGCTGCTTATACACTGTTTTTGCTGGGCACAACCCTCTTGAAGAACCAGAGAGTCGTGAGGTTTGGTCGGTTTCACTAGGGAGACAGGTTGAGCTTTGGAGCAGCATGTAGGGGCTGATCCTATAGGTCTCAGGTATCAGTAGGTCTGAGGTTGGAGTTCTATGCCCCAGTGCCCAAGAGGCAATCAGTTTCTGGTGAGCACAGCACACAGGCATATGGCTGGAGGCTAGAGCCCCCAAACCTGTGGGAACCCAGGAGCTTTACTGGGGAATAGCTGGATTCCCTGATGTTGGACATGATGTTTCCCTCACCACAGGGTTTCCCACGACCAGGATACCCAGTCTGTGGTGTTTAGGAGTCCACAGTTCAGTTTGGAATGGTAAGTAAAGTGCACAGGTGTGTGGCTCTGCACTGGCAACTGAATGCCTGCAGGAACACAGAAAATTTCCTGGGGAAGGGGTTGTGGAGGGTGCGTTGGCTGGGTAACCTGAAGTCCAACCCGAATGCTTCCTTCACCATTGGATTCTTCTAGACTGGGAACCCCAGTCTCTGGTGTTTGGGAACCCACAGTTCTCTCTGGGATGGTGATCAGAGCATGCAGCTGTGTGACTCTGGGCTCCCAAATGAGCACATGCTGGGACCCTGGAACTTTTTCAGGGTGTTGGCTGGGTGACCTAAGGTTGATCAGACCCAATTGCTTCCTCTCAACTAGAGAACCCAGTTTCTGGTGTGGGGCCCGCAGCTTAGTCTGAGATGGTGATCAGACCATGCAGGTGTGTCTCTGAGCTGCTGACCGAGTGCCTGTAGGAAACCTCGGAACTCTTCCTGGGTTTAGCTGAGTGACCTGAGATTGGACCCAATGGCTTCCCATACAGTGGGGTTTCCTCTCAGCTGGGGAACACAGTCACTGGTATTTTCATCTCTTTTTTAAAAATTCTTGCTATTCTCATGTTTATTTGGGAGACTATTTATTATTTATTTACTCACTTCATACTTGATGGTCCCCACTTTCCTCCTTTCCTCTCAGTCCCACCCTCCCTCCCTCCTCTCCTCTCCCCATTCCCCTGTTCCTCAGAAAACGGAAGCCTCTCTCCACAACTAATCCACCCCTGCTCATCAAATCACACCAGGACAGAGGATGTCCTCTTCCCCTGTGACCTGGCAAGGCAGCCTTGCCAGGGAGAAGTGATCAAAAAGCAGGCAACAGAGTTCATGTCAGAGACATCCCCTGTTTCCCTCACTAGGGAACCCACAAGAAGCCTGAGTTTAGGGACATCTAGGTTGTTTTCAGATTCTGGCTATTATGAATAAAAATGCAATGAACATAGTTGAACAAGTATTCTTGTGGTATAGAAGAGCATCTTTTGGGTATGTGCCTAAGCATGGTATAGCTGGGTCTTGATGCAGAGCTAACTGGATGTCTGCAAGTAGAAAAATGAAAATAAATCCATATTTATTACCCTGCACAAAACTCAAATCCAAGTGGAACAAAAACCTCAACGTAAAACCAGATATACTAAATGTACTAGAAGAGAAAGTGGGGAAGAGCCTTGAAATCATTGGCAAAGGAGACAACTTCCTGAACAGAACACCAACAGTACAGGGTCTAAGATCAACAATTAATAAACAGGACCTCTTGAAACTGCAAAGGTTCTGTAAGCAAAGGACACTGTCACCAGAACAAAACAGCAGTCTGCAGATCTTCACCAATTCTACATCTGACAAAGAGCTAATATTCAAAACATGTAAAGAGCTCAAGAAATTAAAAACCCACAAAGAAAACAATCCAATTAAAAATAGGGTACAGAGCTAAACAAAGAATTCTCAACAGAAGAAGCTAGAATGGCAGAGAAACACTCAAAGAAATGCTCAGTGTCCTTAGTTATCAGGGAAGTGCAAATCAAGATGACTGTGAGATTCCATCTTATACCCTTCAGAATGGCCAAGATCAAAAATCAAGTGACAGCACGCGTGGAGAAAGGAAACTCTCCTCCATTGCCTGTGGGAGTGCCAATTTGGAAATCAATCTGGTACGATCTCAGAAAATTGGGAATAGCTATTTGGGAGACTCTTAAGAAGTTCTAAGCCTAATCAGCCCTAATAAATAATATCACTGAGTGTGTAAGTTTCATTGGTTATCAATGCAGTCTAGTAGCTAGTGGTAGCAGATGTGTTATTGGACTGCTTTTCTGAGGGGATTTTAAAAAAGTTAAACAGCAACAAATCAAGAAATCCAATTAAAAATGGGGTACAGAGTTAAACAGAGAATTCTCAATAGAGAAATATGGAGTGGCAGAGGAACACTTAAAGAAATGCTCAACATCCTTACTCATCAGGGAAATAGAAATCAAAACGACCCTGAGATTTCTCCTTACACCCATCAGAATGGCCAAGATCAAAAACTCAAGGGACAACACATGCTGGAGAGGTTGTGGAGAAAGGGGAACCCTCCTCCACTGCTGGTGGGAATGTAAACTTGTACAACCACTCTGGAAATCAATCTGGCACTTTCTCAGACAACTAGGAATAGCGCTTCCTCAAGATCCAGATACCACTCCTAGGCATATATCCAAAAGAGGCTCAAGTACACAATAAGGACATTAGCTCAACCATGTTTGTAGCAGCTTTATTTGTAATAGCCAGAAGCTGGAAACAACTCAGATGCCCCTCAACTGAGGAATGGATACAGAAATTGTATCCATCTACACAATGGAATATTACTCAGCAATAAAAAACAAGGATATCATGAAATTTGCAGGTAAATGGTAGGAACTGGAAAGATCATCTTGAGTGAGCTATCCCAGAAGCAGAAAGACACACAGGGTATATACTCACTCATATAGACATATAATATAAGATAAACCTACTAAAATCTGTATACCTGAAGAAACTAACCAAGAGGGAGGGATCTGGTTAAAATGCTCAATCCCTATCCAGAAAGGCAAAGAGGATGGACATCAGAAGAAAGAGAAAACAGAAAACAAGTCAGGAGCCTGCAACATAGGGTCTCTGAAAGGCTCTGCCCTGCAGACTATCAAAGCAGATGCTGAGACTTACCACCAACCCTTGGGCAGAGTGCAGAGAATCTTATGAAAGAAGTGCAAAATAGTAAGATCTAGAGAGGACAGGAACTCCACAAGGAGAGCAACAGAACCAAAAAATCTGAGCACAGGGGTCTTTCCTGAAACTGATACTCCAACTAAGTACTATGCATGGAGATAACTTAGAACCCCTGCACAAATGTAACCCATTGCAATGTAACCCTGAAGAGCCTTCCTGTGCTTTACACAAAACAAGAAAATTTCTGAATTCCTCATTTGGTTCCTTGAGCAGAAGGGCCAGTTAACACACAGTGTATTTGGCAGAAAAAAGACACATTGTAAAGCCAGAGTCATTTAAACTCTTACAGAAAGAGCAAAAGACACTGAAATGTGTTTAGCTGTCCAAGTGGGGTCCACAGTAATCGGAACAGGGATTGACATGAACTGATTGGCCTGCTCTTTGATCACCTGCCCCTGAAGGGGAGCAGCCTTACCAGGCCACAGAGGAAGACAATGCAGCCACTCCTGATGAGACCTAATAGACTAGTTTCAGACGAAAGGAAAAGAAGACCTCCCCTATCAGTGGACTTGGGGAGGGACACGGGTGTAGAAGAGGGAGAAAGGGAGGGATTGGGACGGGAGGAGGGAGGGAACTACAGGGTTATATAAGGTGAATAAAGTGAAATTAATATAGAATTTAATTTTAAAAATTCAAAAAAGAAAAGGTTGTTGTGGAGATGTGATCAAGCCTGAAGAGTCTTCCTGTGCTTTACACAAAACAAGAAAATTTCTGAATTCCTCATTTGGTTCCTTGAGCAGAAGGGCCAGTTAACACACAGTGTATTTGGCAGAAAAAAGACACATTGTAAAGCCAGAGTCATTTAAACTCTTACAGAAAGAGCAAAAGACACTGACATGTGTTTAGCTGTTTCCTCCTTCCTGAACATTTTGTGCAATAGGGTACTGGTCATTTCTGGGCTTCTGTCTGCCAACACCATAACAGACAAGAGATTCATGCTCCTGAGCCACACCAAAGTCTGCCTGTGAGGGGTCATCCCCTTGCCTTCTGCTTTCCTACTGGACTTTCAGCAGATCACTATCACAGGGTGCGCACAATCACCAGGGAGGAGGAGAAAGAGGAACAAAATACACAACCCACACCCAGCCTGAGCTCCTTATTTGGTCCTTATTGTGTATCACAGCTTCCCACCACTAGCCAGAAATACTTACGGATGAATGCTATAGTGCATGCTTCTCCATAGGAATCAGAAAATAAGGCCTGCTAGCCTAACACTGGCTTAGGCAGGAAATTTACTAAAAGCATTTGTTGATCACTATTTCCAGCATCAGCCTTCACTGGAGTATCTTTTTCATATCACAGCGACAGCCCCTTCCCATCCACTCCACCTCCCTGGTGAGCTGTCCTGGCTCAGGAATTGCTGTGTTGTATTCCCATTGTCGATTACTTTCTATACATGAATTTTATTTCTATAAAGGGAGTAACTACAACTTCTTCAACCCCTCGATCCCAAGAAACTCACCCAGGCTGAAAAACAATGATGATAGCATTTGCTGGGGGCAGAAAAGAATCTCATAATGCACAGGAGATTCAACGGTGGCAAATACACTTTAAAGTGCGTCAACAGGCAGCTGGGTTTAGACAGAGGTATGAGAACATGTACTGGAGAAAAACACTGATAAAAATGGGTGTTCACAAGCAGAAAATGATGTTAGCTATCTCTTACCAACCTAAACAGACAAAATGCTTAAATGTGGGACCTGCCACTATAAATCCTTTAGTTTGATGGGACAGTTTTCCTAAAGAGTCCCCAAAAGAACAAGAAACAAAAGAAAAAATAAGCAAACAGGTTTATGCAAATGTCAAACACTTCTACACAACAGAGATAACAGGCCACAGAATTAAAGAACAAACTGTAGAGTGAATAAAAAGTATTTCAGACTGCACATCCAATATGGGTAAATAGCTAGTGTGTGAGTGTGTGTGTGCATATGTGTATACTGAAACCTCAAAAGTGAGTAGTAGATCTAAATCATGTCTCCAAAAAAGACATGTTAAGTGACCAGCAGAAAAATATTTAAAAGGCAAACATCACTAATCATTAAGGTAATAGAAATCAAAAGCGCAATGGAATGGCCCCTTCTTCCACAACAGTGGCTCTCGTCACAAAGCCAGAAGTTAACACACACAGTAAAGGACCCTGCATGCTGTTGGTGGGAATGGTAGCAGGCATAGCCAAAAGAACACAATGGGTGCTCCTCAAATCGAAAATTGAACCACTGTCTGACCTAACGATCTCACTCCCAGATCTATATCCAAACAAAGTGAAGATCCTTTGATTTGAATAATTAGAAGAGATAGCTGCACTGTCAGGCTCATTGAAACACCACTCGCCACAGCCAGAAAATGGAAACAACCCTTAGTGTCCACCAACAGAGGAATCTCAGTGTTTGGGAGGAAGAGACAGGTGAGTGCCTGGGGCTCCTGGCATACTTGCCAAGTTCCAGTGACAAACCTAGTTTCAAAAAAAAAAAATCACTCCCGAGGAGTGACACCCAAAGCAGACCTCTGGCCTCCACACTCATGTGTACACGCACCTCTCCTCTCACAAAAATGCAACTTGTCCACATGCTTCTGTTTACTGGTAAAAGGTGAGGATGCAAAGCAAATGCTGAACAATCTAACTTAGAACAGATGAAGGTTGTTGGAAGGCTGTGAAAGGCTTTTCGTGTACGTAATCGAAAACTTAGAGAAGGAAGGAATTTATATTGGAAGTGAAACACAGACAGTCCCTAAGACCTGTTGCCGGTTTGGAAAGGCCTGTTAATGAAGAGTTGGGACACTGGATCTGGTGGCAAGTGTCTGGAATCGAGTCTCCTAATTGGATTAGGAGGATCAGGAGTTCCAGATCTTCTTGAGTCACAGAGTGCATTCTAAGCCAGGCTGGGCTACTGAGACAGACACTTTTCTCTCAGAATAAGTAAAAATAAGGATTTGGGATATAGTTCAATGATGGAGTGCTTGCCTACCTCATGTAATGCCCTAGGTTCAAACCCAGTGCTACACAGAACAGCATTTAAGATCCTTTCCATTTCAAATGTTTAGAAGTCTTGGGTGACTGAATATGTTGCACTGTTATTTAGAAGCAGAAATTGAAGCAGGAAGATTCTTCAATGACCTTTTTCCCCCTGCTCTAGCAAACATTCAGAGGACTACGTGGCAGGAGAAAAGGATATAACATTATGTTTGTGCCAATAATATTTTACTATTTTTTTTAGTTTTAAAAGCAGCAAAATGAAATGAATGTTTCCTGTTCCTCCCCACTGGAAGCTGAGAGCAAGTCCCACTTGCTAAGGGCAGGCTTTTTTCTGTTTGTCAGACTGTGTCATTGGCTTATGGGAGAAGCATCTACCAGTATCCTCCAACAGTAAGTCCCCTCTAAAGGATTTCAGTTCTGCCAAGCTAAGACACTGTGGAAATAAGATTTGCCCATACATACATGGGCACCGAAAACTGGCGTGCCTTCAAGCCTCAGTTCAAATTAAAGACCCTTCTAGGCCAACATGAAATTCAGAGCTTACTTTTTAGTCCCTGGTTTTTGCTAAGGGTGTTACTTTTAACTTCAATAAAATGTAATATTATCTGTGAAGAAAAAGAATTATGCATATACAGAGTGGAATATTATTTATCCACACAGAAAAAGAAAATCTGTCATTTTAACAGACGGAATTGGAGACTTTCGGGTTTAGTCAAATAAGTGAGGCACGGGAAAGAGAGTGCCACACAGTCTCATTCGCATATAAATTATTACAAGGTTTATCTTACAGGGAGAATGAGATGGTGGTGAACAGAAGCTGGGAGGGACAAGAGAAAATCAAGGGAAAGATATCTAACAGTAAGTCACAGTTAGATACCATTTCACAGAAGAGTGACCATACGCAATGGATATTTCTTAATGTTACTAAACAAATAGTATAGTCTTTGGCAGAAGACTAGAAAAAAAAAAGAATTTAGAATGCTTCAGCATAATTGAATAATGTCTGAGTAGATATACTTTACTCTGACTTAAACATTATACCTTGTGTACATGTCAAAACGCCACATATGATTTTTTGTTTTAATTGGTTAAAAAGAAAATACTCCCCTCGTTTTCCCCACAGATCTTTCCCCCCAAACAAACAAACAAAAAAAGGCCATGGATGAGCCTATTCTGCTTGAGACAGCAGGGAAGAACTGAAGAATGGCCCCACACGTGGCTTCAGGCCAGGCCAGCGGGTTTCAGCCCACAGCTAGTGATCTCATTAACTTGACCACTGGAGACTCTCAGTAGACATGTTGTGACTTATGAAATCCTGGAGGTGACAGGAGAGAAACCCAGCATGCAACTGGAATCAACCTGAAGGGGAGAAAAACGAAACAAACTAAAAAGCAAAACAGCAGACACCTACGCTCCAGTCCAGAGTTGCTCTAGGCTCCTTCGCTGGACCATTTGCCACAGGAAGGCCGAGGGGATGTGCAGGAGCCAGATGCTGGAGGCCTGTCCGGGAGATGGCTTTCCTGCAGCAAGAAAGTAAATAAATAAATAGATAAGTAGATGCATACCTACCTGCATACAGACAGATAGACAGACATAGACATGCATAAAAGAGACTCATCTGATGTCCTTTACAACTGTAATGAAATACACCTCTGCCAGGATAGAGAAGAACAAACCCCCCCAATTCAGGGAGCTTGAGGCACCTGCTGTAGTGCTATAGGGCCAGAAGCTGAAAGTTTGATTTCTTTTTAGGATGAAGGGCAAGAGTGGGGCCTCTCCACTTACAAACAAAAATCAAATTCATTGGTTGGATACGTGTGATACTTGGCCACAGATGAAATATAAGCAAAGCCCCCTCCTGCAACCCCACTGCCCAGAACAGCACTGTTGAGGTTGGATACCAAAGGAAGTCTGCTCTTACTCCCTTCTTCTGAGAGCAACTTCCTTCTCCTTGCAGAGGACCACTGTCCATTGAGCTGAAAGCTCTCAAAGTGAAAAGACTTCTGGCATCTGCCAAGAAACAGCCCACATTTCTTCAGCCACCCAACAGCAAGAGGAGCAGAGGGAAGCAGCAAGGGACACAGTCGCTGTGAACACCCTCATGGCAGAGCCTTTGAGGGAAAGGATGCAGGAAGCAAAAAGATAAGGGCTAAGAGCAGATGGGGAAAGAGTGTTACACCCTAAAAGGAAGGTAGCCTCTTTGCATGTTCACTGACCTATCCAGGCTCTGCCCAGGGATGGAACTGGTAAGGTTAGGCAACACACTTGCTCTCCACACACAGGAATAAACATGTGCCACATGCCATCACTGTTCTCTGAATGTGTCATAGATTTTGGCAGGTGTTCATCTCTGTATGTGTCTTTTAGGGTCTCTTTGGAGTTCTACCCAGGAAGTTCCAGAAATAGATCTTTGGTAGTTGGAAACTATTACAATTAGCTTGCCTGGCAACTTTTCCAATATTCCCACAGGCCTCAGGCAACACATTCGTTCTGCAATAATCCCCCAGACTCATCATAAGGATGAAAGACTTGAAGAAAGACAGTCCAATCAGTGTTCCCTTCTAGAATGTTCTCCAAGATAAGTAATTTACAACATCAATTTTGGTTCCTTATGACAAAGTGTATTCCATACCCTCTAGCCATAATTCTTGTGAAAGGAACAATGGCTAGGTGTGGTGGCACAGGCCTAGAATCAGAATCACAGCATTAGCTCAAGAGCATATGAACATAGAAAGATCAAGGCTATCCTGGGCTACATAGCAAGACACTGACTTGGAAAATGAAAGGTTAAGTGGATACTCAAAGTGTAAGATAGCCTAACATAAGAAACAAAGGAGTGAGGAGGAAAGAGAGAGGGAGAGAAAATCTTCTGTGGAAATCCTCCCACACCGAGGAACTCCTGGCATATTTCTTAGCGTTTTTCTCTAGCTTCAAAGGCCTCCCCAGTGCTAACCCACTGAATCGATATAGCAATGTATCAAAGCAGATATTAAGACTCACAACCAAGCCTTCGGCAGAGGGCTGGGAATAATAATGAAAATAGGGGAAGTTAGTAAGACTTGGGGAGAACAAGAGCTCCACAAAGACCAAATTGAGCAGGGCACAGGGGTCTTTTAGTTTCTCCAACCAAGGACCATGTATGGATATGGCCTAGAACTCCCGCTCAGATGTGGCCCATGGTAGCTCGGTGTCCAACTGAAGACCCTAGTAAGGGGAACAGGGACTGTTTCTGTCATGAACTTGATGGCTGGCTCTTTGACCCTCCCCCATACACGCCAGGGAGTAACAACCTGGCTAGATCCCAGGGGAGGACATTGCAGCCAGCCCTGAGGAGAGTAGATGAACTGGGGTCGGATGGAAGGGGAGGAGGTCCTCCCCAGTAGGTGGACTTGGATGAGGGAGGGATGGGGAGAGTAGGAGGGAATGAGGGAGGGGGCTATGCCTGGGATGCAAAGTGCCTAACCTGTGATTAATATAAAAATAAATAAATTGCATTAAAAAAAAGAAAACACATGGATATGTGGATTCAAAAACTACAGATTCTACTTTTGAGTCTTCAAGAGTCTCTACAACCTAAATTTACAAGTTAAAAAAATACCATAATAAGAGGGTGACACAGAACAATTATAATTTCAAAGCCTATGTGGGCTACATGACAAGTTTGAGAATAGCCTGGACAATTTAGCAAGAATCAAAATGCAAACTGTATGTAAAATTCTCCAATTAAAATATTATTTGGTGGGTATGGGGCAAGAGGAAGGAGGGAAAGAGAGAATGAATGGGGGAAGGGGAGGGAGGGCAGGAAGAAGGGAGGAAAATGAAAAACCTTGGGTTTAGGTTTGATTCTCAAACACTCTCTCTCTCTCTCTCTCTCTCTCTCTCTCTCTCTCTCTCTCTCTCTCTCTCTCTCTCTCTCTCTCTCTCTCCCCTAATTCCCAAGCACAAAGTCTTAGGATGGCTGAAGAACTCTTAAATTTTAGATGAATGCGAGAAAAAAAAGGTCTTTCGGAGTTTCACAAACTGTCTCAGAGAGTTGTGACCAGAAAAAATAAAGGAAGAGAAAAGGAGGTGGAAGAAGGAGGAAAGAAAGAGATCAAAGAATCAAGGAGGAGGAAGAAAAGGTGGAAGAGGAGGAAAGAAATAACATTCCATTGTCAAGTCTGAATAGAAACCACTGAGCAAGTTAGTTCAGTCCCTGAACAACCATAGATCATGAGAGCCAAACTTTCATCACCCTTCATAACTAGGAAACAACCTGCCCAACTACTGAATTTGAATCTGAAGGCAGGGCAATTATACAATTGTTGCACCTCGAGAGACTCAGATAATACTTCACTGGGATTCCAACAAAGCATAACCTTTTCTAGCCTGTGAATAGCAGCAACTATGTATTTTGTTTATTTCTTATTTATTCCTCATTATGAACACAAACTTAAGGTTGAATTTATAATATTAGCAAAAAAACAGTATATCTAATGCACATACAAACATTAATTACAAGGTTAAATGAGTTAAGGGGCATCATGAGTAGCTAGCAGTCTGTGACCGAAGTTACATCTTAGAAAAGCTGATATGTAAAACACAGAATAGAAAAATCATAATTAAAAAATATTGGTGCATGGGAGGCACTGAGTTCAGTTTTCTACTCTTCTAAATAGCACAACATCATTTTTCTAGTAGTTCACACATAAATGGATATTTTCCTTCAGAGAAAAAAGGGAGTTCATTAGATCTGAGACCTCAACTAAAATCAGTGTGTGAGTTTTCTGTTTACAGCTATCTTGGTGGTAGAAGATGACATGAAATTCCAGCAGAATCTGGTGTATGGATGGAAGGGGTGAGGTCAGTAGTTTTATGCTACAGTTTTCACCAATTAAACAAGAAATGGGTGTTCAGCTTCCCATCTTTTCTTCCTGCTCAGAATCCTCCCAAATGCACAGACTGCAAAGCGTGAAATGCCAACGATTCTATTAACTTCACAGCATCACTTTGTGGGGAGTGAATATTCTCACAAGAGCGTGTCTGAAAAGAACTGTGATATTAACTGTGAAATAAATATGAAAAGAAAATACTTCATAATTAGGTTTCCAGAGCATAAAAATCACAGTTAACGTCAATTACCTGACATGAAAGACTGTGAACACATTTCAAGTACAAAAGCCATCGAACATCTTAAATAGCATTCTATTATTCCCTTCCCTCCATTCACTAAGACTATAAACTCCTGAAGGACAAGGCTCCATTCAACCACTAATCCTGTTACGTCTAGCTCAGAGGTAGACTCTGCAAATATTCAATAAATGCTTTCTGAATTAATGAATGAACTTGACCAAGAAGCTAAGCAAATCAGCTTGCTGATTAGATCAGAACTTGAGAAATCCAATTAGGGTGATTTGAGTAATGTCTCAGGCTTTATACTTCAGAGATGCTTTTTGCTGAGAGGGTCCAAAATCCTTCAAAGCAACAATTTAAAAATAAATGCAGCTGGGCATGGTGGCACATACCAGGATTTTAATCCCTGCACTCAGACGGCCAAGGAAGTTGCAGGAGAGCAGCATATTCAAGGCCAACTTGGACTGTGTATATAGGAAGACTCTTCTAAACACTCCACCAAATAACAATAAATAAATACACACGGATGAGATAGAATCCATCCTTCAATCCAGGCCTGGTGGGGCATGCTTGTAATCCTTGCACTAGGGAGGTAGAAGCAGGAGGATCACCAAGCCAAGGTTATCCAAGGCCTAGACCAAGCCATCTCATAAAAAAAAAAAAAATAACAGAACCAGAGGGAGGACAGAGAGACAAAGGAAGGGAGGGAGGGGAGGAGAGAAGGGAGGTGAAGAAGAAAGGAATGAGAAAGGAAAGGGGGAACCAAAAATAAGTAACCAAGGGGGGAGAAAGAATCTAACCTTGAAATTAACAAAACAACTCATCTTTTTGGTATGAAGCTAACACTGAAATAGCATCCCATTGTCTTGTTTACAAGGGACATATGAGAGTATTATTATTATTATTTTAGACAACATCTCATCTGTACCCATGGCTAGCTGACTTGCCTGAAGTTACTACATAGACCAGGCTGGCCTCAGACTCATACAGATCCTCCTGCCCCTGCCTCCCAAGTGCTGTGATTAAAGGTGTGCACCACCACCTCCAGCAAGGGTATTCATTCTTTTATAATGTAATCATCCAAAGAAATACGTAGCATAAATACTCTTCATAAACAAAATCTTTTAAAATGCATGGGAAGACATACAAGACTGGTTATTCCGCTATGGTACCATCTTGGAATCCATTTCTGAATTTAGTCTGTTCTCATTTCAACTAATACGACTCCCGAATTCAAGCCATCTGCACCTGACGCACCACACTCTGGGCATCTAATACAATGATGAGATTGAGCTCCTCTGCTCTGAATGGGAATGTGCCAGAGAAAGGAGAGTGGTTTGACATTTGGCCAGGATGTCTAAAGACTGACAGCAAAAATGGATGCACTCCTGTCAACATTCTAAAAGGGAGCCAGCTAGTTAAAAAGCTTTGTCTTCTGGTTATATTCCCTAAGTGCCTCAAGAGACATTCTGTGTAGCACATGTAAGGCTCTGAGTTCAATCCCAGTACTTCAAACAGACAAAGAGACATGTTGTATATGCACACGTGTGGTGTGTGTATGTTGACATGCTTTTCTTTATGCCATGTAGACCTTAGCTGCTTTTCTCCAAGGCAACACATATTGTCTCTCAATTAACCTAAACAAACTAATAGTCCACACAGTAAGAACCAGTCCCAAGCCCCACATAAACATAAATATTCCATCTGTGATTTTTGTAGGGGAACAAATTGTGTGATTACTTGAGCCAAAATCTTCTCTAAATTGCATATGAATTCAAAGTAGGTTCTGCTGCTCTTAAATATACATCAACATCTTCAATGATGTAATAATTATTGAAAAATAGTTGACCTTAGTTTCCTGAGGTGTGTTAAATTGATCAGAAAATTACTTTAGTACTGAATCTTGAAAACAGCATACCTGTGGAGTCTGGACTTTGCTACTCTTGTGGTAGTTACTTCCAAAACAGTAAGACTGAGACACTGAACTCTTGTCCATGGTGGGGTTTGAATTGGTCCCTTTAAAAGCCTTCTAGGAGACTGAGACACAGCTCGGTGGTAGAATAAATATGTACCTAGCTTGTAGAAGGCATGGATTCAGTCCTCAGCACCAGAGGGAGGGGGATTCGGAAGGAGTAAACAAAAAAGAAAGGAGAGGCTTCTAAGCATTTCTAATGTGTCTCCAAGCTGAGCCCACTGTCACAAAGCTGTCCAGGCTTTGACTACTGCGCCTACCAAAGAGACTAAGTCTACATTCCTATTCTTTCTGTATTTCCCATACAGAATTTTCTATATTTGTTCACATAATCATTCATCCAACAATGTATCTATTTACTGAGTATCTATTTTATGCTAAGCGCTGTCCTAGATGTGTAGATTCATGAATGAATTAAACTGACATAAATTACTGCCTGTGCAAATCTCACAAAATATATTTTGCCACACTTTGAATCATTTTACATGTCTTAAAGGTCCCTTACAACAATGAAGCAAGAATTTTCATTATCCCTAGTCTGGAGTAAGAACCATTAAGCTACCTGCCCAAAGTCATATGCACAGGGAGCAAGCCAAATGGATGTGAACCAGGAAATTTAACACTTTCCTATGAAATCTTCATCCCGTTACACAATCCCACACTTTCATGGGACCCTGACAACACGCATATTCATACTGAATGACTACAAAACTAACCTTTTCTATACCTGTCTCCTAGTTGTCCTAACTATGAATGACCTATCATCACAATAAAAATTCAAACTTCAAGAACTTGAAGGAATATGGAAAAGAGACAATTAACACTAAGAGCTATACCATAAATCAGTGCCCTCATCAGAAAAGTTGTCTGAGATGAGAACTACCACAGAGACCCTCAACAAGACAATGCAGAGAGTGAAACTTTGGGGCAGTCAGTCCTAAATGGGATTGTCTTCATCCCCTCACGGCTCATGGATCTATGTGGAAAAGGGGACACACTGACTGTAAGAGTCAGAAGTGGTAGATGATTCCAAGGATAACAGCAGCTTCCAGACACAATAGGACTGACACACGTGTGAACACACAGTCTGACCGCACGCAAGTCCTGCACAGGGTCAAACTGCACAAAATCGCAGCATGAAAAGGGAAAATGGACACAAAGATCCATCCCTAACCAAAAAGCTATTTGCAGTTGATATTTTCTGGGAAACCGAAAATCATTTTTTCCCAATGGACTCTCACTGCATATGTGAACTGTACCCCAGAGCAGGCCATGCTCAGGGACAGTTGGCCAACTCAAAATGGACTCCACTTTTTGTGAACTTTTTGTTTCATTAATTTTTGGCTTGTGGGATATTTGTTCTGATTTTTTTTTCTGAGTACTTTGCTTTTGAGACTTTTTATTTCTTAGGAAAAGAGAGAGAGAACCATGAAGTTGGGTAAGGAGGTGGGAAGGATCTGGGAGGAGTTGGGGAAGAGAAAGGACACAATCAAAATGTATGAATATCTTTTTAAAAGTTTTTAAAAAAATAATATTTTGAGAACAAAAAAGATGACGATTCATCCTACTAATAGGTAAATCTTAACCTTTTTTACTTTCAGTTTTCATATGAGTATATGTTCATATATACAGTATATATGTACTTATAAACATACATAGAGGCATGCTTATATACACATACATACACACACACATATAATAAAACTATCATGGCCAACACAGAGAATAGTGAAGAGAACTTTTTATGTTGCAGAATGCTAAACACACAGGATATACCAGAGTATATCCATTATCATTACTGAAATTATCACTGGTGTGCTAGTGCGAAAATAGGGAATGGCATCCTAAAGACAAGCTTCTGCAGTTGGCAGTTGTGCTGATTAGCTTCACTTGCCGACTTGTTACACTCTAGAATCACCTGGGAAGAGAACCTCAATGGAGGATTGCCCACATTGGGTTGGTCCATGGGCATGTCTGTGGGGAAATTTTCTTACTAAAGTTAATTGATGAAATATACAGCCCACTGTGGGTGGCACCATTCCCTGGTGTGGGTCCCTGGGCTATATAAGGTTGGAGGCATGGAGCTGAGAGCAAACAAGTGAGCATTCTTGTGCCATTTTTCTCTGCTCTTGGCTGGATGGGATTAGTTAGTTCAAGCTCCTGCCTGGTGGCTTCCCTGTTACCTGAAATGGTAGTAAACCCCTAATCCTTTACGTTGTTTTCATCAGGGTATTTTATAACAACACTAGGAATGAAGCTGGACCAGTTCTCTTACTGTGAACGGTTCTGTGGATTTAAATCTTTTCTAAAAATTTTATAAAATCTCAAATGGCGTATGTTCCCAGGCTAATGTTTTCTCCTAAATTTGTTCAATTATGGATATCTTTCTTAAACATCTGAGCCCCAGGCATAATTCTGATAAATTCTTCCCCAGAGGATGTCCAAGTCCAAACACTGGTTGTTGTGAAGGTTCAAAGGCATGTGTCTTTGCCTCAAATTGTGCCAATTCTGAAGGACTGGCTTATCTCACCAAAGGAGCTGACTTCCACTGCTGTTTGACTAAAGCATAGTTCAGCAACTTCTTTTGCCAGGCTTGCTTACCTTACTTCCTGACAGGCATTCTCCAAAAATTGTCAGAGTAGACGTGACCCAAGAGAAGATGACTACAAGAAGGCCCAGTGCACTCCTGATGCCCAATAAATTCTTCTTCTCAGAAAAGAATTGTTCAGGATATTTGAGGTAGCCCTAAAGCTATTCCAGGAATTCTAGGCCATAGTTGGAATCATGAGTAGTGAAAATCAAATTATTGTACATTGTGGAACTGGGAAACTGGGAAACTTTGTGTTTAAAGATATTTTAATTCAGCTTTATTCTAATTATCCTCCCACCCCCAATTTGAGCCTTTTTTATTCAGTAATTGACTCTTATCCCATACTCTTATGTGTAGTGATCTTGTCTCTATATAGTGGATTATTAACTGAAAACAGATAGAGCAACTGACAATCTTGTTCCTATCAGTTTAGCAGTTGGCTTTCACAAAATTGAGATATTACATTTCTACAGCGTAAAAGAGAAGCTAACACCACCAAAGGTGCAACCTCTTTTCAACATTGTGTATGTATATGTGTGGTTGTGTATGCACATGGCGAAAGTGTATGTATGCACACGTGCGTATGTGTGAGCCAGAGGTTGATGCTGTGTATCCATAGCTCTCTACCTAAGTTTTCGGTCATAGTTCCTTACTTAACCAGGAGCCCACTGAAGAAGCTAGACTAGGTGGTCAGCCAGCCGGAGGCATCCCCCTGTCTCTTCCTTCCCACCACTGAGATTCTAGGCATATATTGTTGCTCCTGGTGTTTTTATGTGGGTGCTGGAATCCAAACTCGGGTCTTCATGTTTGCATGGCACGCATTTTCCATGTCTCCCAAAATATAATATTTTTGAACTGCACAAATCTACTCTCACTTCTAGCTCAGTCTGTTCAGGTATCTTTTCCCTTTTAGAATTTCCACTTTCTTATCTGTATGCTGAATTTGCATATTTGAGTCTGTTCATTACTTCACTAATGAGTTATCTAAATCTTTATCAGATTTTCTGAGATTTGTATGAGAAAAATGTCTTTTACTTTGAGCTTTTTACTAGAAAGCATCAGTTTTCTATCATAGTATCATAATGTTGTTTATCATTGTTACGATAAGATGGTACTATTTTCTGTCATTCTATTATCATTGTTATGATAAGAGGGTAGCAGAAGTTTCTTGGGGCAATAGGAAAAGACAAATCAGAGATCTGAAGCTTGCCAATCCTATTGTGCTCACTCCAAATTTTCAGTTTGGTTTTGAAGGGTAAGGGTTTGCTAGAGCACCAAAAGCAAGTTTCACCAACTGAGCAGCTCAAACAGAAACTTGTGGTGCAGCTGAGGTGAACGTGCTAAGGCTGAGAGGGAGAAGCTGCTCCAAGACCCCCTCCCAGCCGCTGGTCATCTCTAGCTGTCCTTGGTTTATAGCCATACTACCTTCATCTTGACCCTTGTTTTCGTGTAGCATTTTCTTTAAGTGTGAGTATGTGTTCGTATTTCCACCTTTCATGATGGTACCAGTTCCAGTGCATCAGGTGTTTATTCTGATGATCTCAGTTTAACTCAGTCCTCTCTTCAGAGGCCCAGTCTTCAGAGAAGGTCAGATTCTGAGGTATTGCACACTAGGACTTCTATACAAGAAATTTGGGGGATTGTATCACTATCTCTTTGCTATCCCAGAGGATAACTCTCTCTTCCAATAATTCCTCAATATTCCTCAATAATTCCTCATTAATTCCTGAGAGGATTTTAGCTAAGAAATCTTTGCTTTATTATCATAGCCTCCACCACACTAGCATTGCTTTATGGATATGGTTATGATGAGTTCTCTGTGGGAAATAGTTCCTGTCTAGCAGAAGTGCTTGCCTTTATTAGTGAGTCCATTATTATAAGTTAAACACATCATTTTGCCATTCTTATTTACACGAATACAGTACAACAGATATAGTGTGCAACATTTGGCTTGAATGTTTACTTTTAAAATGTTGAGTTAGTCTGAGGGGAGAAGAGTAACTGAGTAAGGCAGACAGCTTAGGGCAAAGGAATGACTTTGTAGAGAATTACTCCCAGACCTGAATGAATTTCTGTTTGCATAACAGCCTTTGAACTCGCTGACATGTACCAGAACCCTATCAGATCTCTGTTGAAGAACTAGAAGTAACCAGGGGAGTTAGAATATTTGAAAGTAATAAAAAGAGCACATGTTTATCAGAGATTATGATATGCCTACCTATGGCTAGATCCCATCTGAGCATTGAATATGTAATAATTAGTAACCAGTCTTGGCGGGCTGGGCATGGGATGCAAAGTACCTAACCTGTGATTGATAACAAAAAATAAAAAAATTAAAAAAAAAAAGAAAAAAAACCACAACTAAAAAAAAAAAAAGTCAAAGATACAAAGTTTTGAAATCAGCAAGAGGAAAACAAACCTTCTGCTAAAGATACTTAACATGGTTAAAAGCTGACTTTTGATCAGAAAGAATGTATACCAGAAGGAAAGAAATTCATTTTCTATCAAAAGTGCTGAAAGTCAATAAAATAGCAGGCAAACATCTATAGCAAGCCGAACTATCCATAAAGAATGAGGAATATGTAACTTCTGAAGAAATACTTCACAAAAGAAATACTTGTAAAGCTTCGCAGTCATCTCAGAGAAAATAGTACATACTTTAGACATCCAGAAAACAAAGTGACTCTACAATGAAATTTATTTTAGGTCACTAAAAATGAAAAGGCAGAGAACACCAAGAATTGGCAAGAACGTCAAACAAACGGAAATCTTACATGGTTCTGTTAGAAATGTAAAATGCTGAAGCATTTTGAAAAACATTTTGTCAATTTCAAATATAGTTGAATATGAATAAAAAGTTGGATCTAATCAATTACTCCCCTAGACATTTGTATAAAACAAATCAAAATGTGTACATGATAGTTCATGGAAGCTTCAGTCACATTAATAAGGAAAGAAAATAAAAACAACTCAAATGCCCATCAATAGAATGTGTAAAGGAAAATCTGACATGTTGATACAATGCAATATACTCAAGTATAAAAAAGGAACTATTGCTATTTTCAACATGGATGGATTGCAAAACGGTATTCAGAGTAAAATACATGGGACACAAAGGATAGGAGCTCTGTGTAGATATTTATATAGGAAGTTCTGAAACAGGAGAAACTCACTCAGTGTGGCACAAATTGGAGCACTGGTCACTGGAGGAAGAGAAGGATTTGGCTGGAAGGAAAAAGTGCTCCTTATCTCAGTGAAGGTGTTGGCTACAAACTTGCTGACATTTGTTGAAATACATTCATTTATTCTTAATATGTATATCAATAAAATTTTCAAACAATAAGAATAAAGCATAAAATTGCTATCATACCAGAAAACCATCTTCAGTTACTGACCACTCAAAACTAACTGTTGAAATAGTTTACTGTGCAATTCAACTTGTTTAATTTTGAATGAGAGTTTTATCTTCTAAATATTTTCAGAATTATGCTACAGGGATCACCTGTTCCCTGCTAGGTAATGAACCCACAGCAACAGCATTCTATTTCTATACCATAGTCACACTCATTGAAGTCTTGTTCGTTTCCGTGTTATTCCTAATTTAAAACTCCTCCTCCATTCCCACAGACTAACAGCACAGAGGGCTGACCTGCAGGGAAGAGTCATGCTTACTGCAGATACTACATCGTTTCTTAAAACAGAGCAAGTTTTTGAAAATTAATGAAGTGCTAGGACCACAGGCAGGACCGGTACTGGCTGTAAAACACCCACTGCATGAAAACACAGAGCAACACTTCTTACTTTATGACTCTGCCAAGTCCTTAAACTGCCCGGAGCCTTTCCCTCAACTAAAAAAAAAAAAAAAAAAAGGAGGAGGATAATTTCTTATAGAAAGTATGAAGCTATAAACTACCTTGCATAATGAGAATATTTCTTTTTAGAGCTTTAGAGTACTTGATGTGAAAAATAATGCCCCCCCCATTCACAGACAGGGGTGGATTTATTATGAAGCTAATGAGGCATAGTCTTCAGGTTTCTCACTCTGGTGGGCCACTGTGAGGATTGGAAGCCACAGCATTTTTCAGGTAGGAGAGGAGAGAAATTACACAGAAAACATTTATTTCTAAGCATTTCTGGAATGTTCTCTAACAAGAGTTGTGAATGGAGCTAGAGGAGGAGAGAAAGAGCTAGAACTAGAATTCAAAGATCACACCTGCCTCAAACTTCACGAGAAAATGATCTGTCGTGAACATTTACACAATGATGAGGAAAAAAAGGTTTCCAAGACATTTGAGTACATGGAGTCTCACACAGGCTGTTTTATCATGCTCACCCAGTCCTATGTTAAGTATTTAATATGAAGTAGTTACTACTGATAAGTTTTCTTTAGTGTCTGGAAAGGAATAGAAATTCTTTCACAGTGGGGATAGGAGTGAGCAGAAAACAGTTCTCAACCTGGAATGTTTTAAAAGTAAGAAGATTTACGAAGTCTACATCAAAAATTACTGACATGGGAGACTTAAGAGTCAGCCAGAAGAAAGTCTATGAAACTGAAGTGATCATAAATTGATCATAAATCATCACTGACTTTCTTTGAGGGAGTAAAAGAAGGGATTAAAACTAAGCAGGAGAACACCAATATTTTAAAATAACTGTGGTGAACATTTTGTGTTTGAGTGTTTTCCCTCCATGTCTGTCTGTGCACCACATGTGTGCAGTGACCATGCCAGCCAGAAGAGGGTGTCAGATCCCCCAGAACTGGATTCCATGTGGTATGAAGAGTCAAGTAGGTGCCAGGAGTGGAACCAGGGTCCTACGGGATCACAGCCAGTGCTCCTTTTAAGAAGAAAAATAGTACTTACAATTAGCATGTCTACTTCAGCTTCAGAAAGTAGAAGGAAAATTGCAGACAGAATCAGGTGAATTCTAATTTAATTTAATATAATGAAACCCATTAAAATCCAATGGAAGAGCTACATTCATGCAGTGGATAATTCAATATTTTGAAGATGCCAGGTATTCCCTGAATTGTTTGTATGCTTACAAAATCTCTATCCAAACTTTTATTGTTTTCAGGTAAACATTACAAGCTAATTCTAAAATTTATTTAGAAGAATGAAGAACAAAAATAACATAGACTCCAAAAGAAAAGATTTACAGCAGGGATAACATTGATGCCTGTCAAGAGCTATGAAGCACTGGCCATGAGAAAAGAGCAAACAAAGAGACAATGAAACAAAGAAGAAATTAAGAGATGGACCAAAATACAAATGAAAATTCAACTCATATCAGCTCCGACACAGAATAGATGAAAAGATGAATGTTGTGATTCAATTGTGAGATATCCCAGTGAGGCTCACTTGTATGAACCCTCCATCTTCATCTGTGGCATTCACTGGAAAGCTGGAGAACCTTTGGGACTTAGAACTCTGCTGGAGGAATTCTGTCAGTGACAGGGGTGGGCCTTGAGGATGTGTAGCCTGGCCCTACTTCCTGTTTTCACTACTTCCTGAGTGCAGCAGCAATGTGACCAGTCAGCCTCCAGACACTGTGCCTTCCCTGGCTGCTGTCTTATCTTCTGCTCCACGGTAGACTGTATCCCTCTGGAACTATAAATCAAAATAAGCTCTTTCTCCCTCCACCCACTTTTCGTCAGGTCCTTTATCACATGAATGAGACAGTAAGTGTGACACACATTCCAAATAAATATTCCAAGAATAATCACTTCTCTTTGTAGAAAAAAAAATGAAATTGGATCCTTACCTCAAAGCAGAAATAAAATTGATTCCCAGTAGATTAAAGATAAAGATGTATACTGCATACTGTAAATTTTAGCTAATGATATAACAAGCATCTCTTCTTTACTGAAGTGGAGGACAGCATTTAATAAATGAATATAACCAAAAAATCTACAAATTCTGAGAATTACAAATTTAATTAAATTAAAAATTCTAAGTGGCACTCATTTGTTCATGACAATCAACAGCTCTGTACTGGAACTTAAGGCCTATTCAAAATGAGGAAAGTCATACCTGGTACTAGAAACCTGGCTAGCTTCCCAGGGATACTGAGGTCACAGACCTTAGAAAAGAAACCGCTACTACAATTTGGCTAGACCAGCATAAACCTAATAAATTCTAAATCTAATTCTTATGCTCATATTATTTCTAAAGTTTGACTACTCAGTGGAAAATGTACTGGAAATAAAATCTTCTCCCTGAAGTTGAACTAAGATGGAGACAACATCAGAATATAAATAAAAGAATAATATTTTTAAAAAGAACAAAAGAAATGCTGTTGGTTAAAACCACTATGAAGGGAGTAAGAATTCAAGTAGAAATAAATGATTTTATTTTAGTTTCAGAAATTTTCTAAAACTACATTTGTGAAAGGGTTAGAAGACATAAATTATAAAAAATATAGTCTTACAAAATGGTGAGACAGGGGCTGGAGAGATGGCTTAGCGCTTAGGAGCACCGGTTGCTCTTCCAGAGGACCCAGGTTCAATTCCCAGCACCCACATGGCAGCTCACAACTGTCTGTAATGCCAATTTCAGCCTCACACCAATACACATAAAATTAAAATTATTTTAAAAAATGGTGAAGCAAAGGGACAAATAGGTGAATTACACTAGTAAAAAACCAAAAACAAGAGAAGATAGAAATGAAAACATAGTCAGAGTCATCAAAGAAATATGCCATGGGGCTGGAGAGATGGCTCAGAGGTTGAGAACACTGGTTGCTTTCCCAGAGGTCCTGAGTTCAATTTCCAGCAACTACATGGTGGCTCGTGACCATCTATAATGGGATCGCATGCAGGCAGAACACTGTATACATAATGAATAAATTCTACATGCAAGGTCCAGATTCCACATAATGACACCACAGTATTTTTACATGTTGAAAGTCTATAACCATGATCTCTACTCCTCCTAACAAGACAGATGAAATTCAAGAAAGCTAATGTGACTGAAAAATATCCACAGTAGAGTCACTGCTTTATTTTATGTAAATAACATTTAGCATGCACTTAGAACAACAGTAAGTGTCTTTCAATGATAAAGTGTACTTTTAACACTGTAACATATATTGTCATCTACAAAGCTTATACTCCAGAACCACTCAAGTTGTCAATCAATCAATCAATCAATCAATCAATCAATCAATGTGTTTTTAGTAATCTTAATAATTTTGTGACAGACCACATGGTTCCAGGACTTGATTTAAAATAGAGTTGACTTTTTTAGATCGATTTCTGAATCTACTGCCTTTCTTTTGAACATTCTGCATGCTGACAGTTCTGATCCTTTGAGAATAGATTTTATTTTATTCCAGTAGCAACAAGTTATTTGAATGCAAGTTTGATGGATGACATGGGTGATTCAGCTCCATGAAAGATAATTGAAATGATCATTGTTTCATAAAATAGTTTCTCAAAGTAATTCTGAAGGATAATTGACTTTCAGGGTTTCAAAGTAATCAAATCCAACCTTCTACGTGGCTTGGAAACTAGTCTGCCAAGAGCCCTGATAAACGGCTAGGTAGCTTTTCAGTGCAGCTTACTAAGGAATGTGTAACCAGACAAAACACTCTAGAGCACACTGGAGATAAGACCTAACAGTGATCTAATTTAATCTAACTGACACAGTCTATGGATTCATCAGCTTTATAATGATTAACACTGGACCATGGTTACTGTGTATGCATACTCATGTTCAGTATCACATCATGTGCACTAACTCTTTCCCAGAGCACAGTGAGATCATGCTGATAAGTATTCCTGTTCAAGTGATTGATTAGAGAAGCAAACAGAACACGGCCAAATACTAACTCCATGCTCAGACAGATACATGCCTCCATCTTGGAATTAGCACCTGCAGGGTATGGGAAGGGGTGAGATGTATCCACCTGGGACTTGGCCTAATTTTTGAATTTCTATATCGTGACCAAAGGGAAATTATAAAAATTATCAGATGCTTTGACAAAACCTAGAGTTAATTTGGTTATGGAATTTCCCACAGCAACCCCCATCCCATAAATGAAGTGAAGCAAATCTATATTATCTGTATGTTTTCAGGGAACTCATCCTAGCTCATTATGACCACCGCCTCCTTTTTACAGTCTACAAAGAACATCTGCCTAAGTCACTTATAGGAGTTTGCAAAGGCTACTACCAAACACATGAAGCTATAAATTCATCCTTTAATTCCCCCAATCTTCCAAAGTTTCTCCCATTTCAGTATGTCTCAGATATTCTTAGTGCTTAGTCTTATGATCAAATTTCCAAGATTTTTCACCATCTATGCTACAAATTTATTTGAATTTGGAAATTATCACTCTTCAAAGATATCACCTCTGGAGTCTTTCCTAATATCAATATTTATTTCTTCTAGTTTCAAATAATATTCTCTAATATAATCATCTAAAACTAAACTGGTTAAAAATTGATTCTCGGTAGATCTAAACTTCTAACGTTTTCTTTAGGAGTCTTCCCAGGAGACATCATGCTTTAAAATACATACTTAATATACCTGATTTTAAATGTATATTTCAAAAAATATAAATGTTTCTAGGACAATGTTCATCTTAAGACGTCTGAACTTGATAAGGAGGTCTCTTCTATATTCTCTGGAGGTAAGAAAATCAGGAGTTTAAGGCCAGTCTTAGTTACATAGGTAGTTGAAAGCTAGCCTGGGCTACATGAGACTCTCTCAAAAACAAAGAAAAAGAGAGAACAGAAAGAACAAAAGAGGAGTAAACAGGAGAATAAAGCAAAAAAGAACTCCGACTGCCCCAAATTATTAATTTTAAATGTTTCTATCATTTTGCATTTTTAAGGTATTTGCATAGTTAGAGGACCAAGACATACTGATTAGAGAATGACAGGGTAGTGTAAGGACAAGAGAAGCTAGGATGGTGACAGGAAAGACAGTGGGTATCCAGGTTCCAATACAGATCATACCTCATCGAGTTGGGCATGCCAAATAAGAGGCATCTCCATATCCACCATACAAGTTGTAATAATCTCTCTTTTGTGGTCGTTATGAAATACTGGCATAAAATTCAAGTTAGGGAAGAGTTCATTTTGGCTTACAGGTCCAGATGGAATGATAGGGAAGGCATAGCAGGTCCAGACCAGGGAGGCTGGTCTGGAAAGCCAGAAACAGACTGATCACATATCCATACAGACAAAGCAGAAATAGCAGGAAGCAAGGCTAGACCATAAAACCTCAAAGCTTATACCAGTGACACACTTTGCCCAGCAAGGCTCCATCTCCTGAAGGTTCCACAACTGTCTCAACAGCACCGCCAGCTGGGGACTAAGCATTCTCACACATGAGCCTAGGGGAGACATTTCATGTTCAAACCACAACAGTCCTGAAGAAAATCCTTCCTTGTCCCTAACCACTATCGTAAGACATCATATAGAAGTCAAATGTTATCTGGAAAATGACTCCCTGCTTAGAAATAAAGTAGCTCCCCAGGAACTCTAACACTAAAGCCTTATTTCCTCCACACACCACATCCCTGCAGTCATCAGGGCAAAGGGCTCCCTATGAATCCACCTGGGTTGGCTTCCTGTGAGCTGAGGAAATTGCTCGTTTCCGTGCCTTCCCAAGCACAGTTCTGTCTACTGGAAATGATCTCGCCTTTGCTTTCTACCTGTTCCATCCCTCCTCCTCCTTTCAAAACCAAAACTAAAACTAATCTTCAAGTAAATTATTAAAACTGAGCCTTTCCTGATGTTTCATAATATGATCATGGTTCTCTTTCACATTCTGCTTTTTAGAAGATCAAGTAGAAGAGAACTTAGCTCAACAGTTTTAACCTTTCTCATTTAAATGGTGGGGTAGGACCCAGGCCCTGATCTTTAGAAAACCTTCCTGGGAGCTCAGGAATGCACAGTCCAGCACAAAAACCACTGCAAAACTGGTGCTTCTCTATCCAGCTGTGCAGTCACTCACCAAGCTTTAGAAACATTTTCTTAATTAGAAGGCATCCACAGACCTACCAAAGGAGAAGTTTTAGAACCCAGACATTTGTATTATGAAACGGCTCTAGCCAGATTGAACTGAGAAACCTTGGATCAATGTACCAGAAAAAAAAAAAAAAAAGGTGCGCCAGTCTGATGATGAGGCCTGTCCTTGTCAACCTCTGCAAGTCTAGGGGTATTGTGCCTTTTAATGTCACCAAAGTATCAGCTGGAAACTCTAACAGAGTCACTGTTAGAGTCTATACTTCCATTAGCATGGCCCTATGATCTTCAGCAACAGAACAAGCAAGAACAATCGTGCAGGCCAGGGCCCCGTTCTGTGCAAAGAAAGCAGTGTGCGCAGAGCGGCAAGGAGAAATGCGTGGCTCAGACCTACTCTGTGCTCCCTGCAGAGTAGTTACAGTTATGATACAGCCCAAACCAGCGTGCCAGAGAGACGGCGCATTTTTGGTCACAGAGGAAAGGGAGTGAGTTCTCGGTGACGGAGGGAGAGAGGCCATCCTTCCACAGAGCATGGGAGCTCAGCTGGGAAAGAACGTAGGAGAGCACAGCTGGGTCCCAGGGTTGTACTAGAGAATGCCCTGTGTTACTGACAAAAGTCTGTTGCTGCTGCTAAAACTTAAGGAGCCTGAAAGAAAAGAAACGGAATGCAAAGCTGGATCACTGAGGTCGAGGGTACCAACTCCCAAAAGATCGCTTGGAGGCCACATACACACAAAAGCCTTCTGCAGAGCACATCAGCAGCATTCTTGTCTCTGCGACTGCATCTTATTCACAACTTTAACAGTCACAATAAAACACTCAATGATACAGTTCTCTGGGAATCCTGGAATGTTCTTACAACCGCCTATTATATTTCTGGAACATCTTCAGACAATCTGAACGTTTGTGAAAAGATTCATTATCAGAATAAAAGCTGCAAGCAAGATCTTTAAGTGACATTAACATTTCCTAAGAAAAGCTTGCCGACTCCTCAAAGGCAGGATCAATCCCCACAGGTATAACGAGCTGCTATCAGATTCAGTTGCTATAACAACCTGCCACTCACTTCTACTTTATACCAGTTATCCAAAGACAGCTGGATCCAGAATAGGTTTAACTCAACATAAAGCCAAAGATGCCAGAGGAGGAAAACCCAGCAGGGAGGTAATTAAAACTGAAATCACTACTCTCTTAATGATCTTTAAAAGCAAATAATCGTGCCGAGTCCATAGCACATGCAGTGTGTGTTGAAAGGCTGAAAGACACACCGGGACGAAACACTACATCACTAACCATAGATAGTTGTGTGGACTCTCGAGATTCAGCTCTACTGCAATCCCCCTCTCTTTTCCTCTTCCCATTTCTCCCTTGTCCTCCCCACCACGACAAAGGACCCTCCTTCAATCTAGTTCCAAAGAGCAAGGTAGGGGCCTTCTTGACCTCTCCTCCCTTCAGTACTGTAATTGATCTATTCTTCTACCTTTTCCTCTGAGAAAATACAGCAACTCACCCTGTCTCCCAGGCAAACCAATGGCCCATGTGTTGTTTCCTATTGTTTTACCCAATCCCACTTGCCTCCTAACAAACATGAATTAGCACATTTTTGCTTTTGCATCTTTACTTTTCCCCCCAGATTCCTCTTACTTCTGCTAATACAAGATCTTATTTTCCTTGGATGCTCCACAACCCCATCTTACTAAGAAAAACCCAAGACTGTGTCTTTTCTATTCAGGACCACAAAATGGCCAACACATATCTGGTGGCCAATAAAAACTTGCTAATGTAATTCAACTGCATGAAGAAATTTCCCTAAATAAAGAAGAGGGTCACTTTCTTTGGTTTTTGTGAATGATGGCCTTTGTGATGAGGAGCTTATATTTGTTATGAGCAAAAGCAGTTCTGACATGCTCTTTTTGACAGTCAAGAAAGAAAAAGATGAGTGAAGACTGATTTGTTTTATGGTATTCTTCTTTTGTGACCTTGAAAAAAATTAGAACTTGATAGTAAAATAAGTAGTTGTCATTTTGGCTAGAGCAGTAATTCTCAATCTTCCTAACTGCAACCTTTTAATGCAGTTCCTCAGGCTGTGGCGATCCCCAATCACAAAATTGTTTCTGTTGCTACTTCATAAATCTGTAATTTTGCTACTGTTATGAATTATAATGTAAGTATCTGTGTTTTCCGGTGGTTGTAGGCAATCCCCATGAAAGAGCCATTTGACCTCCAAAGGAATTGCAACCCACAAGTAGAGAACCATTGATCTAGAGGGAACAGTACTCAAGGAAATGAAGACTGAAATAAGATCAAGAAGCAGTGAGGCAGGTTTTAAGTGACAGCATATTATATGATACTATGGATTTTCTTCAGTTACTGTCCCTGTTTGCTCACTGAACATCAAGCTTGGTACCACTCAATAGCAGCCACACTGTGCATACATATGTGTGTGTGTGCACATTCATATGAATTTACTACACTCTGAATATTTAATTAGATTTTTGGAAGTGTGACCAAGCTACTAAACACAAACACTGATGAAGAGAAGAATAGTTTATGCAGGTATAGAACAGGGGAGTATAGAATAGCATATGGACTAATAGCATATGGACAGCAAGGAAGTTTAGGCTTCAACTTCATGGGAAGGTTTCCCACATAAATACGTGGCTACTTTCCTGCTGGTTTACTCCCACTTGTTCAATTTTAACTGTTCCTGCACTACTAGCTCTTCTATAATTTTAATTATTTTAATAGTTTATTCATATAAATGTAAAAAACTGGAAGCACAAAAAATTCATTCTTATTATTATCATTCAGCTCTCCTCTTAGAGATAGTCTCACTGACTCCATTTTTTTATCTTTTGAGAAATGTTTTGCACAATTGTTTACATATAGACAAACAAGTTGTTCAACACGGACTGCAGCATATATTATTAAGCAAAAATGCTTAATTTTTTTTGCTTAATAATATATCTTGAAAATCGTTATCATTTCATCAAAACTCTCATATCCTACTTTAGAATTGCTGCACTATTCCATTGTTTAGACACAATGCAAATTGGTAATTAACACTTCCTGGCTACAAAAATTCAGGAAGCCCTCCATGTTTTATCTTCTGTGAAAAGCAGCCCCTGAGCTGCTAACATATTCTTTCATCTTTCTGAAAACTCCTAAGGTGAGTGTACTTACAAATAGGACCTTCTATGCATGCACCAAACCCAAATCCACATCTATGGTAAAATACTAGACGTGCATTGTTCAAGTATCAGCACCTCTAAATAAAAACATCGTCTATTGTCTTCCTTAGCCAGGAACTAGGAAATCAGCCTCATGATCTGTACATTCAGAGACCCTGCCATTCCTACCTTGAACCTTGACTATCTCTCATCTGTCTCCACTTCCACTTTAGACTGTGACATCTAGTCTTCTCACCTGCCTATCGAATCTCTCTGACCCACCCACCTGCCTTTCCGTTTGTCTTCTGCAGATCACAGCGTGACTACATAAAGCAAGTATCTGTGTAGCTTACACCCCTGGTAAAAAGCAAGGGATTCTACTAGGCCATCATACCCTGGTCACTGCTGAATAGCCAGGTCCAGCTCTTCCTCAGCTCTAGCACACCCATGTTCTCTTCCAGCCACACTACACTTTTATTACAGCCACGAACTGGGTATGGTTTGGTCCTTGAGATGTGACTTAGTTAGGGTGTTATTGTTGTGAAGACACCATGATTGAAGACAACTTTTAACTGGGGCAGGCTTACAGCTTCTGAGGTTTAGTCCACTGACATCACGGTGGGAAGCATGGCAGCATCTAGGCTGACATGGCTCTGGAGTAGAAGCTGAGAGTTCTACATCTTGATCAGAAGGCAGCAAAAGGCAACGGTGTGCCACACTTAGTATAGCTTGAACACAGGAGACCTCAAAGCCCACCCCGACAGCGACACATTTCCTCCAACAAGGCCACACCTACTCCAGCAAGGCCACACCTCCTAATAGTGCCACACTCTGTATGGGCCAAGCATTCAAACAGATGAGTCTATGGCGGCCATACCTACTCGAACCACCACAACACGTATGGCTCCAGTAGCTGAGAACACTAAATCCCACCCAATTCCCGTCTTCCACTTGGCCAGCTACTTTTCTATTCTCAAATACAGGGTTAGAACCCAAGCTCCAGGACCAGACTAAGTGATCTGCATCTGCCATTTACTAACTTTTTATCCTACATATACTGTAGTGGAAAGCACCATGCAGCGGTCTTATTTAAAACTCTACTTTATTTGGGGTATTTAGGCCTCTACTTCCCTTCCACCAATACCCCAACCTTAAGTAGAAGAAGGAAAAGTTAGTGGGTAGAGGGACCCCAGAACCCTTTACTTCTCCCAGCTAGTTAGGGTCACGGGTTCTTTGAGGGCTCTAGACCAGTCTCCATCAACCACAGATGCAGTCTCCTCCACACTGCTGCACCCCAAAGTGTTTCTCTGTCTATCTGCTCCAAACCACCACACCTTCTCTGGTCTCCAAACTGTTCATACCACATGCCAACACAGAACACCACACATAACACACACCCCCAAATGCCACTCAGAATGCTCCCCAAAATACCAAGCAGTCTCTTTCTGGGCTCTCATATTTATACTCCCAGAGTCCTAGACCACGCCCTTCCTTGAGCCACATGTGAAAGGCCATTACTAGCTGACAAAACCCACGCTTTACAAGAGACAATGATCAGATGTGGACAACCTATAATGAATCCCACACTTGGGATTAAAACAAAAGTATAATTACATAACATAAAAAGAAACCAAAACTTCCATCACAATATACTTTCCTGAGCTTCATTTTCCCTACCTGTATAATGGGAGGATTATTTAGCATCAATCGCAGGACCCATCATGAGTTGTACAGGTATCATGCAGAAGCAGTTGAAGGTCCATACGTTATCCATGCGTGTGAGAGGTGATACTAGCAGGAACCTTTCTCACAGAGGCCCTTCTGAGGCCATACATAAAGCTGGGCTTTATTGCACAGCAAATGGATCTAAAGAGTCAGTGAAGACAAGATTTGATTAACATTCAAATCTTACTGTATCTATTCATTCATCCCTTCATTCAACAATACCAGGTACAAACACGTGTTTGAACTGGGCAGACTTATTCCTCCTCCTAAAACTTCTAAAATATAGAATCATACAGCTTATAATGGTTTCTCTTGTTAGTGACTTTAATAGTGAGTGAGCTAGTACTTATGAACTAATAGTCATGGACCATGTGCAGGTAGTTTGTTGGGCACTAGGCACAGGAAAAAGAAAAGCCTAACAAACCCCTACTTGAGAGAATTTGCTGTCTGTTAAAGGGGTCAAAATACAAACATGCTTTCCATCTAGTGCTAAATCAGCACCAAAGACCAAAAGCGAGAGCAAAGGATGTTATTTTTGATAAGATGTTATGACATCCTCTCAGAATAGGAACACCCAAATGGACTTCTAATGAAGTGAAGCTGACTGTTCTGGATGAAGGGAACTCCAACTGCAAAGACCTTCTGATTTGGACTTGTTCAGAGAAGAGACAGAAAGCAGTTGACACTGAACCGCAGTAACTGGGGGACAGGAGATGAGGCATTATCGGTTGCAGTGAGAACCTGAGATTCTCCAAATGTGGAAATAAACTACTAGATGATTTTTAGGGCCAGGAAGTGACTTATCAATTTGGGGGTGGTTTTAACTTTCGTTTTCTTTATTATTGTTAGTGTGGTAGTAATGAAAATCGTAGCGCCAGATGAAAATCTACCAGAGTGCAGTGGAGAATAGAGTGGACAGAAAGTGCTTCACACTAACCCTGTACCCTGGAGATTTAGAAGGGAAGAATGTTCTAGGATATAATAAAGGGATACGACAGGAAATAAGAAACAGCCAATAGCAGAGGAAGAAAATTGGAGTGGAAAGGGGCCGAGATATGTTACGGGTAAGAAAGAGAAAGGCGTGAGAGAGAGTGAAGAGGTGGGGCTGGAGGGAGCAGCCCGCGGATTCTGTGAGCACGATTCCCTTACCACTCCCCATCACTCTCCCTCCAAACCCCTTTAACCTGCTTTCTCTTCATCTACTGTATGCTTCCTTACCGCCCTCCAATTTGCCAACAGATATTTAATCTAGAGAGGAAGGGATACATTAGTGGAACTTTTCATTTTCTTGTTTATTTTTTATTTTTTAAGAAGTCTACAGCTCAGTGCATTTGAAATAGATTACTGTGAATGGAGACACTCCTAAGACCATCTTGATAAATGGTCAAAATAAACAGAATTTCCATAGTGCTAACCAATCTTCCCCCAACTCATTAAATCCCAAACTTCTAACATCTTCCCTTTGGTTTTTATTATTACAGCACTCTGTCCCCAAGATGGCCTGTAAACATCACAGGGTGACATTGAAACTCAAGAGCCTGCTGGGACTCCGCTTCTCTGCTTGTACATTAGTGACTTTTATATATAGCTGTGACCAAAATAATGAAGATAGCAGCTTAGAAGAGGAAAAGTTTATCTTGGCTCAGTTTCAGGGGGTTCAGTTCATAATTGTGTGGGTAGAAACTACTGACACACACAGCTATCTACCTTGAATAAAACAGGAAGGACCAAGAGCAACACAGAACCTCAAAGATACACCCCTGTAAACTCCTTCCCACAATGGTCTGCACCTTCTACTACTCACCCCCTCCCAATAATGCCAATAATGGTTTCATCAAAGGCTGAAGTGATTCAATAGGACAGTGGCCTCAAGATCTTACTGTCTAGTAGAGAGGTGATTGGCTACTGATGGCCGATGGGGGAGAGAAGGCCAGTTTTCTTCAGGAATGCTGCCTCTGATAGGCTGCCAGGCTGCAGTGATAGCCTCATGCCCATGCACATACTGGGAGTACTAACTGCATTCACTGGATTAAAAAAAAAAAAAAGAGTATATGAGGTTGAAAGAGAAAGTGTGGACAGAGACCACAGAAGAGTTGAAGGGGAGAGGATGGAAGAAGGATTTAATTAAACATGCATTATGGAATTCTCAAACAATAAAAAAAGATAACTTTGGAAACACATCACAGACTCATTGAGAGGCGTGTTTTATTGATAAGTTAGGAGATTCACAATCTAATCAGGTTGACAATTGACACTTGAAAAAGTATACAGTTATTTCTATTCAAGGAAGTTTCAAAATGAATGTATACATTTAATATAACTTTATGAGGTTTTTCGTTATCATCATTCTGTTGTTGTTTGGTTTCTTTGGTTTTGAGGCAGTGCCTCATAAAGTCTAGCCTCAAACAAGTTATATAATAGAGGTTGACCTCAAATCCCTATTCTTCCCCCACTTTCTAAGAGCTGGGATTAAAGGCACATGCCACTAAATCCACATCTTCATTATAAAATATAGATAGATTTAATTAGCATTAGAAAGTTGATGCTGCAAAGTAATGCCATTTTACTCTTCTTCCTATACCTTTGTTTCCCAGCTTTTTGTCAGTGGGCTCTATTTAGCTTTCAAATATAAATTTCCATGTCAATTCCTCCAAAAAGAAACAAATGGTAACTCGGAAGTATTTGAACCTTTCTCTGTCCCCTCTGTAAAGCTCCATTTCCATAACAACAAATGAACAGATGAAATAAGTTGCAGAGGAGCTCAAATGACTAAACTCAAAATGTTTACACATTTGTGAACCTTTCAAAGTGTACATCAAACATTCACATGACTAATTAAAACAAACATTTTTCCCAGATGCTGTCCCATTATTAGCATTGAGCCTTCTGGGTATGATCATTTATAAACTGGGAGGCAAGCTCCATCTAATTTCTCAAAGCAGAAACCTGAAAGCAAAGTAACTATTTGCGATCACAGTTGGGGAACTAGGAAACTATCTTGCTGTTGAATCACATGGTTTCAGAAATATCTTAGCAATCCCTCTCCTATATCAAGCTATAAATACAAACACCCCTTTTCCAAAAAGGAACTTGACCCTAGCAATACTCTTTTGATGGTTAATGGTTTGGTTGTAGTCAGACACATCCGGAAACACATCTGTACATAGAAGGAAGTGAGACAATCCAACCTTGCCATCACTACCAAGATAATCTCAGGTTCTTTATTTGGAAGTCCTTATGGGTTAGGTTGTAATTCTGCAGCTTCCAGGGACTACCAGTAATCTCACTGACCCTAGATGGTTCATTTCCCCAGATTAATCATGCCCTAGAGAAGAAAAAAAGTTAAACAATTAAATGATGGCTGTTTATAATGAAAGTTATAATTGTATTACGGCCACTGAAGATATTGCGGTAACTAGTAAAGTTGTCAATTAAAAAACTTTTTTGCTAAATAGACATTTGAAACAAACAAACAAAAATCATTGTATTAGTTACTTTTCTGTTCCTGTGATAAAGTGCCATTACCAAAAGTAACTTAAAGAAGAAAGGCTTTATTTTAGCTTATGCTCCCAGAGGGAAGGAGTCAGTTATGGCAAAGAGCCATGGCATCAGGAGCAGAAAGCTGTCTATTCATATTTGATCCTCAGACAAGAAACAGAGACAGAGAGAAAACATGAGCTTGCACCTTTTAATGTTTCCAATAACTTCCCCAAATAGTATCACCAATTAAGGAGCAAATACTATGTGTCCCAATATATAAGCCTCTGAGGAACATTACTTATTAAAATCACCATAGTCATGTACTAATATAAAGATATTTCAGCCCAAATAGGAGAAAAAAACCATCCCAGGATAAAATATTGTCTACCATCCATGGTACCCTGGCTTTCCTTGAACCAGGAGCGCCCTGGTAATTCCCTGGATGGACCCCGGGGTAGATGCAGGCTCTGGGCAGCACTTAGGAAATCTTCCTCTATCTCCCAGCTCTCAGGTGAGCAAATGATCCAGAAGAAGCCCATCTGCCTTGTGTACAGAAGTATCCTAACCAAGAGGTTCTAGGACCTTCTTACAGCCAAGAAATGGATATGACATTCTTCAAAAACTACCAGGATTATTTGACTTAGGAAGAATCTTACAAAAACTACGATAACACAAACTATTCAACAGAATGCTTGCCCTTTTTACAGCTTATGTCCTGGAAAATACAGTCCTGAGTTTCACACCCCCATCACTACCATTTGGTCTCCAGCTTCTCATTGCTGGAAATTATTCTGAATAAATCAGTGTTAACCTTCTAATGGCCGCATCCAGTGCTTAGAGGTCTGACTACCCACATCCTTTCTCTTGAAATTTGGGCTGTGGAACCATGATTATCTTCCCTGGCCTCTGCTAACATCCGGAGACAATCCTCTATCTATCCAATAGTGCTCACTGCTTAAGTCAGGGATGAAAAAAAAGGGGGAGCATTTTTTTTACCAATGCTCATCAAATATGGTGGCCTCTGTGAGCCCCGTTGAGAGACCTCCCAAGGCAGAATGCTGTGCCTGGCATACTATGTCTCCCATAAACATGAAAGGTTGCATAGAGCAAAACATGCGCTATGCTTTTCTTTTCTTTCTTCTTCCCTCATATATTATCTCCTGACCACAGTTTCCCCTTTCTCCTCTACTCCAAGTCCCTCCCTCAGCTTTCTCTCCCTCCCATCCATTCCTCCTCTGTTTCTCTTTTTTTCCCCTTTCTCTCTGTTGCATTTTAAATACTTCCCATGCTTCCCTACACCTAAATCTTCAATCACCTCTTACCCACTGACTCCCACAGCCCTTTCTAAGCTGGAAGTCTCCCAGTGTGAGATAAGATCTGTCCCTGTTGTCTCTGAGACAGGCCCACCTCACATGTCTGCCAACTGCAGAGCCCACCACTCCTGCAGAATTATAGATTGTCACTTATGAGACCAAACACTACCTCTGATGATCCAGCAATTTCTTCTCCCTCCCCAACTGACATCAATTACCATCTGGGTCTTATTTGACATCTATTTCCTACCCACCTTTCTCTAGACACTACTTTCACTTGGTTTCTTATCAATGCTTTTCTCGATGATATGATGGCTCTCTAACAGACCTCCAATTCATCTCACAAAATATCGATATTATTTATGTGTTTTAAAACCCTTTGAGGCCTCTCTTGCATTTTAAAACCATTTATATTTATTACAGTTACTCTAAGGTATGATGAATAATACATGATCAACCACACATATTCAAAGTATACAGCTCCACACATGCATGTGTGAAATTATCAGCACAATCAAATTAATGAACATAACTACATTTCCAATATTTCCTGTGTCCCCTTAGCCCTCTTCCTAGGCAACCTGTGTGTGCTCTAAAATCACACAGCCTGAGTTAAAATGCCCATTGGAAGACTTCAGGGCTGGTTTGGGAGGATCACCTGACTTCACATGGTGTCTGGCTCAATTATTGAAAAACAAAGAGACTATAGTGCTTCTTATCTCACACTCATTTGGTGATAACAAGAGAGGTATAGCGAGAGTCTCCTTGTTAAACAGAGGCCTGTCCTGTGTGTTGTCACACCTATTTTCCAGCCTATGCAAAAAGCCTTCTTCCCCAACCTGGCCCAGCCTTCCCTGTGCTAATTTTGGATCTCTACTCAAAATGTTACTTCCCCAAATATCCTATGTGAAGTATTTAATCCTTTTCCAACCCTCCTCCCTCGATTCCTCTATTTTCCAGGGGGTTCAGTACCCTCCAGCTTACCATAAATTCAGCTATGCATTTATTATCTGCCTCCTTCTACTTAAACGTAAGTTCTGTGAAATGCAGAACATTTGCTGTTTTGAAATTTCCCTAGCTCTTGGGCACCTTGTAGGTGATGTACACACTGGCTGAAATCCCTGTGATTGATACTCCACGGATATAACCGCTACGTCCATCATTGTGGTAGACACTCCAGCATGACCAGCAAGCTTTCCAGTAAACTTCTTTTCTGTGGAAAAGAAACCAGAGACCAAGCCTTCCCTCCTCTCATCAGGTCCTCCTCCATTCTCTGGTGTCGATGCCTTGTTTTGACTTACGTTTCTCCTCACATTCTACTTTTTTTTTCAAATGTATTTATTTTATCATGTGTGTTTGAGTGTTTTCCCCTCTGTTTGCTGGTACCTGCAGGGGTCAGATAAGGTCATCAAAGCCCCTAGAACTGTATTTACAGAAGATTGTGAGCTACCATGTGGCTGCTGGAAACTGAACCCAGCACTCTAGCCAGCCAGTGCTCTAACCACTCGGCCACCTTTCCAGCTCCTCTTCAAGTTCTCACCTGATTTGGATTTTTATAATGTACTACTCATGTCTGATTTCTTAGCCTTCTAAATCTGATCTCATCACTGAGAAACACACACACACACACACACACACACACACACATCTTCTGTTTGGCATTTGGTCCACCTGACCCTCAGGTTTCTACTAAAATTAACTCCACAATATCTGATTCCTCAAATGAAAACATGCTTCCAACCTCACCCCCAACCCCATTCTGTCTGATGAGCCACAGTCATCATTCCTGTGGTGAACCACAAAGCTTCAGGTGAATTAATTTAGCCATCTTTAATTTGTAACTATGCTTTTGTGTCCTAGCAATATTTTCTGTCTCCTAAGGACAGAAAACTTGTGCCTTAAAACTTTTAAACTCACAGTTCTTGAGAAAACCTGTCATCTGTAACAGCAGTTCATTTCCCTAGATAATCGCCATGCTAATACCAGTTAGGCAAATAGCAGCTTAGGCAAATAGCAGCTTGTACACCAAATAGGGACGGAGTTCTCCAATAGAACATGCAAGCAGATTTCAGCAGGTATTTGCATGTATGTGTTTTGTATGCCTTTTCTACCAAGGAGCCTCATGGTAACCAATGAAGATGTATTGAATTGGCTTTGCCTAAATTATGGAAGCTATGTAGTGTGTCTGTCATATATAATCCTGAACTACTAAAACCTTAACTGATTTAAATGCAGTGTCTGAGTGCTTTGTATGAGATATATTTGATATAATAAAATATTCAAACCCAGACTCTCTGACAACTACAGCGTGCTGTAGGAATCACCTGCAGCCTATGTCCTGTCAATACCTTTCCTGGGGATTACTGTGGAACCCATGGGCCTAAGTGGCCTGAACCTTTCTGTAGTCAAGCATAATTCAGTCTTAAAAAAAGCTCATTGTGATCTGGTAAGCCCTGGCCTTAAATGTGCCACCAGAGCACTTGCCCCAGGTTACCCAGGTTACTCTCACAGGAGAGTGGGCATGAAAGGGTGTTTGGGTAGCCGAATTCCTCACCTGCCTCAGCTTACCATTTTTGTTATTGTTCATTTATGATTTAATAGTGCATTGCCAAGTCTCCTTCCAGCCCCTGTACTGAATCTCCAACACACACACAAACGGAGAGAGAGAATGTATCAATATTAAGAAGAGCTGCCTATTTAAACAGGTTGGTCAAGACATACCTCATGCAAAAGGTGGGGGGGAGGCGGTGTTTGGCAATGTTTTAACAAAATAAGAGAGATCATGATTGGATTCCTATAACACCTGGAAAATTATGACTTCCTCCAGCTGTAATTCTGCTTCATGTGTTCTCAGTAACAGTATGTTAGTTCCTTTTCCTGTTGCTATAATTAAATACACTGACAAAAGCCACATAAGGGAGAAAGGATTTATATGGGATCACAATATGAGGGTACAATTTATCATGACAAGCAAATCCTGGCAGACTTGAGCCATCTGGTCACACTGCATCCACAGTCATGAAGTAGAGAAAAATGAATGCCCATGCTTGGTTAGCTTCCTCCTTTCGGTGTGGTCCAGAACACAACTCAGAGAAGGGCAATGCCCTCCATTCAGGTTGGTCTCCCCACCTCAACTAACCTAATCAACATAATTTTTCTCATGCTCAGAGGCAAACGCAGTCTCAATAATCTCTAACGCGTTAGCCCAAAAGGTTGTCTCCTGGGTGATTCCAGGTGCTGTTGAGTTGTCAATCAACACTAACAATCAAAAACAGACAAAAAGAACAGGGCAATGTTCCTTCTATTTTTTTGTGAGATAATCTGAAGAACATAAACCAGCTACGAACTCTTTGATATACAATGATGACCTCCCTGACAAATGTGCGAGTGCAATAATGCCCACTGTAATGATGGCACAAGGCTTGTGGAAGGAACCAACCAATATCTGATTGGATTCAAAGCCCACTCCACAAGATGGAACTCATCTCCAACACTGCACAGGTGGCCAAGAACCTGAGATTGGGAATACCAAATAATGCTGTTCTGCTAAAGAAACACAGCCATAAAATGGCTCCTAAAGACTTTCTGCTATACACACAAACCACTGCCTTGATCAGCCACCATCAGAGAAGTTTCCTTCTTCAGTATATTGGAAGAAATACAGGTACTCACAAATGGACAATGTATAAAGCGATAGACCTTGGAACACTCAGTCCTAAGTGAGATGACTCCATCAATCCCTACCCTCAAGGATTACGGAACCATGTAGAAGAGGAGGCAGAATGATTGTAAAAGCCACAGGGAATAGAGGACACCAAGGAAACAAGCCTTCTAAACACAGCAGGACAAACACATATGAACACAGAGAGTCTCTGGCAACATTCATAGGGTCTACACACATCTATGCCACATGAGGTCACAGTACTGACAGAAGTAGACACAGGCCCCTCTTTCTAACCCAGAAGCTATGTCAAATTAATAACCACTCACAAAAATAAAAATTGTTCCTCTTCAATAGCATCTCAGGGAGGGTAAAACCACATTTAAGGGCAGTTCTTATGCTTAGCAGTAAATGACCAACACAAAACAAACTCAGTGACATCCTTGGAGGTTCTTTGTCTCATAATGTTTTTTTTTTCAAGGCATTTTTTTAACCTTATGGGTCATTTGTGTATATATTACAGCTCCTGTTTTTATGTTTTTATGGGATTCCTGTGTTTATAAACACTGTGTGTTTCTGAAACTGTGTATGTTTTTGTACTTTTTCTTCGGCTCTTTTTCTTCTGCCGGTTTGTTTGTTTTGTCCTACTCTGTTTTATTTCATTTTATTATTAGTCTTCAAATGTCTATTTTCTAAGAAGAGATAGAAAGGGGGTGAATTTAGATGGAGGGTAGCTAGGATCTCAGAGGAGTTGGGGGAGTAAAAACTGTAATCAGAATATGAAAAAAAATCTGTTTTCAATAAAAGAAAAATAGAAAAAAACAAATAGACAAGAGTTTCTGTCTGCAATGAGATTTTTCATAAAACACCTAAAATCTGCTCTTTCAACTACATTTCTGATTCTCCTTAATGTGCCTTTATCTCCTCATCCAGGCATGGTAGGCTGCCTCTAACAGGGAGATCCCAAGGATTCCTGCATCCGAGCATTTGTACCGTTATGGAATTCTTTCACTCATGTATGCATAAGCTGGACTTATTGTCAAAGGGCAGTAGATATTCTTTTCAACATCAAAGTTCACAAAAAGACTATCGCCTTCCACTTGTATTGTCTTTCTTACACAATTTGACTTGCTTCCACTGGGAAAAGCAGCTACAGCCCCTGACGTAGCTCTGTGGAGAGGGACCTGTGATAGCTGACATTCCTCCATCTTAGAAGCGTATTCTCCAGTCAGTTAAGTCTGTACATGGCAGAAGCTACATTCTACAGCAGGACTGCAATAGCTTGGGAACGCGGCGTGAGATCTCCAGCTCAGGTCCTCTTTTCCTGACCTGCGGGCCTAAGATACTCAATGTTGCTCACAGCCACTAAGCTTAGGGGCCACATTTCCTACACAACAATAGATAGCTCATTCCCAGTGAGAGACTTCATGGCTGCTATAGACTGTTGAAATCCCAGGCTTCCCTACTCAGAGACAACTAAAATGTCTGGCACAGTGTGTGATCGGTAAATATGTGTCAATTATTCTCTTTCATATCACAGATCATCTATACCTGCCAGTCTGCCCCTCTGTATAATCTGAAAATCTACACCTTGTCTTCTGACACCCCAGACAGGTCCTTTCCCCCTTCACACTCATGTCATGTGTACACTGCTTCCTGGTCTCCCTGCCTCACAGTAGCTACTGTCCATCCTTTCCACATTTGCCCCATTTAAAATCTTTCAGCTGTGTCCTGTTGCCTAAAATAGATTCCGCCCTCCTTGGCACTGCATTTCAGTACTTCTCCCTGAGTGTGCATCTTGCTCAGGTCCCAATCTCAGCTTTTTGCTTCAGTGATTGATACGACATACCGCTTCTGCTTAATAAACCATCCTTTAATCCATTTCCTGTTTGGTTTATTGTTTGTTTCCTGAGATAGGTTCTCACTCTGCAATCCAGGTTGCAGACTGGAGCTAGCACTGAACCTGCTGCACTATGACCGAATCTGCCTCCAAAGAGCTGGGGTTTCAGTGCTTGGATGAGCCTCCATACTCAGCTCATTCCAGGCTTTGTTCATCCTGTGTTCTTATTTGAAGCTCTTTGAATCTATTCCTGCTGGTTCAATTTAACTTATCCTGCAAGACTTGGATAAAAATCATCCCTCCCTTGTATTTAGCCAGCTGGCTATTTTCTGTGCTCCCGAGGACCCTGAAGCTACTAGCTACTAGCATTGCCTACAATTTATCTGAGGCATCTGGTGAAGTTTGTATTGTTTCATAAAGATTTATTTTATTTTTAATTATGGGGGGACTTATGTGCATGTGTGAGCAAAGCTGCCTGAGAACTTTAGATGTCATGGATCCCCTGGGGCTGTAGCTACAAGAGATTGTTAACTGCCCTACATGGGTGCTGGGAGCCAAAGACAGCTCTGTGTCTCAGTTACTTTTCTATTACTGTGAAGACACACCATGACCAAATCGACTTATGGAAGGCAGAGTTTCAGAGGGTATGTCTGTGGCCATCATGGTGAGGAACATGGTAACAGGCTTGGCACTGGAGTAGTAATTGAGAGCTGACATGTTGAGGCAACAGCCATGAGGAAGAGCACTAACTGGGAACATCATGGGCTTTTTGAAACCTCAAAGCCCACCCACAGTAATACACCTTCTTCAACAAAGACACACTTCCTAGTCCTCCCTAAAACAATTACATCAACTAGGAACCAAGCGTCAAGAATAAGAGCTAATGGGGATCTCTTCATTCAAACCACAGTCTCCAAGGGCAGTATAATTCCAGAACCAGCCTCCAAGCTTTTTCTCAAAAATTAAAAACAAATATATTTCTGTATAATACACTAATTTGTTTTTGGTGATACAAGGGAACCCTGTTAGGTATAGACGTTTTCAATAGGAAGCTCTTCTTGTATGCTGCAAAAGGATTCAAAAGTAACAGATACAAAAATTGGTCACTATAAAGAAAATGGATCTGTTTGCATAGGACACTAAGGGAACTTCTGGAAAGGAAACAAACACAGCTATTAGTCTTCTAAAGTTAAAACCCAATGAGATGGCTCAGCAGGAAAGGAAATTGCCACTAGCTCAGCCTAATGACCCCAATTCAATCCCTGCGACCCACATGCTGGAAGTAGAGGACCAACAACCACCAAACTGTCTTCTAACCTCCACACATGCCATGTGTGTGTGAGAGAAAGAGAGAGAGACAGAGAGACAAAGAGACAGAGAATAAAATAAATGAATATAGAAAGTTAAACCACCACCAACAACAAAAAATCAGGGTGACTCAGAATGGGCCCATCTAAAGCTAAGCCACAAAGAAAGGCAGAAATCCAAGTGGTGAAGCTAGACCTCTATTGGTGACAGCACACTGTCAGCTACATGGGATGCCCCTCTGCCACTCTGCCCAGGGACTGCACCAGAGAACAGTGGCTGACAATGAGTGTCAATAGCCTGGGCTATTGCCAACCATGGAGCCACTCAATAGTAGTTAGCTGGGTGTCTGCGTAACTTCACTCACAGAGACCTCTTTCCCTTCCACTGTCTCAGTCCATTCTAATGTCTCCTCAGATGAAACAAGGGAAAATCCATATGTCAAAACTCATTTGGCTCTGATCTCTTACTCAGTGTCTTAACATGTCTGTATGTTAGGTAGTTGATCACTAAAACACTGCAAACACCAACAAACTGTTTGCAGTATTTAAAATGAGGCATATTAGCATGAAATAGCTGTCCAGTTTGTGCATAAGACAGTATGTTGTATAGCTATGACAAAGGTTTGGAGTTTCAAATTTAGACCTGAAAGAACTTCTTACTAGCTTTGCCAGAGTGGAGAAATTATTTGGTTCCTGGGTGGCTTATTTTTGAAAAGGCAAACTGAGATTAATAGCAGTCCTTATCCCATCAAGTTACTGTGAAAAATAAATGAGAGAATGCATTAGAGTACTTAGCAATCAATAAATTTAACTTCTAAAACAGTCAGCTAAATGAGAACACACTTAAAACCATTTTATATGAGAAGGTCAAACAACAATCCCACAAATTGCCTCATGTTTGTCCCATGCAAAATAAACATCTAGGAAAAACACTGGAAGCAAGGAAGCTTGAAATGACCATGTGAGACCTTCTGCAGATTATAAAAGCAATATAATTTAATCAGAAGCTCCTAGCTTCCATAAGGGCTGAATGAATCTGTGAAGGAAATAGATTTTTTCAATCAGGACCTTATTGCAGGCCTATAACATAAGACACGGAGCCTCAATTAAGTCAACCAGAGGTCATGTTAACTGGGGAAAGAGATAAGCAGTGTGTCCAATTCATTATATTACTTCCCCTACTGACCTCCATGACAGTGACTTCAAGTGTATGTCTTTGTTACCCCTCTTATAAGAGAGGTAGGATTTGAAGTATAAGGAATCTGTAAACCCAGTTTTAACAATCAAGGCTAATAGGTTTCAAGAAAACTATTAGAGCTAAGTGTGACTGGATGACATGAAACATGGCAGACTTTTAAAAATGGAGGACCCTCACACCAAACACAAAACACCGTATAATGGGCCTGAGTCTACGCGCCATGATAGACTGGATTCACCTATATAAATTCAAAATGCCTCGTTTTATAAAAATGAAACTATGGCTGGCAAATGGCTCATCAGGTAAAGACTTGCTGGCAACAGTACGACTACCTGAGTTCAATCCCCACAACTGACATAAAGATGGAAGGCGGGGAAGATGGCAGTGCCAATCGCACACTGTGTCTAAACAGCAGGGTAGCAGTGACTGTACATCGACCAACAGCTAACCTGTAGACCCCAAAACACCAATGACTATGTTCCCCGGGTGAGAGGAAACCACATGGTATGGGAAGCAATCAGGTCTGACCTCAGGTTACCCCGGCAACCCCCAGAAAAGTTCCTGAGTTCTTGCAGGCACTTGGTCTCCAGCACCTAGCCACATGCCTGTGCACTGTGCTCACCATTCCAGATTGAACTGTGGGCCCCCAAACACCAGAGACTAGGTCTCCCAGTTGAGAGGAAATCCCACAGTGAGGGAAACAATCAGCTCCGAAATCAGGACACCCAGCTAATTCCACAGTAAAGTTGCTGGGTTCCCAGAGGCTCAGGATCTCCAACATCTAGAACAAGCCTGTGCCCACTGGCAGGCAAGTGAATACCTTCTGGGTACTGAGGCACAGAGCTCCAGCCTCAGGCCTCTGGATGCCTGGGGGCCATGGGAACAGCCGCAAATGCCACTCCAAAGTTCAACCCATCTTCTTAGGGGGACCAACCAAAACTCTGAGTTTGCTGGTTCTTCAAGATCGCTGCACCCAGCAAACACAGTGTCTGAGCACACTGTGTGCATAGCCGCAGCTCATTAACTTCAGAGCAAGAAAGCGAGTGGCCGGGCAGCTACCTTGAGAACTTCCCCTGGTAAGAGGAGAACCCGTGGGTTCCTGAGGAGTCCAGTTAGCCCACAAGACCATATACCTGAAGAGAGCCCTGGAAATTCCATGAAAACTATATGCCAATGAAGACCATGCCCACCAATGTGAGGAGGAGTCCTGCAGGTACATCCAGCTTCCTGCCCAGTGTATTTCCCAGACCACCCTGCCGCTCACGACCCCAACAGGTACCAGAAATTACCAGCCAATGCCTAAGACAACCAGATGGGTAAAGACCAGCATAAATACACATCAACAAAAGCCAAAGCAATATGGCATCTCCAGAACCCAGTTATCCAAGGGCAAGCAGCCCTGGATACTCTAACACTAGAAGATGACCTTAAATCTATATTTATAAAGATTATAACTGAGGAAGTGAATAAAATCCATAAAATAGTACAGGATGATATAGTACATAGAAAAATAGAAAAATACAGATTGTTGCCTTTAGAGAGGAAATAATTAAATCACTGAAAGAAATGAAAGAAATAGAGAAAGGTTCAAACAAACAGGTAAAGGAATTGAAGGAAAAGCAGACAATTACAAACAAACAGGTGAAGGAAATCAACAAAATGGTTCAAGATAAATGGAAACGTTAAAGAAAACACAAACTAAAGAAATCCTAAAGGGAGAACCTAGGGAAGAAAAGAGGAACTGCATAGGTAAGAATCTCCAACAAAATTCAAGAGATGGAAGAAAGAATCTCAGGTATAGAAAATAGAAGGGAAGAAACGGATGTAGCTATTAAAACAAAAAAGTTAAACATAAAAAATTCCTGACACAAACCCTCCAGAAATCAAGGGCATCATGAAAAGAGGAAATCTAAGAATAATAGGAATAGAGGAAAAAGAAAATTCCATTTCCAAGGCCCAGAAAATATTTTCAAAATCAGAAGAAAATTCCACCGATTTAAAGGAGAGGCCTGTAAACATGCAAGAGGCCTACAGAACACATAAGATTAGACCAGAAAAGAAAATCCTCCCACCACATAATAATCAAAACAGTAAACATACAGAACAAAGAAAAAAATACTAAAAGCTGCAAGGGAAAAAGGCCACCAGAATCACACTTGACTTCTCAGCAGAGACTATGAAAGCCAGGAGAGCCTGGATGGATATCATACAAACCCTAAGAGAACACAGATGTCAGCCCAGACTACTATACCCAGCAAAACTCTCCATCATCACAGATGAAGAAAACAAGATATTGAACGACAAAACAAATTTAAACAGTACTTACCCACAAATCCAGCTTTATAGAAGATACTAGAAGGAAAAATACAGCCCAAGAAGGCTACACCCAGGAAAGCTGGACCACAACACTAGAAATAACAAAAGGCCTGCAAATGCCTGGAAACTGAATAACTCTCTGTTCAATGACAGCTGAGTCAGAGAAGAAATAAAGAAAGAAACTAAAGAGTCCCTAGAATTCAATGAAAATGAAGGCACAACATACCCAAAGTTATCAGACACAATGAAAGAGTGCTGAGTGTTCATAGCACTAAGGGCATTTATAAAGAAATCCAAGGCCTCACATACAAGCAACTTAATGGCACACCTGAAAGTGCTAGAAAAATAAAAAAGAGCAGACACACCCAAGAGGAATAGATGATTGGAAATAATCAAACTCAGAGCTGAAATAAATAAATTACAAACAAAGAAAACAATTCAAAGAATCAATGAAACCAAGAGCTGGTTCTTGAGAAAATCAACAAGATAGACAAGCCCCTAGCCAAACTAACAAAAAGACAGAGAGATACTATCCACACAGCAAACTCAGAAACGAAAAGGGGGACATAATGACAAACACTAAGGAAATAAAAAAATCAGTAGATCTTACTTCAAAAGCCTATTTGACACAGGTTTGAAAATCTAAGTGAAATGGGCAATTTTCGTGAGAGTCCACTTACCAAAGTTGAATCAAGATCAGGTAAATTAAATAGTCCTATATCCCCTAAGAAAATAGAAGCAGTCATCAAAAGTCTCTCACCCAAAATAAGCCCAGGGCCAGATGGTTTCAGCGCAGAATTCTATCAGACCTTCAAGGAAGAGCTAATACCAATACTCTTCAAACTATTCCACAAAATAGAAACAGAAGGAACATTACCAAACTCATTCTATGAGGCCACAGTCACCTTGATACCTAAATCTCACAGAGACCCAACAAAGAAAGAAAATTTCAGACCAATTTCCCTTATGAACATTGATGCAAAAATCCTCAATGAAATACTTGCAAACAAAATCCAGAAGCACATGAAAGACATCATCCACCATGACCAAGTACATTTTATTCCAGGCATGCAAGGGTGGTTCAATATATGGAAATCCATCAATGTAATCCACCATATAACCAAACTGAAAGAAAAAAATCCCACATGATCATCTCCTTAGATGCTGAAGAACATTTGATAAAATCCAACAATTGTTCATGTTTAAAGTCCTGGAGAGATCAGGGATACAAGGCACATACCTAAACAATAAAGCCAATATACAGCAAGCCTATAGCCAATATCAAACTGAACGGAGAGAAACTTAAATCAATTCTACTGAAATCAGGGACAAGGCAAGGCTACCCACTCTCTCCATATCTCTTCAACAAAGTACTTGAAGTTTTAGCTGGAGTAATAAAACAACTAAAGGAGATCAAATGAATACAAATGGGAAAGGAAGAAGTTAAAGTATCACTATTTACAGATGATATGATAGTGTACATTAATGACCCTAACAATTCTACCAGAGAACTCTGACAGCTCATAAACATCTTCAGCAAAGTGGCTGGGTACAAAATTAACTCAAAAAAATTAGTAGCCCTCCTGTACACAAAAGACAAACGGACTGAGAAAAAAGTTAGGGAAATAACAACCTTCACAATAGCCACAAAAATATAAAGTATCTTGGTGCAAGTACCCAAGCAAGTAAAAATTTTGTATGAAAAAAATTTCAAGTCAATGAAGAAAGAAATTGATGAAGATATCAGAAGATGGAAAGATCTCCCATGCTCATAGCTCAGTAGGAATAACATAAGAAAAATGCCCATCCCACCAAAAGCAATCTACAGATTCAATGCAATTCCCACCAAAATACCAACACAATTCTTTGCAGACCTTATAAGAACAATTCACAACTTCATATGTAAAAACTAAAAACCCAGAATAGCTAACACAGTGTTGTACAATGAAAGATCTTCTGGAGGTATCTCCAACCCTGATCTCAAGCTGTACTACAGAGCAACAGTAATAAAAACAGCATGGTATTGGCATAGAAACATACTGGTAGAATGGAATCGAATCGGAGACCCAGAAATAAACCCACACACCTATGAACACTTGATTTTTGACAAAGAAGCAAAAATCATAGCATTTTTAACAAACAGTACTGGTCTAACTAGATATCTACATGTAGAAGATGCAAATAGATGCATATCTATTACCCTGCCCAAAATTAGAGTCCAAGTGTATCAAAGACCTCAATTAAAAAAAAAAACAGACACACTAAATCTGTTAGAAGAAAATGTGGGGAAGAGCCCCAAACTCAATGTACAGGAGAAAACTTCCTGAACAGAGCACCAACAGCACAGGCCCTAAGATCAACAATCAATAAATGGACCTCATTAAATTGAGGTCTGTAAAGCAAAGGACACTGTCAACAGAACAAAATGACTGCCTACAGACTGAGAAAGGATCTTCACCAACACTACATCTGATAAAGAGATAATATCGAAAATATAAAAAGAACTCAAGAAATTAAACACCAACAAACTAAATAATCCAATTAAAAAATGGGGTACAGAGTTAAACAGGGAATCCTCAAGAGAAGAATATCGAATGGCAGAGAAACAAAGAAATGCTCAATATCCTTAGCCATCAGGGAAATGCAAACCAAAACAGCTGTGAGATTCCATCGTGCATCCATCAGAATGGCTAAGATCAAAAACTCAAGTGACAACACATGCAGGAGAGGATGTGAAGAAAGGGGAACCCTCCTCCATTGCTGCTGGAAGTGCAAACTTGTACAACCTTTTTGGAAATCAATCTGGCTCTGTCTCAGAAAATTTGGAATAGTGCTACCTCAAGATCCAGCTATCCCAATCCTGGGAATATACCAGAAAGATGTGCTGCCATTCAACAAGGACATTTGCTCAACTATGTTCATAGCAGCTTTATTCATAATAACCAGAATCTGGAAACAACCTAGATGTCCCTCAACCTAAGAATGGATACAGAAATTGTGATACATTTACACAATAAAATATTACTTAGCTATTAAAAACAAGGAAATTAAGAAATTTGCAGGCAAATGGATGAAACTAGAAAAGATATGAGTGAAGTAACCCACAACCAGAAAGACGCACATGGTAATACTCACTTAGAAGTGGCTATTAGCCACATAATATAGGACAACCATACTAAAAGCTACAGGCCTAAAGAAGCTAAATGACAAGGAGAACCCTAGGGAGCATGCTTAATTCTTATTCTGATATCAGAAGTGGTAGAAGAGAGGGAAAAGGACAGGATATCTCTGAAAGGCTCCACCCAATAGGAGATCAAAGCAGATGCAGAGACTCACAGGCAAACTTTGGACAAAGGGCAGGGAGTCTTATGGAAGAAGGGGAGGGATAGAAGGACCCACCCAGAGTAGAAAAGAGTTCTACAAGAAGACCAACAAAGCCTACAAATCTGGGCCCAAGGGGTCCTGGGAGACTGATGCATCAATGAAGAACTATGCATGGAGAGGACCTAGATGCTCCTGTTCAGATGTAACCCATAGGCAGCTCAGTCTCCAAGCAAGACCCCTAATAAGGGGAGCAGGGGAAGTCTCTGGCATGAACTTAGTGGCTTGCTCTTTGATTATTTGTCTCTGGTGGTGAGGCATTGCCAGGCCACAGAGGAAGAGGTTCCAAGCAGTCTTGATGAGACTTGATAGGCTAGGGTCAGATGGAAAGGGAGGAGGATGCCCCCTTTCAGTGGACTAGCAGAGGAGCATGGGGTAGGGGGTAATGGAGGGTGGGACTGGGAGGATATGAGGGAGGAGCTACAATTTCCTAAGTGAGGTATCCCCAAAGCAGAAAGAAACATATGGTATATACTTACTTATATAGACCTATAGGATAGGAAGGTCATGCTGAAATCTATACACCTAGGGAAGATATACAAGAAGGAGGACCCCAGGTTGGTATGATCAATGCTTGTTTAGATGAACCAATGGGATGGACATTGAATGGAGGATAAAACAAGCAACAGGACAGGAGCATACCAAAGAGGGCCTCTGAAAGAATCAATATAGCAATGTATCAAAGCAGATATTAAGACTCACAACCAAGCCTTCGGCAGAGGGTGGGAAATAAT